>JACAXG010000081.1:2379285-2452114 GCA_018881555.1 Amblyornis subalaris | reverse complement strand
GTGGATCCATCCATGCACACGGATCCATCCACGCACACGGATGCACATGTATGCACATAGGTGTGGGGGTGTGTGCCACACGCGTGTGCGTGTCATGGTGGGGGGGTCACACACAGTGCCCCGAGCCGAGCGCTGCCGAGCCGATCCGAATTGACCCGAGCAGTTCCGAGCCGACCCGAATAGATCGTGCGCTGCGGAGCCGGACCGATTCTGGTAAGCCGAGCCCATCCGATCGGACCCGGGCGGTTCCGACCCGACCCGAACGATGCCGATTCGACCCCAGCGCTGGCGAGCCGAACCGACTGAACGTCCAGAGCGGTTCCGATCGGAACCGAGCGGTTCCAGCCCGAGCGATGCGGTCCCGATCGGARCCGAGCGGTGCCCGTGGGAGCCAGCGGTGCCGCTCGGTGCCGCCCGGTGCCCGCCCGGTGCCGGCCCGGCCCGGGCCCCGCGGGGCCTGGCCGCCCGCCAGCGCTTTCTCATAAACCACATGCTGCCGCGGCGCTATAAAGGGAGCGCGGCGGCGGCGGCGGCTCAGCCCGGCCCCGCTCGGCCCCGCCGCTGCTGCCGTCTCGCCCGCTCCGCCCGGCCCCGGCCCCACAGCAGCCCCCATGCCCCGCCTCGGAGCCAAGGTACGGCGGCCCCTCCCGCTACCCGCGGCCGCGGGGACCCCCTGAGCCCGGCGCCCGCTGCCACCTGCGCGGGGTCCCCGCGGGAGCGGCAGCCCCGGTTGTCCCCGTGCCCCCGCGGCGGGTCCCCTCCTCGGGGGGTCCCGGCTCCCGGCGGGGGATGTTCCAGCCCCGCCTCGGTTCGCGGTTGCAGCCCCGCACCCGCCGAGTGAAGCCGCGGCTCCAGCCCCGGTTCCCGGCTCCAGCCCCGGTTGCCGCCTCCAGCCCTGTTCCGATTCCCGGACGCGGCGTGGCGAGGCCCCGGCTTCAGCCCCGGCCGGTCCCCGGCCCCAGCCCCTCCCCGGCGGGGGGATGCTGCAGCCCCGGCTCCATTCCCGGACCTGCGCGATGAGGCTCCAACCCCCTCCCGGTCCTCGGTTCCAGCCCCGGACCCGCGGGGTGAAGCCCCGTCCCGGTCCCCGGCTCCAGCCCCGTTCCCGGCTCCAGCCCCGTCCCCAGCCCGTTCCCGGCGGGGTGAGGCTCCGTTCAGCCGTGGCCACATCTCGGCGGTGGCCCGGGCGGCATCTTGGAGTTTCACAAGAGGGGAGGATTCCTGGACACCCTCCAAGGGAAATTCCCCCCCACCCATCACCCAGGCACCCTCTCCCTGCCGGTGCCCCGGGAGAGGGGGCTGTACACCCACCCGAGGGTCCCCTTCACCCCCACTTCGGGAGTCTTGGCTCTGGGACAAGCCCCGTTGCCCACCGGGGTCCCGCCACGGATCGGGGCCTCCCTGCTTCCTTGCAGGGGGATTGGGAGGGGAATTTGGGACGAGGCCAGAGCTGCTGCATGGAAAGAGCCCGGCGGGTGCAGCTGGGGGGGTCTGGAGGGTGGGAAGAGGATTTTTGGGGATGGGTGGGTCAGTGTATCAGACGGGCTCTGGAGAGCCGGGGCGGAGGAGGAGATTTGCAGGAGAGACGGAGAAATGGTGTGGGACAGGGGAGAAGGGCTGGATGGGGAATGTGGAGGTGGCCAAGAGCCACATCCAGGCTTGTGTCACCGGGCCTTGGGAAATTCCCTGCTGACCTGCTGCTTCTAAAAATAGCAGGATGGGGATAGGCACGGGGTTGGACGACCACAGTGGGATTATCCTGCTGGACCGTGGCCAAGCCCCGGCCACCACAGAGGTGGCCACGCTGGGGGGTAGTGGAGAAGGGCAGGGGGCTTGGTGTGTGTGTGTGTGTGTGGGTTATCCCTGCTCCAAGCTTTTCCTGTGCCGTGCTCAGGTGTGCCTGCTCCGCTGCACCCTGCTGTCGTCCCTCCTCCTCCTCCTGCTCTGCAGCATCCATGAGACGGAGCAGAACAGCTACTGCCAGCAGATCATCACGGAGAGGCACCTGGCCGAGCTGCAGGAGCTGGTGAGTGCCCTCCGGGGCTGTGCCGTGGGATGGGGACTCGTTTGGGGCCGGACGGGCACAAATCCGCCCGTATTTAGTGCTGAAATCAGGAAATTGGGTGATTTTCGGCTCCCCTAGTGAAGTGGTGGTAYCCAGGAGCTGAGCATCCATGGGCGCGAGGGACAAGTGGGCACTGGGGGTGTGACAGCGGTTGTGCCTTTATCAAGGGTGGTCGTGGAAAAGTGACGCCAGGAGGAAGGAGGGAAGCAGGAGCGTGGCCGGGAAGGGGACAGGAGCGGGGCTGGATGGATGCAGGGGCGCTGGGCAAGCAGTGGAGGGGCCGGCGCTGCGGGCTGTGGCGTTTTCCGGGCGGTTGCGCAGGGGTTAAGTGGAGGAATCCGGCTGCATTCCTGAGTCCAGCTGCTTGCCTGGAAGCTGGGCTGGCAACGGGGCTGCGGGTGGGTGGCAGGCAGCGAGGGGGGCCCGGGCGGGCAATGGAGCCGGCCGGGCTGGGCGATGGGGCCGGCATCCCGTGTGGCCCGTGGGCAGCTCTGGGTGCTGGCAGCCGCCCCGCAGCGCGGCCACCCCCGGCCCCATCGGATACAGCTGCCGGGGCCGTATCTCTTTCTGCGTGGCCCTTGGCTCACCTCCGAGCGGGGAATCACGCGGATGTTCAGGGGAGAAGCGGGAATCGGGGGCACGCAGGGATTTGCAGGGTTGTCGCAGATTAAATTCCGCCTGCAGCGAGCGGGGTGTGCGGGCGAGAGGCGGGAGCGGCGCCTCCGGGTCCCCGAGAGCTGCGCTCCGAGCTCGGTGTAACCGCYGTGTCCGGGCTCGCTTCACCTCTTCCTCTTTAACCACCGAGCTGCGGGGCCAGGAGCTGCTCTGTGCGAGCTCGGCTTCCTCCTCCCCAGCCCTCGGCACAGCCCATCCCCGGTGCCCCAGGGATTAAAATTGGGTGCGTGGTTGTGGGAGAAAGGGGATGGAGCAGGTTTGAATGGTTCTCCTGCTGGGGATTGTAGCCCTCTCCTCGCTGATGGAGGAGCTGGCCCTCGCTCCAGCGCCTGCAGGATAATGGAGCAATTGTTTCCGGGCCGGCATCCCAGGCTAGGAGGAGAATTGCCGGCCGGCAATTCTGCCAGCCCTCGCCCTCCCGGCCTGGGATGCCGGCCCGGAGGGAGGGGGTTTGGTTAGGGTGGGTTTTCACTCCCATTGGAAAGGGTCGTGGCATGGGGGGCCGGCAGCGCCGTGTGTGGGACCCCGGCGCTCTGTGATCCCGGGGGATGTGTGACCCTGGTGTCACGGCCACCTCCTGCAGGGCAGGATGCTCTTTTGCAGCCTGGATTTAGCAGAGAGAGCGGTGCGGGGGAGACCCGAGGAGAATTAAGCAGGGCTGGGCTCTGCCGTGGTGCTGGCAGGAAGAGGAGGAGGAGGAGGAGGAAGAGAGGCGGGGTGGAAGCAGGCAGGGAGAGGCAGGAGAAGGTCCCTGATTCGGGGAGTGCAACATCCTGATGGGAGCAGGAATCCCGAGCTCGTCCCTGCCAGTACATTGACCTTAGGAATGTGCCCGTGTGAGGAGGAGGAGGAGGATGGCGTGGGATGAAGCAGGAGTGGGAGCAATGTCCCCCGAGCCCTGTGGATTCAGGGGTCTCAGGCACCCCTTTGTTCCCAGACATGGCATATCCGGGGCTGCTCAGCCCCTGCTGCTGTCCCCTGGGATGTGGGGTGACATCCTGCTCTGTCCTTCCAGGCTGACACTCAGATGCAGCACCCGGGCAGGGTCTCCTTCAAGTTCATCGACAAGATGCAGTTGGTGAGTGTTTCCTTGCTGGGAGCTGAAGGGGACAGGGAGCAGGGCTGGCTGGTGCATGGTGGGAGGTCCCCAGATCYCCAGTCTCCCCTCTCTTCTCTCCCTTTTGCGGGAGACAGCCCAGGAGGGACCTATCCTGCTTGGCCAGGTGGCTTCCAAGTCCGAATTTGGGCATCCYGCGGGATTGTAGAAAGGCATTTTGTGGCTCAGTTTCCCCCAGGCAGGGTGGGATGCCTTTCCAGTAACCGCTGTCACCTTTTGGGGGGTGTGTGTCCTGGCAGAACGACTCCGTCTGCTACGTGAAAGCTGCCTTCCCCCTGCTGGGCAAGATCCTGGAGCGAACGGAGTTCAAGGAGAACTCGTCCAACGCGCGGAAGATGCAGACGGTGCGCAGGATGTACAACCGCATCGACGAGAACGTGGACCCCTGCATCAGGGAGGAGGATGACGAGGAGAGAACGGTACGGTGTCCCCAGCCTCGCGGGTGGCTGCGCCTGGGTCCTCGTCCTGGGGTGAAATGGGGGTGTCCAGAGCATCCCAGGGTGGGTGAGTGGGCAAGACCGTGATGGGGTGCAGAGGTGGGGTGTGCATGGGCACGAGGGGCCATGAGGAGCCACCGGACCCTGCTCTGGGAGCACTGCGGTGCCTGTGGCGGTGACACCAGGTCAGTCACGGAGCTGATGCTGAGCCTGRCGCTTCCTCCAGCTCTCACAGATGTGCTTCAAAGAGTTCACCACCTCCCCCTAYGAGATGCTGGTGCTGGTGAAGGATTTCTTCCAGGACATCAACCATCTGCTGCAGAACCAGGAGACCTTCGAGAAGGATTGCAGCCAGGTCTACCGCAGGACCTGCGCGGGGCCCAGGAAGGCTGGATCCTCACCAGGTGAGATGCCGAGGCTTGGTCTGTGCCCAGCAAACCTGTGCCAGGCTGGGGGGCTTGGGCTCACCTGCATGGAGCAGCTTAAGAGCCRTGTGTCCATGAGTACGGCATGTGTCCGCCTCGGTCCCTGTCTCTGTGCCAGCGAGCTCTGTGTCAGTGTCAGGGGAGAAGGGGCTGGCTGCCACTGGAAGGTGGGATTTGGGTTAAATCCTGCCGGAAGCAAGGCCAGGGAGAGATGCTGAGGGGGAATAAGGAGGCATCAGGCTCAGCTCTGTCTCAAAGCCCCGGCACCGGGTGGAGCGTAACACGGAGAAACGGAGAGACCGCTGCGCCACCAACACGCTGCATGACCTTGGCTGTGTCACTTCAGCTGCCTCGTGCCTCAGTTTCCCCTGGCCAAGCCTTCAGGCAGAGTGTTGCTGCCGGGGTGGAAGAGCCCTGTGTTGCCGTCCACGCTCCCGCGAGCGCCCGTGCTGTGTTTGCATGGAGGAGATGTCTCGCTGTCATCCTCGTGTCGGAGCTGTGCCATGTCCTTGTGCCACGGGGGACGTTAAACGTGGCTGTCTGGCTCCTGCAAGTCATGGATAACCCATTGCCATCGGCTCAGGGGACCCGGTGACTCGGGTTTGCTTCATCCCACCCGCTGCTTGTCACTCTCGTGCTGCCCTGCCTGCTCCTGCCTGTTCCCTGCCTCTGCCTTGCTTTCCCATTTTTTTGGAGGGCTGTTTGACCCGCTTGCCCGGGGCTGCAGGAAGGGACGGGGACGTTGCCCCCGACCTCAGATCTGCTGGCTGTGCCTCTCTTGGAGGCTGGTGACCCCACGGCCGTCTCTTCTCTCTGCTTCTTTCAGGTGTGGGGACAGATCCTGACTGCAATTGCCTGTCCCCTGCCCTCCCTTCTGCCACCCAGCCCTCCCTCTCTGCTGCCGCTGGCAGGGACATGGCACCCGCTAGCACCCGGGTCCCTTCCAGCCTCCTCCATACCACCCTCGCTGACTTAGAGGCCCCGTCTCAGCCCCCCAGTAGCATGGACGGGGGCTCGGGGACCGAGGAGGTCCTGGCTGCCGGGGTAGGTGACACGGCGCCGGCGTTGGCCCCCRGGACGCAGCAGACGGCTCCAGCCGGCGGCGCCGAAGCCCTCCAGGATGCGGCCGGCACGCTGAGCCTGGCGCCGGGCGACATCCCCATCCTCCGTGGGGATGGAGAGCTGGTGGAGCGGGACACCGGCCACCCGCCACAGGACGCAGCCCAGCAGAGGGGAGCCTCCGTCCTCCCGGATCAGCCCGGCGGGCTCAGGACCACCGCTCCGGCAGCATCGCCCAGCGCCRGCTCGGCCGGCGGCGGAGCCAGGATCCGTCCCGCCGCGGCCTCCGAGCCCGTCACGCAGCTCCGCTTCTCCAGGATGGCCCCAGAGCCGCGGGCCCCGGGCGGCCCCAGGGACAGGGCGAGGGCGTGGGGCTGGGGGCCGAGCCGGCTGCGGGGCCCTGAGGATGGCGGCGGAGCCGGGCCCAGCTTTGACTCTGGCTTTGTTCTGGGCGCAGAGCAGCGCAGGAAGGAGCCACCCACCAGGGAGGGCCGCCAGGAGCCCCTCATCTACATCACAGTGGCCAGTGTGGTGGCCGTCCTGCTGGCCCTGGGAGGGCTGCTTTTCTACAAGTATAAATGCAGGGTAAGACCCCCGCCTCGCCTCCTCCCCGGGCACCAGCATCCTCTCCTGCCTCAGTTTCCCCACTTGTCTCTTGGCCGGTGGGGGTTGAGCSCCATTTTCCCCGTTATTTTGAGACTGTGGCACAACTGATGGTGCTGAGTGTGGTGGGAGGATGTTATTTGGGAGATTTGCCCCCTTGCTGCAGCCCCCTCCCTTTCCCCGGGGGTTCATCTCCCTGTTCCCCTCCCTCCGCCCAGGTCCTGGAGCGGCCACTGGAAGATGGAGGCTGTGACCCCGAGGAGCCGGAGAGGAGGTGGGTGTGATACCACCCTGCCTGGGGGAACTTTGGGGACCCCCACCCTGGGCGACCCTGCTCTAAACCCCCGCTCCTTCCCTCACAGGGCGCTGCAGGGAGCAAGGGAATGTTCAGAGCTGGAGACTCAGGATCTCTGAGGTGAGCAGGGGCTGGGTGGGACCTCGCAGGGCTCCGGTCCAAGCCGTGGGGACGATGTCGCGTCCCTGCGCTGTCCCCACTGGTGCTGACCTTGGCCACGGGCAGGGAGATCCCGGGTGGGCAGGCACGGACGGGAGCAGGTCCGCGCCCTGGCGCTGCCAGCATGCGGTTTCGCAGCTCGTTAATCCATTACTGGCACTTTGTTAATATACATAGGATTTTTTCCTGTGGTTTCCGTGTGTTTCTCCCCACTCCGCCCTCCCTGGCAGAGCCTCGGCTCCTGCTCATCCTCTCCTTTTCCCAGGGCCCCAGGCAGGATGTGAAGCTGCTCGGGGGATGGATCCGGATGGAAGGAGGGTTGGCACGCGCCAGCCCCGCCGCGGCCCCGCCGTGATGCTGACGCTCCCTCTTCCCTCGCCCCRTGCCGGCGGCCAGAGACCGCAAAAAACTGCCAAAAAGGATGGGGGGACGTGCCCTGAGTGGGACCCCCGGGCACTGGGAAGCGAAGGGCTGGAAGGCGTCGGGACTGTGGCTGCAGGGCTTTGCCRGGATGGCGGCGGTGGCCGATGTGACGCCGCGGTGCTGAGTGGGACGATGGAGATGCTGGATGTGGGATGACGGATCCCGCTGGGACATGGCCGGCGCTGGATGAACGTGGAGGGGACCAGCTCCCCAGATCCTCCGGCTCTTCTCCCACCCCAGCACGCCGGGTTTGGAGCAGCACCCGTCGCCCCCTTCACCCTGCCTTTCCCGAGGCTTCAACTGGAGCATCCTGAATGCCAGGGGGGCCAGTCCTGGGACCCCCAGCCCTGACTTGCAACTCAAACCCTCACACTGTGAATATTGAAAGCCCGCCTGTGCCCGTGTCCCCGCGTGGGGCTGGGTTAGGGGTGACGCTTGGCACCGTCCCGCTCCCTCCCCATCCTCCTGTCCTTAGGGCTTACTTTGAATGGAGTGGATGAAAGCCTTTATCCTGCACAAGGGTCTGGGGGGGCCGCGTGCCCCTCGCAGGGTCATCGCCGCGAGCTGGCCTCGCTGGGTTTCCGTGTCTTTGGTGACTGCGCTTTGGAGAAGGGAATGGGGCCAGGAAGGATGGGATCCACGTGGGCGGAAGAGCTGGAGCTGCCCCAGCCAGGCACCCAGGGGCTTTTTGGCTCAGCCCTGCTCCCTGGCTTTGGGAAGAGCCTGGTTTGGGATGCACCAGCCCTGGATTTGCCCCAACATCCAACGGCTCCCTCCGGCCCCAGGTGAAGCGTGGCCCGCGCTGCTCTGGGAGTTTGAAGTATTATTTTTATACGAAGGATGAAAATATGGACAAACACAACTGTTTTTAAAGAAAGCATCACTATTAATTTGGGGTTTATATATATATATATATATATGTATGTGTGTGTATTTATGACTGGCAGAAGGAAGGGGTTACTGGGCGAGGGACTGGTGTAAATCAGGATGAAAGCCTTGATGCAGCAGGAAGGCTGGGGCCAAACTCCTGGTGGTGTAAGTCACCAGTTTACACTGTGGAGGAGCTGCTCCCAGGGAAGAAAACTTGCCTTTACCCATGTTGGATTTATTTTGCCTTTTTTTTTTTGTTTGGTTGGGTTTTTTTGTTGGTTTTTCGTTTACTTTTTGGGTTTTTTCTTTTGTTTTTTTATACAATGAAATGTTGAAATATTTTATACAAAGGCATTTAAAAGTTTATTTAAAGAAAATAATGGAAAACAACCTGTATATTTAATATTATTAATAAACAGAGAGATGTAGCTTGGTGTAAGTGTGGGGGGCAAGGGGGGGCTGGAGGCTGTGACCCCCCCTGTCCCAGCCCTGGGGTCCCTGAGGGGGGTTGCTGGGGGGCAGGCTTCTGGTTGTGTCACCCTGACCTGCTTCCCTGTGGATGCAYGGGGGAATTCACGGCCACTGGAATGAGGGCAGAGGGATGGATCCGGCCTTCCTGCCCCCAGCTCCCTGCGGCACCACTGGGAACTCCAGGCACCGGATCTGCTGCTGGGGCCCCCCAAAATCTGTGTGAACGGTTGGGAAGCAGCTGTTTAAAGCAAACACACTTGAGGCAAAGTTTCCTGGAGCACTTTGCTTGGAGAGACAGCACTGGAAGAGGCATTTCCTTCCCCCCCGCAGCCACCCTGGCTCCCCTTCCCTCTTTCCAGGAGCGGRGGAGCCCCACATCCCGCTCCCCCTGCACGGCTCCAGCATCTCCAGGGGGATACCAGGGGCCTTCCACACTGTCCTGAGTCCCTACAACTGATGGGGGGTGCAGGGTGAACCCCCCCATTGCTCATCCAAGGGGGCGGGAAGGGCAGGATGGGATCCGGGAGAGTTTYGCGGGTGCCAGGGCTGAGCTGCTGCTTCGTTTGCTGACAAACAGGATTCCTCGAGGGGAGCTGACTCAGCCCAGCCCTTCCTCTCCCCAGCAGCAGCCGGGGGTTTCCCAGGTCCACATCCCCTTCCCAGGGAAGTGGGACCTATATATATCCTCTGGATCCGGGCCACAATCATTATGGTCAGATTTGGGGGGTATTTGAGGTCGGAGGCTGCTCTTAGGGGCAGGCACCATGCCCGGGTTTGGGGGTGCTGGGGGCAGCTAGTCCCTGCTGTGCTCCAGGATGCTCCAGGAGAGGGTGACTCTGGAGCTGAATGATGGCAGCTTGGAGCTATGGCACAGCTCGGGGGGTGGAGGTGGGAGCACCCCAGGCTGTGGGGGGATATGCGGAGCACCRGTACCCACCCCCTCTGTATTTACACCCCACAATCCCTCATCCCTTACTTTTTCTGGCTGCTCCATGTGCTGTAAAAGCACATGGAAAATGCAGGAAAAAAGCCRAGCTCTGTCTCCCTGCCCTCGGGTTTGCACCAGGAGGGTCCCTCTGCTCCCCATGTCCCCAGCTGGTGGCCTCCTCCCCACCCTGTCGCTGGCCTGGGTGGGAGCACGGATGTGATTCCCTGCCCCGGGCACCCTCCACCCCCAGCCCCTTGCAATCTGGGGGAACAAAAGCTGCTCTAAGCCCCCCACTCGGGAATCCCACAGCTGGGAAGGACATGGAGCTGTATCCCCGTCCCTCGGTGCTTGTAGGGGAGGCTGGAAAAGAACGCCCCACCCCCGGATTGAGTGGGGCACGGAGGGTGGTGGCACCCTGGAGTTCCTCCCGGGGTCCCAAATGGGCGTTTGTGCCGCAAAAAGCTGCTTTGATGGGATGAGAAAGGGGGATTTGGGGGAAAACACRGATGGTGGGAGGGGAAGGCAACAGCAAGAGGGTCCTGGGACGTGAAGCATGGGCTGGCGTGGAGAGGCACAGACTGCGGTCCCACCCCGGGGGGCCTGGGGGTGTCCACATGCCCGGTGCCTGTGCCATGGGCGGGGCTGGGATATCTCAGGCTCATCCTGCTGCCCCGAAACCTCCCAAGCACTCTGAAAGCCCCCCAAACGCCCTGAGATCCCCCCAAGCGCCCTGAGACCCCCCCAAGCGCCCCCAGAGGGCTCTGCCCACCCTGGGAACCGCAGAGCTGCTGACGGGGCAGAAGTGCCCGGAAAGGCCCCGRGGCCGCGGTTCCCGGGGCACGGCGGGTCCGGGACAGGGTTTTGGCCGAGGAACTGCTGGAGGATTTTGGTGGCCAGAGGCCGTTTTGTGGCCAGACAAAGTGATTTTGGTTACAAACCATTATCTGCACTTCCCCCTGGGGTTTTAACCCAAATCCTGATGTTTTCCCAGCTTGTATTTTAAGGGAATGCCCCTGGGAAAGCAAAGGCGAAGCTGGGCTCAGACCCTCCCCGGCTGCCTGTGGGGGGTTTGGGGATGGGGTCGGGGTCAGGGTGCCCTGGGATGAGGGACTTGCCTTTCTGCCTGTCCTGGAATGGTCCCCAGAGCCCATATGGGGACCCTGTGGAGCTGGGGACCCTATGGAGCTGGGGACCGTGGTTCGTGGTGCAGGATGGGGCCCCTTGAGGTCCCTGGCCCTGGGGACAGGTTGTGTGTGACCTTCCCGGGAATGAAGGAGCCAGCGGAGAGCCCACTGCAGGGAGACCCCAGTGAGGAGGAAGAGAGGGGAAGGAAGGTGGCCCTGCCCAGGCTCAGCACCTCCAAAAAGTGCTCAGCACCCCCACCCTGGGCTGCAGACATGAGCAGGTGATCTTGGGGACCTGGTGGCTCTGCTGAGCTCGTTAATGGTCAGTGAGGACCGGGATGTCACTGACCCGACCCTGGGATGGCGCTGAGCGGGGGCCTGCGGGGCCAGCGGGACAGAGCCTGCTCAGTGCCCCCGGGGGGTGACACCCACCTGGGACTGGACACACACCCGGGGCTGGACACACACCCGGGGCCGGACACACACCTGGAGCCGGACACACACCCGGGGCCGGACACACACACGGAGCTGGACACACACACGGAGCTGGACACACACCTGGGGCCAGACACACACCCGGGGCTGGACACACACCCGGGGCCGGACACACACACAGAGCTGGACACACACCCGGAGCCGGACACACACCTGGAGCCGGACACACACCCGGAGCCGGACACACACCCGGGGCCGGACACACACCTGGAGCCGGACACACACCCGGGGCTGTACGCGCACCCGGGGCTGAACACAGACCTGGGGCTGAACACACACCCAAGGCTGGACACACACCCGGGGCTGGACACCCGTCTAGGCTGGACACACCCGTGGCTGGACACCCATTCAGGCCTGGACACTCACCTGGGTCTGGGCACCCACCCCCCACGGGGTCCGGAGAGCACCCGCTCCCCTCGTCCCCCACGGCGCTGCCCCCACCCCGCCCCTGCTGCCATCCCGCCTCATTTGATTTTCCCCAGGATTTCTCCATTTCCTTGGTGTTTTATTTTCTCACTGGTTTACTTTTACCCGTGTTTTATTGAAGCTTTTTACCTGATTAACCGTGTTTTTTCTCCTGCTTTACTTCTTCCCCCTGAACAAACACAAATATTTTTCCCCTGAAAGCCCTTGTTCTTTAGTTTAATCTTTTATTTTCCAATTAATTAAATAATTAAATTTATTTAATTGGTATAATTTATTTAGTTTCTGTATCTATATATAAAATTTATGTATCAATGTATGCAATTTATTTGTTAAATTTATATAATTAATTTATTTGACATATATATTTAACGCATACCTTTAACACATAAATTTATATAATTAATTTATTTAACACATACATTGATACACCTAATTTATATATAAAGATSTATATAATTAATTAATTTAATTCACACACGTATATATAATTAATATTTAATGCATATGATCGTTATTTAATTTATAGAATTAATCTTTATAATTATTTCATTTCGTCTATAAAATTAATTTAATTAATTTTAATATTTATATATAATGCATATATGTAATTTTATATAATTAATTTATTTCGTTTGAGTAATTATTTTATTGAATCGGGATTGGGCCCGCGATTGGGCTCCTGGCCACGCCCCCACCCCTGGCCACGCCCCCGTCCCCGCCCCCTGAGCGCGCTCCCCTCGCTCCTCCGCCAGGGGGCGCCGCGCCCCCCGCCCGCCGCTCTCGGCGGCGCCGCGCGGCCTCAGCTGCCCGGCGGGTGCGCGGTGACGTCACGGCGCGGTGACGTCACGACGCCCCGCCCCTGGCGCGGCGGCCGCAGTCCCGCCGCAGCCACCGCGCCGCCGGCACCGGAGCACCCGTGAGGGACCGGCGGGGCCGAACCGGGCCGGGCCGAGCTAACCCGGCCGGACCGCTCCCCCCTGCCCGCCCCGCCGTGCCCTGTCCCGCTCCGTCCCGCCGGCGGCCGCGGCCCGCCCCGCGTCCCCCGCCGCATCAGGATGTCGGTGCCGGAGCCCGCCGGCGGCGAGGAGAAGCAGGCCAAGGAGGTGGASGACGCCGAGAAATATTCCTTCATGGCCACCGTCACCAAGGCCCCCAAGAAGGTAGCGGGGCCGGCGGGGGCCGGCTCGGTGCGGGGGATCAGATCCTGGTTCGGGGGAGCAGCCCCCGGTTGTGGCGGGGGAGGAGCCCCKGTTCGGGGTGAAGCAGCCCCCGGTTCGGGGGGAGGCAGCCCCGCGGTGCGGGATAGGAGTCCTCTTCTAGGGAGGCACAACCTCCGGTTGGGGCGTAGGGAGCAGCCCCCGGCTCAGAGAAGAAGCCCCCGGTTGTGGGGGGAACAGCCCCCGGTTCAGGGGGAGCAGCCCCCGGTCTGGGGGCGGGAGTGGCCCTGGTTGAGCGGATCAGCCCCGGTTGGGGCGGGGGCTGCAGCCTCCGGTTCGGGGCCGGGATCAGCCCCCGGCTGGGGGGAACGGCCCTGGTTCAGGGGGAACAGCCCCCCGGTTTGGACGAGAAGCCCCCGGTTGTGGAGCGAGGGCGGAACCTGACCCGGCTGTGGGACGAGCAGCCCCACAGGTGGGGATTTGTGCTGGGAAAGCTGGAATTGATCCAGTTTGGGGGTAACTGGGAAGCGGGGGCTGTCCCCATTCGGCAGAGGAGAGGGAGGTCGGTACCGGCGAGGGGGCTGCTCCGGTGTGGGGGTGGCAGGTATGAGCCTGGGGCGCGGCGCTGCCCACGGGGGCTGCTGGCCCAGTTCGGGGTGGGAAGGGAGGGGTTGGGTACTGGGGACAGAGTGGTCTGCACTGGGGTACAGCCCTGGCCCGGCTGGTGGAGAGGGGGGACCAGTACCGACAGGGCAGGTTCTGGGGAGCTGGGGCCAGAGCAGGGACCTCGGCTGTGGCAGAGGAGTGCAGGGGGACAGGGTGACCCCGGGAAGGGGACAGGCAGGGTGGGGCCCTTGTGTGGGACTGTGGGGTGACAGTGCTGTGTGGTGGGGACAGAGCAGGGGGACCCTGTTATATGGGAAGAGGCAGAAGCAGCAATCTGGAGTCTGGCTGTGGGTCACTCAGAAGGGTGGCCGGGGTATTTCAGAGTGTTGAACTTTTTTTGGGACGGGGGGTCTGTTGGAGGTATGGGTGGGAGCACATTTGGGCTCAGGAAGAGGCTGCTGGAGCAGCCCACGACACTGAGCTCTCCCAAATCACCTCAGTACTGCTCCATCCTTGAAGGCCTCACAGAAGCTCTGAGATCTCCCCGTGCTGCTCCCACAACCCTGTGGGGTGCTCACATTGCACCGAGGGTGGGCAAGCAGTGGCCTTGCCACTGTAGCAGAGTGCAGGACCCCAGTGACCCGGGGAACTGGCCCCGTGCTCTGGGCTGAAGTTCCAGTCCTGTCAGGGAGGCAGATCCGTGTTCCAAGCACTGCACAGATCTGTGCAGCTGAACATTGTGTTCCCCTTGGGGCTGCAGCTGCCTGGAAGCGGTGGAAGCAAAGGCAGAGCAGTCACAGGGAACGGGAACATCCTCATTCTCTGGGGGAATCTCTCCTGCCTGCTCTGGCCACGGGTGGGATTGGGGAACGTCTGACCCTTGGGGAAGGTCAGTTGGATTTGAGGCACCTTCTTACCCAAGGAGCAGGGGTTGGAAACTAGGCCCTGTTTGTCCGGACTGTGGACATAGCCTGGAGGAAGGAGCAGAGGAATGTAGGGCTGGGAACTGCTTCTTCCAGCAGTGGCTCAGCACAGCTCCAACTCAGGGATTTTTTTTACCTTTTCATAACCATCGTCTCTGTCAGGGTGAACAGTGCGAGGCTGCAGCCGACTGCTCTGAGGGGACAGCAAACTGCTGATCCTGGAGTATCCTGCTGGGCCAAAATACATGTGGGGAAAAGGAATCCACCCAGCATCCTCAGAGGGCAAGTTTCCCGGTGTCTCAGGGGGATGAGGTGTTGTATCCCCAGAATTTTCTGCTGCAGACACGGCTGGTTGCGCAGCRTGAGGAGCCTTGGTTGGACTCAGTGGCTGCTGCAGCTTTTCCTGGCTGGGTGAGGATATTGAAGGTGCCCAGAGCGACACTCGACATTTGAGGCTGATAACATCAGAGATGGGGAGCGCGCTGGGCTGAGCTCAGGGAACAAATTGCTCCGGGCCCCTGTTTTCCTTGCCTGGCTAGTTCCTGCGAATAGCGCTGGGGAACGGCAGAGGCGTTGGCAGGAGGATGAAAGGCTGAGGAAGGGAGAATTGCCCTCCTGAGATAAGCTGTTGAGTGCCCCCAGCTCTGATGCCTCGGAACAGGATCGCAATTAAACCATTAAAACTCCCTTCTGATTCCACACGAGTCAAAGTGACTTTTGTGCTCCCGGCACGGTCAGAGGCCAGCAGAGATGGTGCAGAGAGATGATTTAGCAGCATGGAGGTGGGCGAGCTCATGCTGTGCTGCTGGAGCAGCTCCCTCCCGGGTTTTTGGGCTCCTTAAACTTTGCCGAAGCAGTTTGCGTGAGGCGCTTGGAGATGGGGAGGGTGGGAATGTGGCCAAGCTCAGTGCTCCGTCAGAGGCTCTGTCTCTGTGAATGGCTTTTCARAGGAGCCTTAACTTGTGCTGGAGCTTGGGGAAAGTGCCAGTGTGAGCCCACCAGCATCCAGCCCAGGACCTGCAGCAGCATCTTGGATGCAGCTGGAAGCACGTCGGCCCCGTGGGTGCTGCGGAGAAGTTGGCGTCTCCTTGCTGGGGGCACCTGGAGATGGGAGCCAGCCCTGGGAATTGCTGACGTCGCTGTTTCCTCTTGTCAGGGACTTGTTTAAGGTGAAAAAGTGAAACAGCAGGAGGTAAGAGATTAAGAGATTAAATAAGATCAACTCCAGGTTGAAGTAGGAGCTGACTCAGTGGAGGTGGAAGGAGGAATGGGGTGGTTGTCCCCCAAGAGCTGGGATTTTCTGGCTCTGCTGGAGCTSCCTTTTCACTGCRATTCATGGGAATTTGGCTGTCGGCAGCAGAACCCCACTCTGGTCTGAGCGAGGCGGTTCTGTGGCCAGGAGTGGTTTGCAGGCAGAGGTGCCGAGCTTTCCACCTTCTCCAACCACTGCTGTGGTGTTGCTGGGGAAGGCTGGGAGTGCTTGTGGCTTACCCAGGTTAAGTGAACATGATGTGGAGATGATGATGGGAGAGCTCAAGGGCAGGTTCTGCTCTTCCAGCTCCTTGTGTGCCATCACTGCTGCGTCTGGGCATCTGCTCTCCTGCCTCCCTGGAGACTGCAGGTGCCCTTGGCAGCAGTTGCTTTCCCAATCCACGTCAGCCGGTCGGCGGAGCCTTAAACTCCCGGCTGAGTGGAGCTGTGGGTGCCCTGGAGCGGGAAGGACACGGCGCCGTGCTCGCGGCGGGGCAGGGGGCTTGGCACGTGCTGTCCCTGTGTGTCCCCTCGCCCCACTGTGTCCTTGTCCCGCTGSCATCGCTGTCTGTCGGGCTCCTCCACGCCTGGGTGCGGGCAGACGGATGGACACTGCGGACAGATCTTACTCCTGCGGCTCTCCTGGGCTCTGAGATGGGCTGAAGCCTYGGTGTGGTTTGGGGAGGTGAGTTGGGTGGCAGCTCCGTGCCCCGCGGAGCTGTGGCAGGTGCGTTCGGCTGGTGCCGTGGCCCTGCGGATGCCGGCTCCGGCGGGATCCCGCCAGGCTGTGGCAGGGAATGCTAATGCACAGCGCTGCAGCTTTGCGGTGGCAGCGAGCCGGGCGCTGGCTGCCGTGGGGGTGGCAGAGATGGAGCAGGGAAGAGCTGGGGAGAGGCGGACGGAGCCTGTGGGGAGCTGCCGGCCCCTGGGGAGGGCTGGGTGTCCTCTCCGGAGCATCATTGCCGCTGTTGCTGCCCGCAGTGGCTTGCGGACCACTGACCTTGCTGCAGCTGGCTGCATCCCTGCCCYGCACAGCCCATTCCCAAAGACCAGTTTCTGCCCCACTTTGCTCTGTCCCGACTCATCCCAGGTCCCTGTGGACACCCCTTTTGGTATCACCTCCAGTTCTTCCAGGCTGGGTGATAAACCACCTTCGCCTTCAGGCTGTCAGGGGGRCGAGACTGTCCTTGTTAGTCCTGACAGAGCTCCTGGAGCCGTTTGTTTTTCCTCTCCCTTTAATTTAATTCCTCAGAGTGGCTGCTCATAAATCCTCTGTGCCTTTGTGAGCCTGTCTGGGGCCACAGCCACCACCTCCTGCCCCACTGTTCCGCAGGCGCCGTGCACCCGGCTCTCCTCGTTCCCCTGCCCAGATCTTCRCTTCTTTGGCTTCCTCGCTCTGTCACTGCAGTTTTTCCTTCTCCTAACGAGGTGCCTGGGCTGAATGAGTTGAACAGCTCATTGTCCTCCGTATGAGTGTCCTGAGATGGGTCTGGCCTTCCCTGGGGTGCTGGAAATAATAAGTGGAAAAAAAAAACCACAGGGGTGTTTGGAGAGGACATGAATGACTGGGGCTTGGAGCAGCCAGGTCACTCCTGGTGTTGTGTTAAATGATAAAATCCTGATTTTTTGCTAAGTCGCTCCTGGATCCTTCCCATCATTTTGGTGTTTTGGAGGCGCTCCTTGCTGTCCAGAGAGGAGGCTTGTCCTGGTGCCCCAGCACTACTGCAAGGTTAGAAGATGCTGAGTTGAATTACTGAACCAGAGAGCAGGAAGAAAGGAGGTTTGGGGGTGTGACGGGCACAAACCATCTTCAAAACGATGTGCCAGAGCCTGAGGCTTTTGCTTCCCCCTTGTCCTCCTGCATCCCTTAGGGAGGCTGGGTTTTCACTCTCATATCTGTCCTTTGGAGATGGGAGAAGAGTTGGATATTCATTCTCCTCAGTTTTCAGAAGCATCTCTTGTCATCTTTCGATGGTGTGGGAGTGGAGACCACCCATCCCGTGGGTCCCTCTCCCACATGAGCAGCCAGGTCTGGGGTGTGGGAAGAGTGCTGGAGGCAGGAGTACAATATTTTCTTTTTTGACCTTCCCCAAAATGCCAGGTTATCTTCTGCTGGGGACCAGCCCACCACAATACTTTCTTTGGGAAGAGTTTTCTCCGTGCTTTCCAGCCCGTGCAAATGTTGGAGTGAGTTCCCGTGCTCCCTGCTAGAGTTTGAGGCTGGGATATTTTGCTCTGGAAATCAGGTTTTCAAGGTCGGGTTGGAGTTGATCCTTTAGAGGTGAGGATCCTGTCCATGTTGCTCCTCTGAGGAGGCGGTGAGTGCCTCATCCCAGATGTTGGAGCAGGAAAGGTGTGGGATTTCAGCACTCAGCTGGAGGGATTTGCTTGTGCCTGGCCGTGTTTTTATCACCAGCAGTTTCCTGCAGGTGACAGTCGGGTTTGCAGAGGGCTCGTTGTGTTTCCTGCTGAGCCCTTTGATCAGAGCTGCTTATCTGGGGCCTCTGGCTCACCTTCACTCAGCACATGGTGCTGACGTTCCAGGTGTCTGTCCTGGAACCTGCCAGTGGCCCTGAGGGCTTGCAGTGCAAAAGAGCTTGTGCCAGAACTTTTCCCCGAGTGAGACTCTTGGTGAAACCGTGGGTTGGATCCGTGAGGGGCTGGGAGAAGGGTCAGAGAGTCCCACCRAGGAGGACCATCATGGTGCCACCTCAGCAGGGTGTGTGGAGCCCCATCCCGGGGGATTTGATAATTCCAGGGGCTTAGGCACCTTAACAGTGCTGGAATCCACTCTGCACCATCCCCCTCTGCCCACATCATCTCCTCAGGCTTCCCTGGCATGGTTAACCCTGGCGAATGGGTGCTCTGGGACATCTTGGTTGATGGTCCAAAGGTCCAAAGAGGAAGCTTCCATGGTTTGGGAATGGTTTGGGTTGGAAGGGACCTTAAAGTCCRCCCAGTTCCACCCCCTGCCATGGGCAGGGACACCTTCCACTATCCCAGGTTGCTGCAAGCCCCATCCAACCTGGCCTTGGACACTTGCGGGGTGGGGCAGCCACAGCTTCTCTGGGCACCCTGTGCCAGGGCCCCACCACCCTCACAGGGAAGAATTTGGGCTGTTTTTTGGGCAGCTGATCTCACCCCACGGGTTCYGTGCCTCCGAGACAGCGGGATGCGGAAGCTGAGGCTATTCCTGCCTTTCGGAAGCTGCCCCCGTTGCCCTGTTGAGTTGGGCTGCTTGAACTGTGAATTTTAATTACACTTTGGGATCAATACGGTGGCCTTGGTAACGAGCTTATTGCTGCTGCAGAATCTGTTTACTTCAGGTTGGTGACAGCCAAAGGACTGAGGTGGCCGAGGACATGATGTTCCAGCTCCTTGAACAGGCTCCATTGTAATTCGGGTGAGGCTCCCGCGGCCCTCGGAGTTGGGTGCAGCTTCCCCTTGGCTGCCCCCACAGACCTGGACCTGGCTGGCAGCACCCGTTCCTGCCTGGCCCGGGAGCTGCCTGGATTCAGGAGCCGGGATTTGGGTGGGGGCTGCTGGAGCCTGGTTTATCTACAAGGTGTGGGTGGAGGGAATGGCTCCTTCCAGCCTTTTGCAGTGAGGGAGAAGTGGGCAGCCTGGAAAAGGAGCATCCTTGGGGCTCTGCCTTCCTGAAATTCATGTTTTGGTGTCCTCCTTCCGGATGAGGGTGAGGTTCAACCTGTGTCTGTTGTCTTCTGYCTCTCCTCCTTTTGCCTCCCAACAGGGACCCCCAGATCTCATACATTCCTGCACTGTGGGGAGAGTTTTGCATCCAACCTGGGCATGTTTTGGAGTGAGAACATCTGGCTGATCCCTGTTGACCTTGGAGCCATCAGCATCTTGCAGGCAGCACAGTATCTCCTACATTAACCCCTTCTCCAAATATTCTCTGAGTTTGCCATCCCCGCAAGGAAATCACTTTTATCCCTCCTGCCTCCTTTAAAAGAAAGGGGCTTCATGGAATCAGCTCCGTGTACAGGGAAAGGTTGGCTTTGCTCTGACACGAGTCACCCACGAGGGTGGTGTTTGTCCATCCTGGTGGCAATTCCTCAGACTCCTGAGCAGGGAACAGCCCATGCTGAAGCCTGAGGTTTCTCCTGTTTTGCCCCTCACCAGATGCATCAAAATCCAAGTCATTTCCTGGGCTGAAAACAGTGTATTGGTAAATGAGGAATGGGCAGCTCTAGTGGAAATACTGCTGTGAGGGGCCTTTGGGAGTCAGGGCTGGGGGAAGATGGATTTCCAGTTTTCCAAAACAGGTTGCTCCTGTTTCCATGCTGATCCTGTGGGGTGTTTTCCCTTAAAGCCATGACATAGGGATAGAGGATCAGCTAAGGGTAGCTGAGAGTAGCCAGAGTCTCTCCTCAGTGGGATTTGCTGTTCTGGTCTCTTGAAAGACCAAAAGATGTCTTGGAATGCTGGGATTCTCTGAGGCAGTTTGAGGGGAGAAAAGGAGGCAGGTGAAGCACCCAGAGTGCCAAGTGGAGCGATTCCTCCCCCAAAACACAAGGGCTGCTTTAGGATTATGGAGCAGAAGTTTGGGCTGCTCAGTTTGGGGTTTTTTTGTGTCCAACCCTGCTTTCAGCCCATGAGGTGTTGCTGAACAGACCCTTTGACAGTGCTTCCAAGTGTTCCTTTGGTCTCGTACAGCTGTGCTTGGAGAGGCATTTTCTAATTAGTTTAAAAATCGATGCTAATTAAAGCTGATTCCCTCCCAGCTCTGACACACAAACACATTTCCATGGGCTTCCAGCTCTGCCAGCCAGCCTGTTGGAGACTCTCAGTCCTCRGACTGCCCCATAAGCTGCTGGAAGCGATTTAACCCACAGTCGTGGAATAGTGGAATGGTTTGGGTTGGAAAGGTCCCAGTTCCACCCCCTGCCATGGCTCCCAAGCCCCATCCAACCTGGCCTCGAACACTTCCAGAGATGGGGCAACCACAGCTTCTCTGGGCAACCTGTGCCAGGRCCTTCCCACCCTCACAGGGARGGGAGGCAAGGATTTCTTCCCAATATCCCATCTAACCCTGCCCTCTGGCAATGGGAAACCATTCCCCTTGTCCTTGCAAGGACATTACCTGGTCTTGTCCGTGCAGTTCTCCCAGTGTGCTGACTCCAATTAATCCTAATTGTCCTACTGCCCAAACACTTGCTGTGCCATGGGCTGGGTGGGCACTGGGGATGAATCCAGAGGTGAGAAATCTGGGATGTCTTTAAACCAGTTGCTGTTTGCCTATCCATGGGGTTCATTGGGTTAACCTGTGAAGCATGACTGGAGTTCATTGCCCCTAGGGATCCCAGACATTGGACTTTTGCTGTTCCTGGCAGGAAGGAGATGTCCCTCTGTGTTTCAGGAGATATCCTGCTCCATTAAAGCCGGGCCCAAGCCTTTGCCTTGATTCCTGCAGTCCAAGGACTAGATGCCTTATCTGCCGATGGGGAGCTTTCCCTCTGCTCCTGCTGGAGCACACCTTTGACCTCCAGGTGTTTATGGGGCAGGAGTTATTCCCAGTTACTATTTAACACTCAGAATCACATTTCTTTTATTGAATCCCTCCTTACTTTTATTTTTCCTTTCACTGGCATTTACAGTGATTCCCATCATGACCGAAATCGTGTGGTGATTTCCATCCTATAAACGTTTGGAATAGGTCCGTTTCTTTCCTGGTGTTTTTCTTCTCTTCTGAATTTTGGGATTCATGCGGAGGTCCTTAATTCTCCTCTTGGACTCAAAGAAACTTGGTTTGTTTTATTTTCCCCRGTGCTTTACCCATGCAGCCCTTCCCTGGCAGTGGAGGATGGAGGTTGGGAACAGGGCTTGGCCAGTTTGCTTTGCCAGGACCTCAGTGCCCTTTTATTTCCTCGTTGGGAGCGGTGTAAAGGTTTCCAGGCAGAGACTTGGCTGAGATTCGGCTGAGATTCCTGCTCTGGGAGTTGGCGGGGAGAGTGCCAGGCAGGTCTGTGCCTCTAGGGAGAACAGCCTGCCCCGTGAACCCTCTGGGAGCGAGAGGTGCACATCCAGGAGCACCAMATTCTGCATGGCTGAGCTTCCATTCACAGAGCAGCACCCTCGRGAAGCTCTTCCAACTGTGTTGTCCGAATGGAGCGCTTGGGGTTTCTTCTAAAAGTTGGGGGAACCACCAGGAGAAAGTTCTCCCACGGCGAAGGCCATACCTGGAGCAGTAACAGGTCGTTTTTCCTGAGGGTTATTCCACTTCCAGCTGTCTCAGAGCCCTTGGTGCTCAGGCTGTGCAGGACCAGGAGATGTTTGCTGAACACCTCTCCTGCTCCTCCAGCATCCCTGTGGAATGGTGGAGCTGAAGTCGTGGGCACTGCCAGGGAAAATCCCCCACCTTCACCCGGCCATGAGCTCTGGCTGGGGAATCGTTTGCTGCTGGGCTGATTTGAACTGGGAATCTGGTAACTCTTCCATGGGCTTGGCCATAGCCTCATGTGGATTTGAGCAGCCCTTTGCCATCCAGGTTTGTGTTGGCACGTGTGACCAGAGCTTGGAGGTGGGAAGATGGGATGGTTTGAGTCACGGAACCAAATCCGCCTCCAAACCCTCCCCTTGCCAGATGTTTTGGGGGTGAGGATGGTGAGTGGTCAGGGTGGGATCCTTACTGGTCCTGATCCCCCATCCCTCTGCTCCAAGTACCTGGTTTTTCCTTTCCTTCCATCCTTAAGGAACGCTGTGATCCAGAAATACCCTTCCAGGTTGGATAACCTCACAGGAGAAGAACCCTAAACCCATCCCTGTCTTCCTTGCTGATTCCCACCCCCAAGATCCATGTCCTGTTGGATCGTGGAGCAGGAGCTGTGTCCCCCTGCGTGTCCCCTGTTCCCAGCCCCGTGTCTAGACGCTGTTCTGTGGGAACAGGGGCTGGCTCTCTCAGCCTGGGAGCGGGGCAGAGGGGCCCTGAGGACAGGGCAGCCAAGTCCTCTAAACAAACCCAGTGCCCTGGCACRGCCACAGCGGGAATGGGGCCAGCTCCGGGGGCCAGCACAGGGACACACGCTGGGAGCACCGGGAACCTGCAGGCTTGGGATGGCCTCAGCCCCTCGTTGGAGGGGGGAAAACGTGGCTGATGTGGCAATGGCTCTTTTCTCCTGGTTGGGRAGCTCGGGGTCCCCTCTGGGATCTGGGTGGTTGTGGAAACAGCATGGAAGAGTTCTGTCCCTTCCCTGAGGAGGTGGCTCAAGCAAAGCTGCTCCTCTCTTCTTTTGGACCTGGAATGAAGGAAAATACTGATTATCTGACTTTTCCCTCTGCTGATGAGGCTGAAGAGCCTCATTCCCTGKGGTGCCTCCGCCCTCCCTGGACGCTGCAATGAGTCCCTTCTGCAAATAAGTGGATTAAAACAACCTGTCCTTTAGAAACGCCCAGCCCAGCTCCTCCCTGGGAAAAACCAGCAGCTCCCCAGGAGGGAACAGTCCTTCTGCAGACAAGGAATCCTTGGAGACTGAAACCTGAAGGTGCCCATCTCCAGGTGGGCAAAATCCAGCCCTGCTCCAAGCTGCTGCTCCTGTCTCGTGTGGGAATGGGGCTGGTGAGGAGGAGGATGCCCATCTGAGCTGTAAAACACTCGTCCTCTGGCTGAATATCCAGGAATGACAAAGAAATGATGAACTTAAAAGACAGGTCACATCAGGGCTGCCTTGGCAGCGTGGGCATCCAGCAGTGCCCTCCCAGCCTCTACCAGGGAGTTTTTGTTTGGGAGAACAGGTTAAATAAGGGGAGCTGGCTCTTCTGAACAGTCCTGCTCCCTGCTGCTGGCTTTCTGCAGCCAAAGGAAAGGTCCCAGGACTCTGGATCCTTCCAGGCTTCCTCCTGGGAGGSCAGAAGTGGGTTGGAGAGACTCTCCTGCTGTCCAGGTGGTTGTGTGGCTGTGGGAAYGTGCTCTGCTCCCATTTTGCTGTTTCTTCCTGGGCAACTGTGCCGTGTCCTCACATCCACGGGTGTGAAACTCGGGAGTCTGGAGGGTTTTAGATGGTTCACTGCTTATCTTGGGTGATGTGTGGAGCCCTCTCCTGTCCTCTCTCCACTTATCCAGGACAGAAGTGGCTGGGAGGGCACTGTTCCCATGGCTGTGGATGTGCCGATGCTCACGTTGTCCCTAATTAAAAAATAATAAAAAAAAGGATTGTTGAGGCAAACCTGGGGGTGGTAGGATAGAGCCTGGAGCTGCTTCCCAGCACGTATCCTTTCCCCTGTGGAGCCTGTGCCTTCATGAGCTGGGTCAGCTGTGAGTTGGTGGATGCTTTCCAAAATCTCCTTCTTCCACAACCTGCTCCCACTGTCCCCCAAGGCTGCATGGGATGCAGTCAGGGATGTGTAGCACAACAAAGGAGCTTGCGCGTCCTCTCGGGACCAGTTCTGGGAATGGAAGGGGTGTTAAAATGCAAAAGTGGGATTGCRCTGCGTGACAGGGACATGCTGGGCTCATCCGTGCCCAGGGTAAATCCAGCTGCGTTTACAAATCCCTCTCCCTGGAGCCAGGGAGTGGAATTTTCTTATTCTGTCAGCTCCAAAAACTGCTCTCTGGGCTGACTGCTGGGAAAGTCCTCRGAATCAGCCATGGAGGGTGGCACACCCTGCAGTCATGAGCTGCCAGGTTGGTGAGATGGTGCCAATCCAGACCTGGAATCTGTTTGCTCTCCCTGTGTCGTAATAATTAAACAAACGAGGCTGTGTGTGCTGGGGACACTTGTGCTGCTGGGTTTGGGGCTGCCCTGCCAGTGTTCCCCTTGCATTTATCCTTGTAATCCAGGGAGAAGCTTGTTGGAGCCGGTGTTTCAGCTTCCTGGTGTTTTGGGATGCTCTGGGTGCGTGGCCAAATAAAGTGGATGGTGTTTGGCACCTCATTTTGACCTTTTTTGGGATTCTGTGCTGTATCAGCAAGGATAACACTCCCTCAGCTCCAGCCCTGGAAAGGGTGGTTTGAGCTGAAAACGAGCAGCTGTTGTTGGGAAATGTCACATCTGGGAATGGGCACAACAGTGCTGGATTTCCCAAAGGGAGAAAATGTCCTTCTGGCTTGGCTGGTGTGACCAGGAGCAGGCAGTGCCCAGCGACGCTCTGGGAGAACTTGGCAGGAGATGGTGGATCCTGCTGTTTTCCTACAGAACATATCCCAAAATCCCTGCTGTTCCAAGCAAGGAACTGCTCATTTGTCCCCTTAGGTCTCCAGCCCCATCTCCTCCTTTTCCAGGGCAGTGGTACTGGAAACCCCTGGCTTCATTCCTGTGCAGGGAAATGGGTGCTGTCTTGTTTCCCCTCCTTGACCGTGAATTCCTGGGATGAAAAAATATTTTCMTTGCTCTTAAACCCTCGTGCTCCACCCGGTTGGAAAAGCCGCTTCCAGCAGGATGAAGTTTGGGATGCGATCCGCGGTCGTGCTCTCCGGAGCCGGACGGCCCCGATCCCGCTCTGACCCGCAGCCCCCGGCCGGGAATGCCGCTCCTTCCAATTCCCATGACGAGCTGAGGGATTAGGAGATTTTCTCTGTCTCCTTAATGCAGCTCGAGCGGGCGGCACGTGGAGGGCCCTGGTCACGCACCTCTGCTCCGGCGCCGTGTCCGAGCTCCGGGCGCTCCCGCCCCGCGCCGCCGGACCCAGCGGTAACGTCCCGGGCTCGGAGGGGTCGGATGCGCGGATGGTTCGTGGCGTTCGGGAGCCGCTCGTGGTGTTCGATGATAATTTTAGCCAGGGCAGATTTTGCTAAGCTGGGGAGTTCAGCTGAGCCCTGGTAAAGCCACGGCGGGGATTACTGGGGGTAATTCAGCACTTGGTTTGTGTAGCGCTGGTTTTTTCTTTCCCCTTGGATTCGATCCCCTCATTCCCATGTTTCTAGAGCTGCTGTTTCTGTTGCAGAGTGGGGTTGTGCCTCAGAGCTGGCTCAGCACCCACGGCTGGAACCCTGCAGGGGAGATGGTGTCTAGTGGATCGTGGTGTGGGATGTCGTGGGGCTGGGGAGTGCAGCATCCCTCCGTCCCATCCTCTCCTTTCCACTGCATCCCGAAGGAGCTTTGCTCCATGAGGTCGTCCAGGCAGCACATTTCACTGCAGGGAATTGCCCTGTCCCAGGGCTCACACATCCTGGATGCTGCAAGCCAGGACAGACCTGCACCTTGGGCTGGAGCACTGTGCCTTTTGTTTTTTCTCTCCTGGGTCACCTCTTCCCTGGAAACCTTTCCCTGAGATAGAGAAAATTCCTCAGCTAACACTTTAAGCTGTTTTAATGCCAGCAGCTGTTTTATGGGGCATGGTTTTTATACCCTTTGGTTTGATGAGCTGCCAGAGGAAGAGTTTGGTGTGAAGGGATGGAAATCTTGTGTCCTGAAATTGCTGGTATTTTTTCCCCCTTGGAAGTGCCCGTGAGCAATCCACCGGCATGGAAGTGGCACAAGCCTTTCCCAGGCTGTCTGGGGAAGATTGATCCAAGGAATAGACCTTGAACAAATTCCAGCAACATCATTCCCTGTTGGGAAACCTGCCAGCTCCAGCCACATGCCCTGAGGACAATGTTGGTACCTGCCTGGAAGTGCTTCTGCCCCTCTTATCCCTGGAACCAGCTCTCCTGGGGGGATGGAGGTCGTGGTGCCCTCTGGATCCTCCCTATGCACCAAATGACCTCAAACAATTGCAAAACCAAACCTGCAATCTCCATTTATCATTCCCATTCCTACCACTGATACAAACGAAAGCAGTTTGCATCAGAATCCCACTGGAGTCTGCCGGGAAGTCTGGTCTGGGGAGCAGATACCGGGCTGTGACGTGTCCAGGATGGAGGAGCTGGCTGGAAACCTTTCAGCAGCAGCAGCACCCACAGGAATGCTTGGGATGCCTGGCTGGGTGTGGTGATGGATCCGATCTGTGCCAGTCAGTTCCTGGAGGGAATGCTGGAGTCCCACACCATCCCACCTGCCCTCCCTTGGAGTGAGCCATGGGTTTCATGCCCCTGTGTCCCTTCCCGAGTGGAATACCATGCTGCTTTTGGCCCATCTGCTGGGATTCTGTAGAACTGTGGCTACTTTTTCCAGGCCAAAAAGCTGTACTGGTGCTGCAGCCACCCCATCTGCAGCCAGTGCAGATTCCTCTTTTCTGGAATGGATCATTTCAACTAAATAGTTTCATTCTTCTCCCCTCAAAGGCTGTTTCCCACATCAGAGTTTTCAGGGAGCTTTTGGGATGGCTGTGGCACGGAAAAGCCCTCCTTGAAACCACTCTGGGCTGTTGCTTTCCATCATCTTCATGTCTCCAGGACTTCCCTGTAGGTCTCCTGGGTCTTGGGGATGCTTTGTTAATCCCACTCCCTGCCGTGACGTCTCATCCCTGTTAAGTGGCAAAATTAAATCCTGCAGCAACGCGATCSGAGGGAAGGGGCCGTGCCGGGGTTCTTTGTCAGGGTCTCCTGCAGGGCAGCGGGGAGGGGGCTGCAGGCTGCATTTGCTGGTGCTTTCCCTAATTCCCTTTCATCTCCGTGGTCTTTCTCTGGCAGGAGCAGCAATCAGGCCTTTTGCCGGCTGCTCACCGGGGCGAGCGCAGCAGCTGAGCAGTTTTGGGTTATTTTTCCTCTCTTTTTGGCCCAACACAGTTACATTTGATGATCCAGTGGAAGGTACTGGAGCCTCGAGTTGCTTCTGGCTGAGAGAGGAAGGAGGGGTGGCTGTTTTGGGGCTTCTCTTCCAATGGAAACATCTTGTCCTGCAGAGGAGGCTGAAAGCCAATGCAATGTCAACT
This sequence comes from Amblyornis subalaris, assembly GCA_018881555.1. Lineage (NCBI taxonomy): Eukaryota > Metazoa > Chordata > Aves > Passeriformes > Ptilonorhynchidae > Amblyornis > Amblyornis subalaris. The sequence continues at coordinate 2,424,836 of JACAXG010000081.1, read as the reverse complement.
TCTTTTTGTTGAAATGTTCTCTCTTGCTGAGGTTTTTTCCTGTGCCTTTAGTGTCAGTTTTGGAAGGATGTGCCATGTTTTTAACCTGCGGGATGCTCTGCTCCTGGGGAAGAGCCTGGAGGCACCAGGGATCTGTTGGGACCACCCCAGCTTTCTTGCTGCTGCATTTTTTGGGCAGAAATCTGCCGGAATTGGTTGGAGCAGGGGCTGTGGGAGCAGGGGCTCTGCCTGCACGTGGGTTTTGGATTGTACAAGGAGTATGATTCCTCAGGGAGCTGGGAATGCATTAAAGGGGATGTTTCAGGATGCTCCTTTTATCTTCAGGTGTTGTGTCAAATCTGCTTTAACCCGGTGACAGTTGTTCAAGCAGAGGAAGTGGGTTAATTTTTGGAATCTGTAGCCATGCATTTGGTGATGTCAATTTTTGTGGATTGAAGGGATCTGTGGGCCCCTGTAGCCTGGGAAGGTGTCATGCCCTAAGGATCACCTCCTGATTCAGCACTTCTTTCCTTTGCTCCCAGCAAATCCAGTTTGCAGATGACATGCAGGAGTTCACCAAATTCCCAACCAAGACGGGCCGTCGGTCCCTGTCCCGCTCCATCTCCCAGTCTTCCACCGACAGCTACAGCTCTGGTAGGTGCCAGGTCCTTGTCCTTGTGTGTCCCTCTCCCAAATCCAGCATCAGTGCTGGAGTGAATGTGCTGCTCACACCCTGTGGCAGGATTTGTGCTGCTGTTTGTGCTTGGACACTGAGGGGACGATTCCAGGCGTTCCTGAAGCTCAGGCGTTGATTGCCGGTTGATAATCCTGTTACCTCTGGGTTGTTTTAGAGAAAAAGAGTGCAAAATTCCTTCAGGGCGTTGGCTTTCYTTAGGAGATTGGTAGTTTGAGCCATGAGTGAAAGCTGGGAAGGGAAACAGCAGAAACCTGAAGGGTGGGAGGTTCCTGGATTCATAAGGYCTGGGATAACACTCACTCCTCCTTTGGTTTAGCTGCCTCGTACACAGACAGCTCTGATGATGAGGTGTCCCCCCGAGAGAAACAGCAAACCAACTCCAAAGGCAGCAGCAACTTCTGTGTGAAGAACATCAAACAGGCAGAGTTCGGGCGCCGGGAGATTGAGATCGCCGAGCAAGGTACAAGTGGAGCCTGGGGCTCCTGGGGCTTGGGACAGCTTCTGCAGACCAGGAGCTGAGGAGTGGCAATTCCCACTCCTCCTGCAGCCCTGGATATCCTCTTTTCCGCCCCGAATCAGTTAGGATTTGCCAGCAAACGTTGCTGCTGTGTCCCATCTGTTTTCTAGCAGGAGCAGAGCTCTTGCAGGGTTTAATGTTTCAGTGGCTTTGGATGGACAAGGATTTTGCAACACCTTCAAAGACATGAAARCTGAAAATCCCAACCCCTTCCCCTGGGGCTTGTGGAAAGCTGAGTTACCATTTCCAGAGGGGTGATTGGGTAACTCTCCTTTCCTTTTAGAAGGGGAAGATAATCCAGGCACATTTAGAGCAGCTCTTCTGAGATGTGGCAGCTTTGTTTTCAAGTTTAGGTGCTTCTCCTGCTGCCGCAGGGCTGGTGACTGTCCTTAGGTGCCTTCCCCAGGCAGTGCCAGTCCTGGACCTCTCCTTACCTCTCTTCTTGTCCCTTGGTCAAGTGGCAGATGACACTGGTGTTTTGGTCCTGTTTTGCACAGACCTGCCAGGCCAGGGATGAGGACTTGTCTCCCTGCCGGTGGAAGAGCTACAGCACAAATTGTGGGGCTGGAGGTATCCTGGGAGACCCCAAAAGGAGAGGGACTGTGGCAGAGAGGGGACCCTCTGGACCAAGCCAGCACTAAAACCTCTCTTCCTTTTGCAGACATGTCTGCTCTGATTTCACTCAGGAAACGAGCCCAGGGGGAGAAGCCTTTGGCTGGAGCTAAAATCGTGGGCTGTACCCACATCACGGCACAGACTGCGGTGAGTGGCTGCTTCTTCGGGGATCGGGGGTGGGAGGTCAGCTTTTCCCTGGGGAACAAAGTTCTTCCTGTCTTCGGAATGGGAGAGGAGGCACCTTCAGTAGTTGGGAAGCATTTTGTGAAAGGTGGTGCTGCTGGCATTTCCCCGGTGCCGCGTTTGGTTCCTGTGCCCATCAGTGCTGGGCCGAGCCTGCCTTCATCCTGGGGGAGCGCCTGCTCCTGGGGACATCCCTGATCCCGGGCACATCCCTGATCCCTGGGACACCTCTGCTGCCGGGGACATCCCTGATCCCGGGCACATCCCTGATCCCTGGGACACCTCTGCTGCCGGGGACATCCCTGATCCCGGGCACATCCCTGATCCCTGGGACACCTCTGCTGCCGGGGACATCCCTGATCCCTGGGACACCTCTGCTCCCGGGGACGTCCCTGATCGCAGGTACATCCCTGCTCCCGCAGACATCCCTGTTCCCAGGGACATCCCTGATCCCAGGGACATCCCTGCTCCTGGAGACATCCCTGATCCCTGGCACATCCCTGATCCCAAGCACACTCCTGCTCGCGGGGACACATCCCTGCTCGCGGGGACACATCCCTGCTCCCGGGGACACATCCCTGCTGCGGGGTCACCCTGACGGCGCTGTCCCGCAGGTGCTGATCGAGACGCTGTGTGCCCTGGGGGCGCAGTGCCGCTGGTCTGCCTGCAACATCTACTCCACCCAGAACGAAGTGGCGGCGGCCCTGGCAGAGGCTGGTGAGTGCCACAGCCCTCCCAGCCCCTCTTGCCTCCGCAGCCTCATCCCAGGGGGAATCCGGGGAATTTTATAGTTCTCTTCTATTTTATTTTTAACTATTTAATTTTATATTGGGATATCTTGTAGGGAATATTATATTTCTCTTTCATTTTGTTTTTATGTATTTTATTTTATATTTATATATGTTTTATTTTATATTTATACGTACTTTATAAATATTTTTATAATAGGTGTGTGTATAAATATGCATTTATATAAAATATACAATGTAAATATATTAATATATATGTATAAATATTTATAAAATGTTTATAGATGTAATGTATTTTATATCTCAAATACAAATAAATATAAAATATAAACAAATATAAAGAGAAATAAACATAAAATTATGAAAACATAAAATATAAAAACACGTATAAAATACATTTTAATTTTAGATTTACTCATATTTTMATTCTATTATATTTATTTTTATTTTATACTATTTCTTATTAGTAGTATTATTTTCTCATTATTAATTTATTATTATTTCTTTGATTTTTCTTATTTTTTTTATCATATTTATCTTTTTTATTTTCCATTTCTGTTTTAGGGAATTAACATTTTTGGGGAATATCKTTTAGGGAGGGATGGACAGGTCTGATCCCGGTGTGGGCTGTGTCGTGATCTGTGCATGGCCCCTCGGCTCCCGTGCCCGTGTGTTTCCGGAGTTGGCCAAGCAGGAGAGCTCTGCCGAGCCCAGCAGACTCCAAGGGTGCTCCTGTTCTTCCAGGTGTTGCCGTGTTTGCCTGGAAAGGGGAGTCGGAGGATGATTTCTGGTGGTGCATTGACCGCTGCGTTAACGTGGACGGCTGGCAGGCCAACATGGTGAGGAGCCTTCTCCAGCCCTTCCTCTTCCTCTGCGGAGTGCCCGTGGGATGTTCCTCACCCTGGGGCTGTTCCTGGGAGCCTGCTGGCCCTGCAAGGGCTCTGACCCCCGTTAAAGGGGGGCTCCTGGAGAAGGGCAGCTGGAGGTGGGTTGGGAACAGCCATGGGAGTGTCAGAAGCTGCAGAGACGATGTCCTGAGYTGGCACATCCCAAGGGCAAGGGAACAGCTCCCGGTGGAGCTGCCAAGAGCCAAGGAATGGCTCTCTTCCCTATGGGAGCTGCCCCAGCCGCTCCTCTCAGCACAGATCCCATCCACCCTCTCTCCCCCAGAGCTGGGGGCTCAGTAGGGACCTTTCCCTTGCCAAAGCCGATGGCCCCCCTTGGTGCGTGGTCTGTGGTCACCAGCGATGTGTGCGTGGGCCGTGACGCCTCCCGCAGCCTCTCCTCTCCCGTTTGCTTTCAGGGCATGAATGTTGTGGCATCCTGAGCTCAGCCTGATTAGTTAGTGCTGCCTGTGGTCACCTTGCCAGGCTGCAGAGCAATAGCAGAGGCAGGAAATCCTGTTAGGATCCAGCAGCTCCACGCAGGGGTAAGGAATCCTCAGTGTTTTGGAGGAGACCCCAAGTTGCAGGCAACTAGGGGAACCCAGGAGTCCTGGCCCCCAGGCCTGTGCCCGAACAGCCCTCCAGCAGTGCCTGAAGATGCTTCTCCAGCTCATTTTCCCCATCCTGTCCCCAGCCAGTGCGTTCCCCAGCGGAAGCCTGCCTGCTCCATTTTCTTCCTTGCCTGCTCTCTAGATCCTGGATGACGGTGGGGACCTGACCCATTGGGTTTATAAGAAATACCCCAGCGTGTTCAAGAAGATCCGAGGGATTGTGGAGGAGAGCGTGACCGGCGTGCACAGGTGGGAGCTTTGGGAAGGCGGATCCGGAGATCTCAGGGAGCTGCTGCTGCCTGCTCTGACCTGCCCCTGCCCTCTCCCAGGCTGTACCAGCTCTCCAAGGCCGGGAAGCTCTGTGTCCCAGCCATGAACGTGAACGACTCCGTCACCAAGCAGAAGTTTGATAACCTGTACTGCTGCCGGGAATCCATCCTGGATGGGTGAGTCCAACCCGTTTCCCCACTGGCACTTCCACACGGGTGGGTTTGGCTCCGGCTGCTCTTAGGCAGAGATCAGGCTCTGCTGCTTTGACCTGGTTTTGGGCTTGACTGATCCCGACACAGGTCTCTCTCTGTCCCCCAGCCTGAAGAGGACCACGGATGTGATGTTTGGAGGGAAGCAAGTGGTGGTTTGTGGTTATGGGGAGGTGAGTTCCGTGAGCTGTGCTGGCCTCCCTCGAGCTCAGCRTCCTGCACTTGCCTGTGCAAAGGCCACTTGCTCTTGCTGTAAGGAGTAGATCCAACCTGGTGAGCCATAACCAGGGTAATCTTGCTGGAACCTGCTGGGAGGCTGGAGATCAAGGATCAGATTTCCCAGTTTGCTGCAGATTAACTGGGCTGCACAGCCGACAGTTGCTGGGAACACTGGCCTGAATTCTAACTACCCACGGGTGCTCCCATCTGCTGTCCCTGGCCCAGGTTCAGCATCCAGCCTGGCTGTCACCGAGCGGGGCAGCGCCATCTCCCTGGGAATAATAACTCTGGCAGAGAGGAATCATATCTTGAACTTGTAACTGATTTCTGCCCTGGCAGAGCCAGGAGCTGCCACCTTCCCTCCATCTGTGCACGTCCGTGTGGGTGTTTATCTTCCCGCGCTGTTCAGGGCCTGGCAGGAGCTGCAGAGGCTCTTCCCAGCAGGAACTCGCTCCAAAATTTATTTAGGCGCCAGTGGAGCCCAGCTTTGCTCCACCAAGAGGCCGTGCTGGCTCTCTCAGCCAGGGTCTGGGCTGGTTCTCTAGCGAGGAGTTGTGCTGGGTGTTCTGGTCTCCAGGGCCTGTCCTGCTCTTTGCTGGACTTCTTCAAAACAAGAGAGTCATAGAATCAAACAATCCCAGACTTTCAACCCACGTTTGGGTTGGAAGGGAGCTTAAAGCTCATCCAATTCCAGCCTCTGCCATGGACAGGGAAACCTTCCGCTCGACCAAGTTGCTCCAAGTCCCATCCAACCTTGAACACTTCCAGGGATGGGGAAGCCACAGCTTCTCTGGGAAATCCATTCCAATGCCTCACCACCCTCACAGGGAAGAATTCCTTCCCAAGATCCCATCTAACCCTGCCCTCTGGCAGCGGGAAGCCGTTCCCCCTTGTTCTGTCACTGCAGGTCCTTGTCCAAAGTCCCTTTCCAGCTCCCTTGGAGCCCCTTTAGGCACTGGAAAAGGTTCTAAGCTCTCCTGGAGCCTTCTCTCCTCCAGGCTGAACACTCTCAGCTCTACCAGCCTGTCCACCCTGACTGGTTTCCCCTTTGGATGTGGGTTGGAGTCCTAGTTTGCCCTGCCTGGGTGTGTTCAGTAGACCCGAGGTCAGAGCTGGGTAATAAGTGAGGGTCTCTCTGGAGACGTGTTTGGTCCAGCAGCACCTTGCTGGTCAGAAAATGGGGCTGAGCAGAGTTGGTGCAGCTCAGCCAGGTGTTGGTGTGGGTTGGTGGTGTGGAGAGCTGGACCTCACTTCAATTTTCCAGTGAGGAGAGGGAGTAAATCCAAGATGCTGTTGCAGGAGGCCTGTACTCCCTATGCTGATGTTGGCAGCATGGGATGGAGGATCTGCCCTCTCAGCAGTGCAGGACAGCTCTGAAATCCTTTGGCTTAAAGGCAAGGGGGGAAGTGTGTGCTCCTCCAGACTGTCTTTAATTCCCACTTGGAGAAGGGCTCCTGCAACGCTGGGGCTGCACGAGCTATGAGAGTGTTGGGTTGGGAAAGCTCCTGGCCTTGAACACTTCCAGGGATGGGACAGCCACAGCTTCTCTGGGCAACCTGTGCCAGGGCTTCAGCACCCTCACAGGGAACAATTCCTTCCCAATATCCCATCTAACCCTGCCCTCTGGCAGTGGGAAGCTGGTGGCCTTGGAGGGGGAGCTGGGCTTGTGGCAGTCGTGCCACTCTCCAGGTACATCCTGAGCTGCTCCTGGCATTGGGCAGGTGGCTGGGATGAGGATCTTCCAGCCTGGGATGGGCTCGGGCTGTTTAGGGAAGGGATTGTACCCCTGGCGTGTCCATGTCCTGCCTCACTGTGATCCTTTGCCCGGCAGGTGGGGAAGGGCTGCTGTGCTGCCCTCAAGGCCCTGGGAGCCATCGTGTACGTCACGGAGATCGACCCCATCTGTGCTCTCCAGGCCTGGTAAGGTGTTCCCATCTGCGTGGGAGCAGCTCTCCATCTGCCCCTGGCCTCTTCCAAACCCTGCCAGAGTCTGGAGCTAGGGGGATCTGTGGCTCATTTTGGGGAACATACAGCTTGTTTGGGGTGTGAGGGGGAAGGGCTGGGGCGGCTTTCAGGGATGGGGTACTAGGCGGAAGGTGTTCCCTGGCTGGTTTGGGGAGGCTGCTCAAGCCTCTGCTCCACACATTCCTGGCTCCTCCAACATTTCCAAGAGTGGATTGGACACCCCATCTGTTGCACAGCCCTCCCTCATGCCACTGGTGTCCCTGAAAGGGTAGAGGAAAGCCTGGGCTGCTGCCAGAGCGGTTCAGAGCTGCTGAGATCCCTTCTGGCCTGGGGTGGAGAAGGAACAAGCTTCTCCTCCTCATCGTGGTCCCTCTTCCCCTGTTTTTGCCAGCATGGATGGATTTCGGGTGGTGAAGCTGAGCGAAGTCATCCGTCAGGTGGATGTTGTCATCACCTGCACAGGTAGGGATGGACAAGGTTGGAGCAGGCTGAGAAGGAGCATCATTCCCAAGGGGGCCAAAGAGAACTGGAAATGGAGGACACTTCACTGCTGTGTGCTCCTAATTTTCCACAATAGCTGGGCTCTGCCAGGAGCTTTTCCCCCTCCTTTGCTATTTGACCACAGTCCTGGCCCCGGAGCAAAAGGACATCTCAGCCGTATCTTCCCAGGGTATTTTGGGATCTCCTAGAGCCTGGTTAATTCATGGGAGCAAAGGTCAAAGATTTGGGCACTGAACAGACTCCCTAGGGAATGGGCATGGCCCCAAGGCTGCCAGAGCTCCAGGAGTGTTTGGACAATGCTCTCAAGCACGGGGTGGGATTGWTGGGAGTGTCCTGTGCAGGGCCAGGAGTTGGACTTGATGRTCCTTGTGGATCCCTTCCAGCTCAGGATATTCCACTACAGCACTTGTCCCATGTGCTCTCTGCTGCCACAGCCAGAAGGACTCATGTCCCAGTGGAAGTTCATCTGATGTTTCCCCAAGCTGAGCTTCTGACTTGAGTTCRGGGAAGGAGAAAGCAGAGGCTTTCCGTTCCCAGTGCCCCGGGATGAGCTGTGCCCTGTGTGCCCGCAGGGAACAAGAACGTGGTGACCCGGGAGCACCTGGACCGGATGAAGAACAGCTGCATCGTGTGCAACATGGGCCACTCCAACACCGAGATCGACGTGGTGAGTGCCGGTTCCTCCGGCCGTGCCCGCCCGCCCGCTCCTGCCTGACTCCAGCCTCTCCCTCCTCCTCTTCCAGACCAGCCTGCGGACGCCGGAGCTGACCTGGGAGCGGGTGCGCTCCCAAGTGGACCACGTCATCTGGCCGGACGGGAAGCGCGTGGTGCTGCTGGCCGAGGTGTGTTGAGAGCCAGGCCGTGATGCTTTGGGCCTCCGTCGGGAAATCACGGATTTAGCCAGCTGGAAAAGCGCTGGGAGGAGCTTCAGGGCTCAAAAAAGAGTTTCTTGATTTATTTATTATTTTTCGTTTCCTTTTCTTGCGGGGGGGGTGTGTCATGTCCCACGTGCTGCCACAGAGGTGCCACCCGGCTCCGTTCTCCCGAGCCAAACCCCTCTGTCCTGGCTTTGGCAGGGTGTTGGGTGGCTCCTCTTCCCACGGGAGCTGTTCTGGCAGGAGCAGGGACTGGCTTTTTTAGGGATCACAACATTCCCCTGCCTCGAAGCGAAGGGTTAAGGTGGAAACTGGAGCAGAGTTGGAATGCTCTGGTCACCATGCTCTGGTTCCCTGTGCCCCAGGGACGGGGTGGAGATGAATCCCACGTGGAAACTCGGTTTGGTTTGGATTTGGGAACACSTCCAGCTCTGTGCTGACTCCTCCTGCTTTCTCCCAGGGCCGTCTGCTCAACCTGAGCTGCTCCACGGTTCCCACCTTCGTTCTCTCCATCACGGCCACCACTCAGGTCTGTACGTGGGTGGAGGGTGCTCCGGGTGGGGCCCTGCACCAGCCTCAGGGTGGGGACGGTTTGGAAGGAGCTGGGAACACCACGCTGGGATGGGTCCTTGGGATGGCACTGCTGCCAGAAATACCATTTTGTCTGGGCTGGAGTTATTGCTGGCATGGACTCGATGTTTTGGGTACAGCAAGTTTTGGGAGGGTTTTTAAATGAGTCTGGTTTCATGGCACGGATCCTGCTGGGTGGGAAGATGGATTTAAGCTCCCCCAGGATGGGTTTAAGCTCCCCCAGCACAGATTTGAGCCCCCCCAGCACAGGTTTGAGCCCCCCAGGAAAGGTTTGAGCCACCCTGGCAGGGGTTTAACCTTCCCCAGCACAGGTTTAAGCCTCTCTAGCACAGATTTAAGCTCCTCCAGCACGGGTTTAAGTCCCCCCAGCACGGGGTTAAGCCCACCTAGCACAGGTTTGAGCTTAAAGCAAGGCTTTGTTTGTGCTGGGAACGTGGAGGGGACTGGTGGCACTGGGAACACGGAGGGGATTGATGGCACTGGGAACACGGAGGGTCTGATGGGACTGGGAACACGGAAGGGAGTGGTGGCACTGGCCCTCGTGGAGGAGGACAGCCAGGCTGACAGTGGGGAATTCCCTTATCCTCACTCCTGTCAGTCCAAACGGACTTGGCTCCCAGCAGTGGGAGCCAGCACTGGGGGGATGCATTCTCATTTCTCCTGAAGGAATGACCTTAGTGTTTGGATGCAGCCAGTTCCTGAGGAGCAATCCCTCCTTTCCCACGTGCCACAGCAGCTGTGTGGTTTAAGAGGAGCAGAGCTGCTAACCCTAACCCATCCTCGTGTTTTCCCCTGGGGTGTTGAGCCCAGAGGCTGCAAACGAGCTGGGTGGCATCTCATCCCTGGCCTCTGATCCCTCCAGTGGGATCATGGAGACCCAGACAGGGATGTACCTGTGGTGGGAGCCTTTCCCTCAAGGCATGTTGGAAATTGTTGTGCTTCCCCTCTGGCTCCCAAATCCTTCTCTGCTGTTGTGAGCTTTGTGCTGCTCAGATTGGTGGCCATTCCTGACTGTTCCCGGGTTATTCCTGTGCTCTCCACAGGCTCTGGCTCTGATTGAGCTCTACAACGCTCCCGAGGGCCGGTACAAGCAGGATGTTTACCTGCTGCCGAAGAAGATGGGTGAGTGAAGGAACTGACTTTTCCCTAGGGAATCTGTGTGCCAGCAGTGTCAGGAGGGACAGTGAGTTCAGGGAAGCCACCAGAGGCAGTGACCGTAAAATCCAGGGGGGTTATTGATTTATTTTCCTCAGTGTTCTGCATTGTGGGAGGCATCCCGCATCCTGCAGCCTCCCTTCTCCGGAGTTCTCCATGCCATCCTTATGCCTTTAGGGGCTCATCCAACCCAGCCTGGGCTCAGCTCTGCCCTAAGCTTTGGGTCATGGTGAATCCAGGTTGCTGCCCAGCCAGACCTTCCAATCATCCCCTTCCCAGTGTGTGGCGGGAGCGTGGGCCCCCTGATCCCGTTTTCCCTCTCCCCATTCCCAGATGAGTACGTGGCCAGTTTGCACCTGCCCTCGTTCGACGCCCACCTGACGGAGCTGACGGACGATCAGGCGAAGTACCTGGGACTCAACAAAAATGGGCCTTTCAAACCCAACTACTACAGGTGAGCACGSCCAGGGAGGAGCTCCCAGCTCCCCATCCACAGGGCCATTGCTCTGGGGCTCTGCCTCCAGCTCCAGGGTCTCCAGCAGCAGAAGGACCTGGAGCTGCTGGAGAGAGTCCAGAGGAGGCCACGGAGATGCTCCAAGGCTGGAGCCCCTCTGCTCCGGAGCCAGGCTGGGAGAGCTGGGGGTGTTCACCTGGAGAGGAGAAGGCTCCAGGGAGACCTCAGAGCCCCTTCCAGTGCCTAAAGGGGCTCCAGGAGAGCTGGAGAGAGAGGGACTTGGGACAAGGGCCTGGAGGGACAGGACAAGGGGGAATGGCTTCCCACTGCCAGAGGGCAGGGTTAGATGGGRTATTGGGAAGGAATTGTTCCCTATGAGGGTGGGGAGACCCTGGCACAGGTTTCCCAGAGAAGCTGTGGCTGCCCCATCCCTGGAAGTGTCCAAGGCCAGGCTGGATGGGGCTTGGAGCAGCCTGGGCTAGTGGAAGGTGTCCCTGCCCATGGAATGAGATGAGCTTTAAGGTGCCTTCCAACCCAAACCAGTCTGGAATCCCATGCCTGGAGGATCCCCTTGCCCTGGCCCAGCAGCAGCTCCCATGTCCCTCACTGTCCCTTCCTTCTCTCCTAGATACTGACGGGACCATTCCCATGAAGGACCAGACCACACAAGGCAACATTTGAGAGATTATTTTTAAAAATAATTTTTATTTTGGTTTACCTTTTTATTTTTTTTTTTTTTCCCTTAACCACCACCGGAACCTGTTTTTACATTTTATCTGTGATTTTAAGGTCAGGTTTTCTTTTCTCCCCCTTTTCCATGATCACATCCCTGTCTGACCTTGCCAGACAACCTGGGATTCGCTTCTTGCTTTCATGTGGCTGAAGCCGCTGATTCCCAGCCCTGGCTCCAGGAGGGGCTTTCCCTTTCCTGCTGTGCCAAGGGCACTTCATTCCTGCAGCGATGGTTTATTTTGGCTTTTATTTTGTATTTTCCCCACCTTTCCAGCCCGCGTCGGTCTCGGCCGGGCTCCCTGCGGATCCGGAGATGCTCTTCTACCTTATCTTCTATTTCTTTGTGTGGATTATCTGCAACTTCTAAATTGCCTTAAAGAGCCCAGTTTTAGCTGCTAGATCCCTGCTCCGGGCGCTTCCCGGGAGCAGAGCGGGGCCTGCAGGACACCTGGCAAAGGGGGTGACTGTCCCCAAGCCCAGCCCAGGTCCCCGTGCCGAGGTGGCCCAGCTTTGGTGGCCACTGGCCCGGGTTTGGTGGCCACCTGGGCCCGGGGGAGTTCAGTGTTTCAGGGTGCTAATCTGAATCCGGATGGGGGTCGCTTTCCCAGCATTATCCTCATCTCTCTTAGTTTTGGTTTTTGTTTTTCTTTTTTTTAGCCAAACTGCACCTTAATTGAGTTTTAAACATTTTTTTTTTTCTGTTCGTTTATTTGGTTTTTTTCTTYCTCTTTTCCTTTTGGATCCTTACAGAGATGTTTTAGAGGGCGGGGATGTTTTAAGAAGTTTTAAAGGAAGCCCCGGGGACGTGGCCGCCTTCCCATCTCCCACCGGGAAGCGCCGGGTGGTGTTCAGGGTGTCTGGGGTGGGTTTTGGGGGTGTTTCACTATTTTTTTTTTGAGCTGGATGCAGAGATGAGCCTTCCCCATACCCTAGCCTGGCCCCTCGGCTCCCTGTCGCTGTTTTCCCCACCCTTTCCCGGTGTGTCCCGGCCACTCCCATCGCCTTTTCCATCCCCTCCCTGCTGCCATTTCTCTTTCCCGGCTTGTCCTGGGGTGGGGGAAGCTCCTTCCAACCCACTGAGGTTCCTCGTGGCTTTTTTAATCCTCTCCAAATCTCCTCTTCCCCCAGTCGAGGGAGGGAGGCAGCTGCTGGCACCTCCTGGATCACGGAGCTGCTCCTTTCCCCCATCCCAGGGATCCACCTGGATGGCTTCTTCCCGGGGGATTTGCAGGTCCGGGGGTGCAAAGCTCCTTGCGGGGCCGGGAGATGGGAGAGGTGCCGGTGGCTGAGATCACCCCCCTCTCATCCCCTCCGCCGTGTCCTCTGACTGTTCCTCCTTCCCACCCTGCCTGGTCTCCTCCTGGACGGTCGCTCCATAGATTTTGGGGATCACCTGCCTCGCTCTCCCCACAGATCCCGGGGATCACCCGGGTCCCCTCCACCATCCCCGAACCCTCACTGGGGACGGCTCAGCGAGCCGGGATGGGCGTTTGTGGGAAGGATGGGGAGCATCCCATCCCTTCCCCGGGAGCCCCCCACGCCATGGGGTCCCGGCCCCCCGTTCCCACCCGTTCCGGGTGGAATCTCGGCGCAAGGGCTCCGTGTCTGGATAAGCCATGTCGGGGGAGCCTGGGGGTGACGGCGGCGGCAGCGTCGGGCCGGGAGGGAGAGGTTTATTTTGTATATGAATGATTTTTAATGAATGCAATATTAATCCTTGCAGATGAGCAATAAATCATTAAAGTCTAATTAAACTATTAGGAAAAATGAAGCACTTTTGGTTGTGGGCGGTTTATTTGGTCCCCTGAGGGACCTTGAGTTGTGTCCGGGCCTAAGGGCAGGGCTGGGATCTCCCTTTGGCCACCTCGGGGCAGGGGTTTGGGTCCCACCAGAGTTCCCTGAGCATTACCAGAAGTCTGGATTTKGGGGTCTCACCCTAACTTGGGGCTTAAACTCTGTCAGGTTCCTCTGTCGGGGTCTGGCTCCCCTATGAGCCCCATCAGGCCCCTCTCTTTGGGGTCTGAGCCCCGCCAACCCCTTCCCTGCAGGATTTCCTTGTTCCAGGCCCCTCAATTTGGGATCTGCCTGTTCCTGCCACTCTCAACATGGCGGCGAGCAGCGCCCGGGTCCCGCCCCTGGGGCAAGGGAGGGCGGGAGTGCCGCACCCAACATGGCCGCGCCCAGCGCCGCGCCACACCCAAGATGGCCGCGCGGGGGCGGAGCCCTCCGCCCGGCCGTGTGTCGCGCCGCCCGTGGCCGCCGGGGGCGGGCAGCGCCGGCCCGTGACGCGGCCGCCGCGGCGGATCGGCGGGGCCGGCGGGCGGAGCCGCATYGCACCCACCGGAGACACCGGAGCCCCCCTAGGTGCCACTCCCAACATGGCGGCGGCGCTGCCCCGGCTCTCCCTGCCGCTCCCGCGAGAGGAGGGGGTGAGTCCTCGCGAGAGCTTGGCGCGGCGGAGCGGCCGACATGGAGCCGGGCGGCGGCCCCGGGCCGGGCCCCGTCCCGGTCCCCGTCCCGGTCCCGGTCCCGGGGAACAACAAGGGCCGCGGTGGGGCGGCCGCGCCCGGGAGGGGCCGCGACTTGGCCCGGCCGCCGCGCAAGGACTCCGAGGTCAGCGCCGCCGCCGCCGGGAGCGGGGCGGCCTTCCCGGGCGGGGCGGGCCGCGCCGGGCCTCGTCCGGGGCCTGCCCGTGGGTGCCGGTGCCCAGGGRCCGTGCCGGTGTCCGGGGGTGCCAGTGCCCGTAGTGTCGGTGCCCGGGGTTGCCGGTGTCCGGCTCTTCCAGCCCTGCTTGGGCACTGCCTTCCGTGGGACCAGCCCGGGACCAGCCGGTTCCCGGGCCCCGGTGCTCCACTATCGGTCCCAGGACCTGTGCTGGACCAGCCGCTCCCTCGGTGCCGGTTCCGTGGCGCAGTGGCCGCGGGCTGTGGARCCGAGAGGCCTCTCCCTGCCCCGCCTGCTCGGAACCGGGGCTGCTCGGACCCCGCCTGGTTTCGGTCGGTGCCGGTTTCCTGTTCATCCATCCCTTCCCCAGGTCCGGGTCGGTGTGACTCGGCTGGGCGGCGAGGGTGACTCGGTCCGCCGGTCCCAAACGCAGGTGACAGTGGCGGCCCGGGGGTCTCACAGCCCATCCGGGGGTTCTGCCGGTGTTACCGGCCGCTACCAACCCGGGGTGGGGGCTTGGGTCCCGCTGCCGTTTTCGGACCAGGGGTGGATCTAGCAAGAGGTGACCGCTCCCCCAGGGACACCCCACGGTCCTGCGGCCACCCTGAGCCGTGGGGGTTACGGAGGTTGTGTGGAGCTGAGGTATTCTGGGGCTTTTCCAAAGTTTTTAATTCCTGGCATAGCCCCGGATTCGTTCGCTTCCATGGGTTCCTCGGAACGGTCCCTGGAATGCCAGGGAAAGGATGTGAGCGTGRATCTGGGAGAACCTGGGGTGCGGGTGGGCTCCCAGCAGCGCAGAGCCGGCACAAGCTGGGGRGTTGGAGCTGCCCCTCCATCAGGCTCCCGAAATTCAGGATAGTTCTGGTGTGGGTCTGTCCCTCCCTCAGGAGTGGGAGCCCCCAAATTTGGGAGAGTTCTGCTGTGGATCTGCACCTCGTTCAGATGTGGGTGTCCCAAAATTTGTGTGGGTTTGGTTCTGGGTTTGCCCCTTCTTCGGGAGTGGGTGTCCCAAGATTTGGGAGAGTTCTGCTGTAGGTCTGTCTCTCCCACAGGAGTGGGTGCCCCAGAATTTGAGATGGTTCTGCTGTGCTTTTCTCTCAGGGGTGGGTGCCCCAAGAGGGTTCTGGTGTGGGTCTGCCCTGTGCTTAGGAGTGGGTATCCCAAAATTCTCCTCAGGGACTGCCTTTCAGGGTCTGCCCTTCACTCAGAAGTGAGTGCCCCAAAATACGGGATGGTTCTGGCGTGGGTCTGCCCCTGACTCAGGAGTGCGAGTCCCRTAATCCAGGAGAATTCTGCTGTGGGTCTGCCCCTTATTCAGGAGTGGTTGCCCAGAAATGGTGGTTCTGGTGTGAGTCTGCTACTCATTCAGGAGTGGGTTCCCCAAAATTCCTGAGGATTCTATTCTGGGTCTGCCCCGTGCTCAGGAGTAGGAGTCCCATAATTCAGGAGAGTTCTGGTGTGGATTTACCCCGAGCTCAGGATCCTACAATTTGTGAGGGCCTTGCTGTGTGTCTGCCCCACTCGGGGCTGGGTGCCCTGAAACKCTGTGGGTCCATGTTCATGACATCTGTAAAGGGAGCTGATATTTTGTGCTCTGAAGCTTCTCCTGGATGTTTTTCCAGCCTCTCCAAAGCTTTTTGGAGTTGTTTCATCCGCACTAATCCCATCTGCTGGGATGGCATGGGGGGACAGCCCAGATTTCCCCAATTTTGTGTGAAATGGGTGAGCTCTGAGAGCTCCCTGATGCCACAGAACCCTCTCCCTCTCTCCTGCTGTGTTTGTTGTGCTTTGGGGGTTCCCCCYGTGCTTTGGGGGGTGTTTTGGGGGTGCTGCAGTGGCTCCATGCGGCACAGCCGGGATGGAGATGCAGGAGGTGGGTTGGAGTTGCCTCGGTAACGTTTGTGCTGCTGCAGGGACGTTTTTGGTCTCTAAACCAGGAAAACCAGCCCTGGATTTGCAGGAGGATGAGGTGAATTGTGAATGTTTTCAGGGATTTCGGTTTTCCTGAAATATGCTGTAATGGARCTGAATTTTTCCCCTTGTTTTCAGGGCTATTCGGAGTCACCAGACCTGGAGTTTGAATATGCAGACACGGATAAATGGGCAGCAGAGCTGTCAGGTAAGGAATTCTTGTCGATGGATCCATTAATCAACCGTGATTTGCTCTCCTGGCAGAATTAAAGGAGCTCTGTCAGCTCCAATATTGCTCCAGTATTATCTTTAAATGCCTTATTGGTGTTAAAAGGGACAGGATACATGTAATTAATATTTCTGGCCTTACATTGCATGGGGGTTTTTTTGCATTTTGATATTTTGGCTGAAACCRCAGTTCCTGGGGCTGAGTTGCAGCCTGGTGCAGGTTTTTGGAGGTTCTCATCTTTTGGCAGAGCTGTACAGCTACACGGAGGGGCCRGAGTTCCTGCTCAACCGAAAATGCTTTGAGGAGGACTTCAGGATCCACGGTAAGAGCCTTTTTCTGGAACTCTCTCCCCCKGGGGAGGGACAGGGAGTTCTCTTCATGGAGAAGAGGCTGAGGTCAGAGCTCACTGGAGACTGCAGCTCCTCCCGAGRGGCAGCTCYGATCTCTGCTCYCTGTGAGCAGGGACAGGACCCAGGGAAGGGCTGGAGCTGTGCCAGRGGAGGGTCAGGCTGGAGATCAAGAAGAGGTTCTTCCCCCAGAGGGTGSTGGGCACTGAACAGGCTCCCCAGGGAATGGGCACGGCCCCAAGGCTGCCGGAACACCACGAGTGTTTGGACAACGCTCCCAGGGATGCMCAGGGTGGAATTGTCGGGGTGTCCTGTGCAGGGCCAGGGGTTGGACTGGGTGATCCCTGTGGGTCCCTTCCAGCTCAGGACATTCCCTGRTTCCGTGGCTGATCTAATCACCGGCTGGATGGCGGCAGACACCCCTCAGCCGTCACACATCCCTGGGGGTTGTTCCTCCCGGCAGTGCCGCGTTCCCTGGTTTGGCTGTGCCGTGAGTTCCCCCTGCTGTGCTTTCAGTGCGGGACAGGCGGTGGCCGGAGCTGGAGCGCACGCAGCACCGCACCCACGCCATGCGCCTGCTGGACGGGCTGGAGGTGACGGCGCGCGAGAGGAGGCTGCGCGTGGCCAGGGCCATCCTCTACGTGGCACAAGGTGACAGCGGCCCCTGTGCCCCCCACGGCCGAGTCCCAAAATGCATTCCATTGTGGTAGAATTCGTGTGTCTCATATAAATATATGTTATATATATATTGTATATTGTACRAGATAACTACACAGATATACAGTGGGATTTTATATTTTATACTATAGATTATATATGATATATATTTAATTTATTATATATATATCTATAAAAATTTATTATATATATTTACGTATTTAATATAGAACTCCTTCATGTACATAGTTTTTATAATGTATTTATATATCTTACCTGTATTTAATGCACAAGATGTACATGATATATAATACATAGTCTTAGATATATAATACATATATAGTTTTACATGTATTATGTATAATATATAKGTATTGTATATATTATGTATAATATATATTGTATTATATATATATTAGATTTTATTGTACTATTATATATAGTATATATAATATATGCATAATACATAAAATACATATAATTATGTATGTATACATATAACTGTAATATGTATTTATATGTACGTATATGTATTTATATGTATATATATGTATTTATAGGTATATATGTGTATTTATATGTATATAATATATACAATATATATTGTAGCATATGTAATATATATTATATATTATACATTATACACATTATATGTTAAAAACATTATATAGTCTACATTATACATATAAATCATACATTATACACCATAATGTTTTCTCTCTATATAGTATATAATATATCAATATATAATACAAGTAATATGTAGTATTAATATGATACGATGGTTAATAATTATTATTATTATATATAATATTTTGAAAAATATTCATTCCTTGTGGATTTCATTCCACCTGGGATGTATGGAATGAAGCTGATTCTCATGGGCCCAGGTGGTTTAGAGCAGTTTGGCCCAAAATTCGGCCAATTTCCCTGTGTTGTCCCAGCTCTGCCAGACCTGGAGTGCATTAGCCAAAGAGGGCACTTCCATCCTCTGCTTCCCAGTGTTTCCCTCRGTTTTAGGGCTGTGTTTTCCATTCCCCCTGCGGAGCACCCTGACGGTGTGGGAGGGCCTCGGGATCTCCGTGGAGCTGGGATCAGTGGGGTCTCCTTGCAGGCACCTTCGGGGAGTGCAGCTCCGAGGCCGAGGTCCAGGCTTGGATGAGGTACAACATCTTCCTGCTGCTGGAAGTGGGAACGTTCAACGCCTTGGTGGAGCTGCTGAACATGGAGATCGAGTGAGTTCTGCGGGAAAAYGCTTCGGGAATGGCTCTGGAGCTCCTTGGCAGGAGTTTTTCTGGTTTATGGCACAAAAACTTATCTRTCCATCCCTAATCTGATTTCTGCCTCCACTGGAGTGACTCCCGTTGTCCTGGGTGGATATGTAATGTAGGATTATACCTGATGTCTCCCGAAGTTCCCCATGAGTCAAACTGCCTGGCAGCRAACAGGCGGGTCTGCCTCTCCGGCGCTGGGAGCAGGGAATTCATGGCAGCAGTGTCTGTGCCAGGATTTGGCTCTGGCACGTGGGATGCCTGTGAGAGAGTTTGAATTCCCCCAAATTCCCTCTGAGCTGTTCTCCCTCCGCAGCAACAGCGCAGCCTGTTCCAGTGCCGTGAGGAAGCCGGCCATTTCCCTGGCTGACAGCACCGACCTCAGGTATGGGGGAATGGCGGGCAAAGAGGGGGGCCAGGCTTTTCTGGGAGCTTTGGGAGGCTGAGATAGGCACTGGAAGGGTCCCCAGAGCTGTCCCAGCTCTGTGAGCATCCACAGGTGTCCCTTGTGCTCAGCCTGCACAGCAGGAGTGGGRCAGGCTGGGGATATGAAAACAATAAAATTTGGGAAAGGAGATTTTTTTCCTGTTTGGACTTGMAGAGACCTTTTCYCCCCAGTGYCCATGTGCTGGTGTGGAGCAGGTASATGGAATCTRGATGTGGTCTGGGCTGCTCCAGCCTCTCTTGAGCCCTGGGAGCCGAGAGTGCTTCCATGACTCATSCCAGCCTCAGGGATTCAGCTGCCCTGGTTTTTGCAGGGTGCTGCTGAACATCATGTACCTGATCGTGGAGACCGTGCGCCAGGAGGCTGAGGGGGACAAACCCGAGTGGAAGAGCATGAGGCAAACATTCCGAGCGGAGCTGGGTGAGGATCAGGAGCTGGGATGGAGCTGCCAGGGCTGGAGAGAGAGTGAGATGGGATTTAGCTCTAGGACTAGGTTAGTAGGGACTGGCAGCACTGGGTTGGTTTCTGCTGAGCTTGTGGGGCAGAGGGAGGTGAGCAGAGGAAGCCATCCAGCCTTKTCTGCTGCTGGGTGCTCTCTTCCTGGGAAAAATACAGAATATTGGGGCTGTCATTTCCTCTCAACGCGGAGGTAAGAAATGATGGGGATTACGAGGCCTTGGAAAGGGAGAGGAAGCTCTGGGATGAGTTGAGGATGTCGGAGCTGGTGGGGATGAGGGTGCAGGGGCTGGTGGTGCCGGTGATTGGAGTGAAGACAGGGATAAGGGATTCCTGGCTAATGGTGCTGTGTGGTTCCAGGAGCCCCCCTGTACAACAACGAGCCCTTCTCTGTCATGCTCTTTGGGATGGTGACCAAGTTCTGCAGTGGCCACGCTCCACACTTCCCCATGAAGAAGGTGCTGCTCCTGCTCTGGAAGACTGTGCTGGTAAGGAGGGGATGTGGGATGTGTGATTTGATACTTGGCRGAGAAGGGAATTCTGCCCTTGGCATTGGCTGTAATTGTTCCATCCTCTTGTTCTGGTGTTCAGTTTTGTATTAAACCTAATCCCAGGTTTTCCCCTGTAGGGAAGCATTGGATGTTGGTGTCTGGAGCTGGATACCAAGGATAGACCCAAAGCAAGGTCCCTGTCTGGGATCTGGGAAAGGAAGGCTCCAAACACTCCAGTTGTGGATACCTGGACATGCTCCTGTCCCTCCTGCCTGTCTCAGTGACAAGGGGAGCACAGGACAGGCAGCTCCTGTTTTAAAACCCTGGGGAAGGATTTGGGCCCCTCAGGACAAGAGACACTTTGAGGGACTGGAGCGTGTCCAGAGAAGGGAACGGAGCTGGGGAAGGGKCTGGAGCACCAGGAGAGGCTGAGGGAGCTGGGGGGGCTGAGCCTGGAGAAAAGGAGGCTCAGGGGGACCTTCTGGCTCTCCACAACTCCCTGACAGGAGGGGGCAGCCATGGGGAGATTGGGCTCTGCTTCCAGGGAACAGGGACAGGAYGAGAGGGAACGGCTTCAAGCTGTGCCAGGGGAGGTTTAGGATATTAAGGAAATTGTTTTTGTGGAAAGAGTGGTCAGGCATTGGCACAGCTGCCCAGGATGGTGTTGGAGTCACCATCCCTGGAGGGATTTAAAGGACACGTAGATGTGGTACTTAGGGAACGTGGACTAGTGGTGGCCCTGGCAGTGCTGGAGAAACAGTTGGACTCAATGATCRGCCTTTCCAACCTGAACGATTCCCTGCTTCTGGAGAGCGGATTTGGGAAKGGCGGCTGTGGATGCCTCTGGGGCCCCTCACGCTCGGCGTGCTGTGGCCTCCCTTGCAGTGCACCCTGGGCGGGTTTGAGGAGCTGCAGAGCATGAAGGCGGAGAAGAGGGAGCTGCTGGGGCTGCCGCCGCTGCCGGAGGACAGCATCCAGGTGATCCGGAACATGCGGGCGGCCTCCCCGCCCGCCTCCGCCTCCGACCTCATCGAGCAGCAGCAGAAGCGCGGCMGGAGGGAGCACAAGGTGGGCGTGGGGACGTGGAGGAGGGCACTGCCAAGATCTGGGCTTGTCCCCGGGGTATTCCCTTCCCGCTCTCCCCTCTCCAGGCCCTCATTAAGCAGGATAACCTCGATGCCTTCAACGAGCGGGATCCCTACAAAGCTGACGACTCCCGTGAGGAGGAAGAGGAAAAYGATGATGACAACAGCCTGGAGGGAGAGACCTTCCCCCTGGAACGGGATGAAGTGATGCCCCCCCCCACCCAGCACCCCCCCAGCGACCGCATCACCTGCCCCAAAGGGCTGCCCTGGGCCCCCAAGGTCCGGTGAGTCCGGAGGGCTCCCTGTTGGGAGAGCTGGAGCAGGGTCAGGGAAGGGGAGGATGTTGGATGTTGGGAATCTCAGTAGGGGTGTAGGGAAGGTGTTTGGGATGGGCTGGTTGCTTCAATGGCTGTTTACTTGGAGGGTTGGCTGGCCTGGCCACCCTTTACCTGGTCACAAGGCTTTTCCCTGTGCCTGGGGCTGTGGCRTTCTGSATGGGCAGGAAGATGTGACTCTTCCCTTCTCCCTTTGCTGCAGGGAGAAGGACATTGAGATGTTCCTGGAATCCAGCCGCAGCAAATTCATCGGCTACACGCTGGGCAGGTGGGTTCAGAGCCAGCCCGGGGCTGCCRCTCTGGGGGAGCTGTGGGAGTGGCCAGTTTGGGGGCTGCTCTTGTCTCCACATGGCAGCAGGGGAGGCCTGGGCTGGCTGGTCCGTGGCTTCACCCATGCGTGGTCACTGCCCCACCCCTGGGTGCTCAGCCCTGCTCCTGCCTGCTCCCAGCCYGGCTCTTTCCCTCCTGCAGTGACACCAACACCGTGGTGGGCTTGCCCAGGCCCATCCATGAGAGCATCCGCACCCTGAAGYTGGTGAGTCCACTGAGGAATTCCTCCAGCCCCTGCCACTGCCTGGGTGCTCCTTGCACATCCCCCTGCTCCCATCACAGCTCAGGGTGGATTTTCCTGACCCATTTCCCCCTTCCTTCACCCTGTGATGGGAGAGCAGCCTTAAGCTTTCATCTCATCCCTAGACTCACAGGTTGTCTGAGCCCCTTTCTTAGGGGGCTCCATCCCTTTCTTAGGGGGCTCCATCCCTTTCTTAGGGGGCTCCATCCCTTTCTTAGGGGGCTCCTTCCCTTTCTTAGGGGAGTCCTTCCCTTTCTTAGGGGCTTCATCCCTTTCTTAGTGGGGTTTTTTCCCTTTCTTAGGGGGCTCCATCCCTTTCTTTGTGTCTTCATCCCTTTCCTACTTGGGTTGTCCCAGACCTGAGCCCAGCAGCTCCCACCCTGCCCATGTACCTGTGTCACCTCTGGGACAGGGATCTGGGAGGGACATAATGGGGGCTGGGGGGGCCGTGGTGACCCCCCTGTCCCCCTGCAGCACAAGTACACGTCCATYGCCGAGGTGCAGGTGCACATGGAAGACGAGTACCTGCGCTCCCCGCTCTCCGGAGTGAGTGTGGGAATGGGATGGGATGAAGATCCTGGGCTGGGAGTGGGGGGCACTGGGTCCTGCCACGGTTTTTGGCAGGGCTGAGGGGTTATTTCTGCTGGGGAGGGGTTTCTCTGGGGCAGAGGGGGGCTTGGGGCAGGAGTTGGAGGTATCCTGCCCTTGGGGTCGTGCCCCRTGGTGCTGGTGGCAGCTCCTGGGATGAGGTTTTCTGGTCTCTGCTGACACCAGGGAGAAGAGGAAGTGGAGCAAGTCCCTGCAGAGATCCTGTACCAGGGCCTGCTGCCCAGCCTGCCCCAGTACATGGTGAGCTGGGGAGCACTGGGATCCCCTGGATCAGTCCCTTTCCAGTGATGCATCCCAGGTTTTCATCCCTGCCCCTGTTCCTCCCTCCTGCAGTGGGGAGGGGGCCTGTGGCCAATCCCCCCCCCGGCTCCCATTCCCCGTCCATCTCTCCCTTCTCCTCAGATTGCTCTCCTGAAGATCCTCCTGGCAGCAGCCCCCACCTCCAAAGCCAAGACAGACTCCATCAACATCCTGGCAGACGTCCTGCCGGAGGAGATGCCGTGAGTGGCTGTGGAGCAGAGGAGAGGCTGGCTGGGGGTGGGAAGGGAGGGGGGRTGGGAGGGAGCCAGGGGTGTGACATGGTGTGGGCTGGGGCTCCTTGGGGGATGTGACCCTGCTCTGCCCTGGACTGCACACTGCAGGAACTGGGAGGGGCAGACCCTGTCCCAGCCCGAGGATTATGGAATCATGGAACGGTTTGGGTGGGAAGGGACCTTAAAGCTCATCCAGTTCCACCACCTGCCATTGCAAGGGACACCTTCCATTAGAGCGGGTTGGCCTTGAACGCTTCCCAGGATGGRGCAGCCACAGCTTCCCTGGACAAACCTGTGCCAGAGCCTCCCCACCCTCACAGGGAAGAATCCCTCCTGATACAATCCCTCCGTGTCCCCAGGACCACTGTGCTGCAGAGCATGAAGCTGGGGGTGGATGTCAATAGGCACAAGGAGATCATTGTCAAGGCCATCTCTGCCGTGCTGCTCCTCCTGCTCAAGCACTTCAAGCTCAACCACATCTACCAGGTGAGGTGGGCYGGGGTCCAGCCATCCCCGYGGGGCTTTGGGCACGGCAGGACCCCCAGTGGGTCCCCGTTCACCCACCTTTCTCCTCCCCAGTTCGAGTACATGGCCCAGCACCTGGTCTTTGCCAACTGCATCCCGCTCATCCTCAAGTTCTTCAACCAGAACATCATGTCCTACATCACTGCCAAGAACAGGTATGGGGGGAGGCTGCCCACCTGCATCCCGGTGGGATGTGGGGAGAGATCCCTGTTTCCTTGGCCCCTCCACAGTCCCTCCCTGGCTGTGGCTCAGGCTCAGGCACACCTGGGACGTTCCCACCACAGCCCATCTCGGGYGGGTGGGAGGTGGGGGCTGCGTTGCCCCCAAGCCAGGGGGGTTCTGGGGGAGCAGCACGAGCTCCCCTCTCCTTGCTGCAGCATCTCCGTGCTGGACTATCCGTACTGTGTGGTGCACGAGCTGCCGGAGCTGACGGCCGAGAGCCTGGTGAGTCCTGCTGGGACAGCCCTGGCACCTGCGGTGCTTCCCGGGGGAATTCAGGATGCAGGGAGGCAGCAGGGCTCCAGCACCCAGTCCAGGCACCCTCAGCACTGCTGTGCTCAGCCCCTGGTGCCGCTGGGATCCTGGGGAGGGGAATGGGGCTGGCAGGTGTCTGCTGGGATGGAGCTTGCCCAGAGAAGGGAACGGAGCTGGGGAAGGGGCTGGAGCACCAGGAGGGGCTGAGGGAGCTGGGGGGGCTGAGCCTGGAGAAAAGGAGGCTCAGGGGGGACTTTCTGGCTCTCCACAACTCCCTGACAGGAGGGGGCAACCAGGGGGAGGTCGGGCTCTGGTCCCAGGGAACAAAGGACAGGATGAGAGGAAATGGCCTCAAGCTGTGCCAGTGGAGGTTCAGGTGGRATATCAGGGAAGATCTCTTCGTGGGAAGAGTGGTCAGGCATTGGTACAGGCTGGCCAGGGCAGTGGTGGACTCACCATCCCTGGAAGWGTTCAGAAAATGTGTGGATGTGGCACATGGGGACATGGATTGCTGGTGGCCTTGACAATGCTGGGGGGACAGTTGGACTCGATGATCTTAGAGGGCTTTTCCTTAACCTTAACAATTCCACGATTGGATGATTCCATGCCCACATGCTGTGCTGTCCCCTTTGGACATGGCTCCTGAGACCACCACAGCCTCTCCCATCCCTGCTCCCATCCCTTGCCTGACCCYGCGTCTCCTTCCCTGCAGGAAGCTGGAGACAACAACCAGTTCTGCTGGCGGAACCTCTTCTCCTGCATCAACCTCCTGCGCATCCTGAACAAGCTGACCAAGTGGAAGCATTCCCGCACCATGGTGAGGGCCGGGAATGTTCGGGCTGGGAACGTTTTGCAGCTCAGCATGGCCAGACCAGGACCTCACTGGGAGCCTGGGCTGGGGATACCCTTGGGACAAACTGGGTGGGRAGCGAGGAGCGAGCAGGGGGAACGGAGCGAGGGCGGCACAGGGATCCATCCCAGCCGGATCCGCGCGCTGTTCCCGGCAGATGCTGGTGGTGTTCAAGTCCGCGCCCATCCTGAAGCGGGCGCTGAAGGTGAAGCAGGCCATGATGCAGCTCTACGTGCTCAAGCTGCTCAAGGTGCAGACCAAGTACCTGGGCCGGCAGTGGAGGAAGAGCAACATGAAAACCATGTCTGCCATTTACCAGAAAGTGCGGCACCGCCTCAACGACGACTGGGCCTACGGCAACGGTASCTCCCGGCACCCCGGCCTTCCCGCTCCGGCTCCGTGCCCAGAGCTGCCCCTTTTGCTGCCCCTTTTGCTGCCTCTTTGCTGTCCCTTTGCTGTCCCTTTGCTGCCCAGGGCCTGGGCAGCTGTGCTGGCTCGACCTTGGTTTAGCGTGGCTGGTTGAGCTTGCCCAGGTGCCCACCGAGCTGCTCCATCGCTCCCTTTCCCTGGACAGGGCAGAGAAAATAAGATGGGAAATGATTTGTAGGTTGAGAAAAGGCAGTTTAGTACAGCAAGAGCAGGAAAAAAAAGGGTTTGTTCTCTCCTTCCCATCAGCAAGTGATGTTCAGCCACTTCGTGGGAAACTGGGCTCCAGCACACAGAGGGGCTGCTCTGGAAGGCAAATGTTTTAAATAACAAATGTCCCTCCATTCCTCCTCCTTTCCTGAGGTTTTATATCTGAGTTGATATCATAGGGTCTGGAATATTCCCTTGGCTGCTCTGGGTCAGCTGGCCTGGCTGTGTCCCCTCCCAGGATCTTCCATCTGCTTGATGGGCTGGGAATGTTGGGAGACAGTGCTGGTGCTGTGCCACTTCTGCCCAGCAGAGCCAAAACACTTGTGGGTTCTCAGCACCTGCCCAGCTCCCCCTGCAAAACCAAGCACTGGGAGGGCTCCTGTGGGGAAATGAATTCCAGCTCAGCCAGACAAAATCCAGCAGGTTTGGGGTGTGGGAGGGATTCGGRGAAGTGACACTGCAGGGACCAGGGCTCTGCCAGGGGTGCCAAATCTTGGCTGAAAACCTTTTTTGGCCCAAATTGGGCTGGAACAGCAGGTTTTCTGCCTCTCCGAGGGGTTCCAGGTGCCCATCAGGATGTGGGAGCTGGGACAGAGTGGCATGGAAGTTTTTTGGGGGGGAAGGTGGCTCGAGGGGGTCCTTGGGGGTGTGCCAGCATCTCCTGGTGCTGGRGCAGGGAGGACCGAGGGGAGCTCCTGTTCCTGGCTTCATTTTGGTGTGKTTCCCTGGGGGGGGAGTCGGTAGGGTCACAGTGACTGGCAGATGGGATGTGTCCTCCAGGGTCCTGCCAGGGCTGCACCCACTACTGGCACCCACCTGGGTGCCTCCAGCACCATCCTGGCCTCCAAAACCCATTCCCAGCCCCAGAACTGGCCCAGGGAGCCCAGTGGGATTCTCAGAGGTGAGGTGTGAGTGTCACACCTCATTCCTCTCCACCTGCTCCAGAACATTCTCTACCCAGCTTTGGGCTTTATAGGGCTACTGGAGCCATAACTGACTTATTAAAATGTGGTTTATCGTTTAGAAGTGAATAACAAAATCCCCACTGCTGGGAGGGGGTGTGAGATGCCCTGGGTGTGGGGGGCACCCCTGGGCTGCCTCCTGGGGGCACCCACCATGGCCAGGCTGTGCCCAGGRTGCCGAAGCTTGGCTAAAAACCTTGGGTTTTGGCCCAAGTGGGGCTGGAACAGCAGGTTTGGTGCCTCCCCGAGGGAGTGCAGGTGCCCCACTGGAGTGTCCCCCTCCCACCATCAGGGTGCAGGGTGGCACCACAGTTTTTGGGGTTTTTTTTTGGCCCGAGGGCGTCTTTGGGGGTGTGCCAGCATCTCCTGGTGCWGGGGCGGTTGGGGCTGAAGGGAGCTCCCATTCCTGGCTTCATTTTGGGGTTTCCCTGTGGTGGGGGTGCTGGAGGTGGTGGTGGAGCTGGTGGTGGCTCCCAGCTCTGCACCTTGTYGGAAGCACCTCCAGAGACCTTTCCCAAGAGGGAGGGGGCTGGAGGTGTGTGGGATGTTGGGAGGAGACAGGGCCGGGACAGGCAACCCCAGCTGACCCAAGGGACATTCCAGACCCTGTGACATGCTCAGGTTATCAAGTGTGGGGAAGATGGAGGACTGGAGGATGCTGGGAGTGATGGTGTTTGTCTTCCCAAGTCACCATTCCACAGGATGGGGCCCTGCTCTCCTGGAGTTGCTGAACACCTGCCCAGGGGCAGCAGGGAATTAATTCCTTGTTTTTCTTTCCTTGTGTGCGTGGCTTTTGCTTCCTCTATGAAGCTGTCTGTCCTAACCCACCAGTTTTTCAGCTTTCACCCTCCTGATGCCTCCCTGCTCCCGCTGGTGGGSGAATGCAGGAGTGGCTGCTTGGGGCTGGCTCTGGCTGGGGTGMAACCACAACCCCGAGGGATTAGGRCTGGCTGAAGGGTCCCCAGCTCTGCCCTGAGCGGCCTCATCCCCCCAGGGATCAGTGTTGGGCCCAGTCCTGTTTAATCTCTTCATTGATAATCTAGATGAGGGGATTGAGTCYCCCATCAGCAAATTTGCAGATGACACCAAGCTGGGAGCGAGTGTGGRTCTGCTGGAGGGTGGGAGGGCTCTGCAGAGGGRCCTGGACAGGCTGGATCCAGGGGCCCAATCCAACGATGTGAGGTTTAACAAGGCCAAGTGCCTGATCCTGCCCTTTGGCCACAACAAGCCCTGCAGCGCCACAGGCTGGGGACAGAGTGGCTGGACAGTGGCCAGGCAGAAAGGGACCTGGGGGTGCTGATGGACAGCAGCTGGACATGAGCCAGCAGTGCCCACATGGCCAAGAAGGCCAATGGCACCTGGCCTGGATCGGGAATGGTGTGGCCAGCAGGACTAGGGAAGGGATTCTTTCCCTGAACTCGGCACGGGTGAGGCCACAGCTCGAGTGCTGTGTCCAGTCCTGGGCCCCCAGTTCAGGAAGGACATTGAGATGCTGGAGCGTGTCCAGAGAAGGGCAACCAGGCTGGTGAGGGGTCTGGAGCACAAGTGCTGTGAGGAGCAGCTGAGGGAGCTGGGGGGGCTCAGCCTGGAGGAGAGGAGGCTCAGGGGAGACCTCATCACTCTCCACAAGCACCTGACAGGAGGGGGCAGCCGGGTGGGGTCAGGCTCTGCTCCCAGGGAACAGCGACAGGACAAGAGGACACAGCCTTAAGCTGCACCAGGGGAAGTTTAGGCTGGACATTGGGAAAAAATTCTGCACAGAAAGAGAGATTGGGCACTGGAAGGGGCTGCCCAGGGAGGTGGTGGAGTCGCCGTCCCTGGAGGTGTTTCAGGACAGCCTGGACGTGGCACTCAGTGCCGTGGGCTAGTTGACGAGGGGGTGTTGGGTCATGGGTTGGACTTGATGATCTCCAAAGTCTTTTCCAGCCTGGTTCATTCTGTGATTCCATGGTTCTGTTCCCAGACCTGGATGCCCGTCCCTGGGATTTCCAGGCGGAGGAGTGCGCGCTGCGCGCCAGCATCGAGCGCTTCAACTCGCGCCGCTACGACCGCGCCCACGGCAACCCCGACTTCCTGCCCGTGGACAACTGCCTGCAGAGCGTGCTGGGCCAGCGCGTGGACCTGCCCGAGGATTTCCAGGTCAACTACGACCTSTGGCTGGAGCGGGAGGTCTTCTCCCGGCCCATCTCCTGGGAGGAGCTGCTGCAGTGACGGACACGGGGAGGCGGSACGGCTGCTTGTTGAGCTCGGGGCTGACCCGCGGCCACGGGCCAGGGGAGTGAGGTTTGGGGGGGCTGGGGGTGCCCGGACCCCTGCGGGGGGCTTGGGAGGAGGATGGAGCTGGGGGGTGCTCGCCGAGACTCCTGGCCCTCTGCCTCCTTCCAGGCTCACCCTGGAGCTGAGGGTGTCCCGGGGGTTTCCTGTGGGGTGGGGGATCTGTGCCCACCCCATGCGATGCTTTCGGGGGCACCCCCCTGCTCGTGCCCCCCGGTGGCAGTGTGGGAGCGGGASCCTTGGGTGGGACAACAGGCTGGCCCTGCCCAGCCCCTCGGGGGGTGTGGGGGGCTAGGGGGGCTCGAGGGGCTGGGGGGCATCCCCTCCCCCTGCTGGGGTGGAGGAGCTGTACATATATTATATATATTTGGTGATACCTCTGCCCTGAGCGTGGCTGGGCTCTGTCCGTSTCTCTGCCCCTCCTGCCTGGAGGTGAGCTGGGATGAGGGTTCCTCATCCCATGTCCTTGTCCCCACTCACCCTTCAAGTCCCACAGGGGTACATGACCCCTCACCAGAAGGTTTAATATTATTTTGCACCCAGGTCTGGTGATTTGGGGGGTCAGGTTCTCACWGGCATTTGCCTGTCCCATTTCCAGAACCCTCCCCCTGCTCTGTCYTGGGATTTTTGACACCAGTGTGGTGTTATCACTGGGATTTTCTTTGGTCCCTGCTCCCAGCAGAGGATCCTGACACCAAATCCTGCCAGAGCTCAGCCTTGCACCTCGCCTGGCCTCAGTTTCCCTGGCCTTGGGGCAGCAGCAGCCATGGGAGATGAAATCCTGGGAGATGCAYCCTGATCTGAGGCAGGGATTTGCAGAGATGGCTGTGGGCAGAGGGAGCCTGGGACAGCCCCAGTTCCCACCCCATCACCTTCTGGGATGCATCAAGACTGAACCTGTGGAGCTCCAGAAGGGAATCCAGCTGTGGGGATGCTCAGCCCCAGCCCTGGAAGCAGCAAACTCAGCCCCATGGGCTCAGCAGCGATGGAAACATGCCCTTAATCCGTGCSTGGAGCTGCGGGGCCCCATCCTGCCCTCCTCCCGCTCAGCCAGGGGTGACATCGAGCCAGAGCCCTGGATCCATCCGGATCCCCCCCGAGGAGCACAGAGCCGGGGAGCTGGATGTGCCACTGAGGGACTGGATGTGCCACCAGGGGGCTGGATGTGCCACCGAGGGGCTGGATGTGCCACCAGGGGGCTGGATGTGACCCCAGGGGGCTGGATGTGTCACCAGGGGGCTGGATGTGTCACCAGGGGGCTGGATGTGCCACCAGGGGGCTGGATGTGACCCCAGGGTCCTGCCTGGGCTGCACCCACCTGGGTGTCTCCAGCACCATTCTGGCCCCCAAAACCCATTCCCAGCACTGGAACCAGCCTGAGGAGCCTGCTGGGATTCTCCATCCCCAGCCCCAAACCTTTACGGGGCTGCTGGAGCCATAGTTGACTTATTAAAATGTGGTTTATTGTTTAGAAATGAATAACAAAATCCCCACTGCTGGGAGGGGGYGTGAGATGCCCTGGGTGTGGGGGGCACCCCTGGGCTGCCTCTTGGGGGCACCCACCATGGCCAGGCTGTGCCCAGTGTGCCAGGGCTTGGCTGAAAACCTTGTTTTTTGGCCCAARTGGGGCTGGAACAGCAGGTTTGGTGTCTCCCAGAGGGAGTGCAGGTGCCCCACTGGAGTGTCCCTCTCCCACCATCAGGATGTGGGAGCTGGGGCAGGGTGGCACCGCAGTTTTTGCAGGGAGGGGGTTTGGCCCGAGGGGGTCCCCAGGGGTGTGCCAGCATCTCCTGGTGCTGGGGCGAGCGGGGCCGAGGGGAGCCCCCATTCCTGCCTTCCTTTTGGGGTGTTTCCCTGCAGTGGGGGGCATCACAGTGGGTGGAACAGGGGACAGGACACACTTGGGGGGACTCGGGATGCCCCCCTGTGAGCAGATGAGACACGTTGGATACAATGAGGTGCCCCCTCCCTCCCCCCCCAAGGACTGTCCATGCAGGTCCCACGAGTGACAACCCCCCCAAAATGCAGGAACCCCCCCCAAATTGACCAGTTGTGCCCCGAACACCCCAGCTGGAGCACTTGGGGGGGTCCCACCTGCTGGGATTAAAGCACCTTCCCGAGGGGTAACAGGGTGACCCCCTCACCCCCCCCCAGGGAAACAGCCTTTGAATCTGGGATCCTCTATCCCTGCAGCTCCCACCCCATGGATTTGTTGCCCATCCCGGGGGCTCCGTGTGCYCCAGGAGCTGTGCCAGGGTCTTGTTTCCCCTCCAAGTGGGAGCAGAACGAGCTGCGATGGTTTGGGGGGGCTTTGGGGGCTCCTTGGCTCTGCCCCCAGTAACCAGCAGCTGCCCCAGTGCCCTCAGTGTTCCCAGTATGGAACTGGGAGGGGAAGAGCCCAATTCCTGCCATTGCTGGTGGCGCTGGGCAGGGGGAGAGCGGCCAAATTTCAGCCGTGGAGGGGAGAGCTGCCCCCAAACTCCCTTGCCCCGGTGCTCCCCCGGCCCCCCCACGGGCACAGTCCCCTCCTCAGCCCCCCCCCACGGCTGTGCCCCCCGGGTCGGGCCGGGGCGGGACACAGGATGGGAGTGGGGGGCTGCAAACCACCGGGAATCTCCATCCAACCCCATTCCCTGAAGGTGCTGGGAGGGCTCAGGTGTTTCGGGGAGCCACTTTTGGGGTCCTGAGCTGCCGGCGCCAGCCCCGCTGGGGCAGCCTGGGTTTGGGGGTGCCCCTTTGACCTTCCCCCCTCCTCACCGGGGGTGGGGGAGCAACAGCATCGTCATGGATGCGGGAAAGCTCGGGGTGCGCAGTGAGGGGGTAAAGGTGACCCCCCCCCCCGATCCCACTCCCTGGTGCCCGGGGGGGGTGGGGGCTCCGTGTCCATCCCGTGTGGGGGATCATGTGGCCCAGTTCAGGAGGCTCCCGGCCCCCTCTTTGCTCTTCATCCTCAGGGGCATCAGCGCGGGCGCTTTGTAGTCGTGTTGGGGCGGCGGCTCGAAGGGGTGCGGGGCCAGGGCCGGGGAGGGCAGCCCGTGCAGGGAATAGAGGCTGTTGATGCCGGGATGGGAGCCCGGGGACGTGGGAATGCCCGCGAAGCCGTTGCTGGGAGCGGGGGGGTACGGGGACATGCAGGGGGACGGGATGGTCTCGGGGGGCAGYAGTCCCGGGGGGCTCCCAGGGCTCAGCCACAGGTTGTTCTGCAGCTGAAAAAACAAAAAAATATCCCAAAATGAGGGTGCGGACATCATTCCTGGCTCAGCTTCCCCTCATTCCCCCTTGGATCCCACTCCTCCCCATTCCTCTCACCCCTCGTCGGATCCCCCTCATCCCTCCTCGGATCCCCCCCACCCCCAGAGTGCAAAGGGAGCGATACCTTTGCTCTGTTTTAATGGCCTTGGGGGGGTTCAATCCTGGTTGAAGTATTCCCCCCGGGGGAGTTTGGCCTCAAGGATGTGCGTGAAACTGAATTTTAAATTATTTTTATGCTTTTCAGTACTGAGGGGAAAAAAAGGCAGTTTTGCAGAAAAGGGGGGCAGGAAGCACTGATGGAGCGGGGAGAGCTAAAGGGGGTCTTAAGGGGGGRTCACCCCAAAAGCTGCCCCAGAGGGCATGTTCCCATGGGAGGTGGAGTGGGACATAGAGCAGCATCTTCCCGCCCGTGGCAAAATGGGATTTTCCCTCTTTTCCATCCAGGGCCGCCCTTTTCCCAAGAGCGGATGGAGYCGTGGGGGAGAAGGGGCGGGAATGGGTGATATGGGGCACCCCCAGGTGCAGTGGGACGGGATCCCTCCCCTGGGAGCGGGGGGACACAGGCCTGGAGCAGCTTCCGCGGCGTCTCTCACCTCCTGGATTTTCCCGTACCGTTCCCGTTTCCGCCACTTGGCCCGGCGGTTCTGGAACCAGACCTGGGGGATGGAGGAGGGGGCTGAGGGCCGGGGACCCTCCCCCTGCCCACTGCAGCCTCCTGCCGAGATCCGCACTCCTTCCCGGCAGGAAAAGGGCCCGGACACGGTGCCACAGCACCCGGAGAGCCGSAGCCGAGCCGGGAATCCGCCCCGTGCTCAGCGCTGGAGCTTTTCCTCTCCCAACAGCAGGAATGCCTCTTATCCCGCAGGAAAAGCCRTCCGTCCTGCTCCGTGCACGGTCCTTTTCCCTTCCTGCTGCTTCTGGGACTTGTTCATCCCAGATTTTGCTGCAGAATGAGGCTTTTTGGGTGCTGATGTCCCACGTGTSCGTCCCCTCCGTGCCGGGGTGGGGACTGGTGCTTCCTGGGGCGGGGACAGCTCCAGCAGCGTCTCCCGGGGAGGAGGATGGTGCCGGGACGCTGGGCTGGGGGCTCGCGTGCCYGCAGGTGGTTTCACCTCAATCCACCCCAAATCTGGGGTCGGAGGCTCCCGTGGGCACTGGGTGGGTGCGGGCCCTGGGGACACTTCCCCCGCCTGCGCCTTGTCCCCATTCCTGCTCCTGCGGACGGCAGCTCCCAGCGGGTGCTCCCTGCTCGCTTCCTTATCCCTACACCTTCATTTCCTCCCTGCTGGGTGCCCTCTCCAGCTGCCTCTTCCCGCTGGGAACCTCAAACCGCGTGAAGACGCCTGTGGAAGCAGCTCCCTGCAAGCGTGATGCCAGCGGAGCCGGGGGCTGAGGGGCGGTCTCATCCTGCCCCACGTCCCAGGATGCGCCAGCCCCATCCACGCTGAGCTCCCGCGGRTTCCTGTCCTGGGCTGGCAGCTGGAGGAGCTGAGCTGGGGAGGGTGGCTGGGAATGATGGATGCGGGGAGGGAATCACTTTAGGGGATTCTGGTGGGGGGTGGTTGGCATTGAGCTCCCAAATTTTGGCTCTTCCCACCCTTTGGGTTCTTGTCCGGGAGGAAAATGCAGAGAGTTCAGAGGCAACCAACACCCACACCACAGCACTGGGTGCAGTGGGCGCGTGGCCTGAGATTTTCCATCTGGGATTTAGCATATTCCTGGGAAAACCAGCTTCTATCTGAGCATCACCTTGCAGACAGGGGCAAACCCCGCTCCTGGCAGCCCCCAGGGTGTCCCCGCCCATCCCCCGGAGCCAGGGCTCCGCGCCCCTACCTGCACCCTGGCCTCGGTCAGGTCTGTGCGCAGCGCCAGCTGCTCCCGGGCGTACACGTCGGGATAATGCGTCTTCTGGAAAACCTTCTCCAGCTCCTCCAGCTGGAACGTGCTGAAGGTCGTCCTGTTCCTCCTCTTCTTGCTCTTGCTCTTGCCCAGGGGCTCGGGGAGCTCGGGGATCCCGTGTTCCCGGAGGCTGCCCAGGGGTGCTGCCAGCGGACACCCCAAGTCCCCCGCGGCTTTCGGGGGGGCCCTGCAGGCTGCGGGAATCGCCTGGAACCCACCTTTGCAGCCCTTCTCACCTGGAGGGGGAGAGCAACGGGGCCAGGGGGTGTTAATGGTGCTGAGGAAGCCCAGAACTCCCCGTGCCGCAGCCCCATCCCGCCTCATCCCATCCCATCCCATCCCATCTCATCCCATCCCATCCCATCCCATCCCTCATCCCGAAGTACTGCCTCGGGAGAAAGGGCTCGGTAGGGACACACGGCAGGGCAAATCCATCCCCGAGGAGGACAAAATCCCTGCTCACGGTGGGAGCTGTGGGCAGGAAAAGCTCCTTGAGGGCGGGGAAAGCCTGGCTGGAGCAGTGGGTGCTCAGGGTCCCACTGGGATGCTGCGCCCGGATGGGGAGGGGGCAGAGGAGGTGGGCACAGGGGTTTTTGCAGGAGGTTTTGCTCCACTCTCCTCATCCCTCTCCTCCTGCTCCCTTCCCACACGGCCTGATGCCTCCGTCCAGCTCAGGGCCCAGGGCAGAACCCCAGGACCCACCAGTGACCCCGAGCCCACCCCAGCCCTAGATCATATCCAGCCCCCCCGTGCTCCAGGGAGCTCAGGGGGAGCTCCGTGCCCCTGAGCCGGCACTTCTCTGCAGCTGCAGCTCCCGGGAAAACACTTGGAAAGGAGTGAAAAACAACTGCGTGCTCTTTTGCTGGAGAAGAGCTCCCCTCCCTCACCCTCCTCTGGGAGCAGAGCAAGGAATCCGGGGGTTCCCCCCGTTCCCTCGGTGCTGCTGCATCCCTGGGGTGGCTGATGGAATGGGATCGAGGAGGTAAATCCCTGCCACAAAGGAAGCCACCTTTGTACCCCCAGGGGGGTTGTTTGTCCCCGCATGGGGACACACAGAGCTCGGCAGCTCCCCATGATTCCGGGGGCTGTTGGGACCCYGATGAGCTGAGCCAGGGAAGGGAGAACTGAGCAGGGAATCGGCAGATGGGAGGGGGACCTTGGGGTCCCCCATCTGCTGAGGGTCCACCTGGGAAGGGGACAACCTAAAAATCTGGGTTTGCCCTGATCCCACCCCAATCCCCAGCTCCAGAGATTTGGGGTTCCTGCAGGTGGGGGACCACTGGTTCTCTCGGAGGGGCAGGATCAGGCCCACAGCCGGAGAGGGGGAAATGCCTCCTTTGGGATGGATCCTCCTTCCCAGCCCATTAACCACCTCGTCCCAACGGAGCGGGGGAATGGGGTCCCCACCCCTGCGGACCCACCCGGGGCTCCGCACCCCCCAAAGCYGCCCCTGCCGCGGCCTTTTCCGGCCTTTCGGTTTTCGTTTTTCGTTGTTTTCTAATTAAGGCAATTTGGGGGCTACGGAGCAGCCGAGCCCGCATCCAGCTGCTTCGAATTAATGGGAAAACGTAATTTGGGGCAGGTTTGGGGGGGTGATTGCTCCTCGACCCTCTCAGTACCGACTGTCTGTGCCTGGTCATGGATAGCGGCAAAGGAACGAGCCCAAATCGCCGTTTCCTCCCTGCTTTGGCTCGGCCGCTGGGCCGGAGGCTTTTAATGATAAAAAACAAGTCCCACCAAAGAGCAGAGAGAAGGCAAAACCCCCCAAATATTACCAAAATTAAAGGGAAAAAATGACCAAAATAAAATCCTGCCGCACAAATCATCGGGTCTGGGTTATTTCCCCCCTTTTTTCAAAGGCAACGCCGCGCGTTTCCGAGTGACCCGCGGGTTTCGGCTTTGGAGACAAATAAATAAATAGGCAGAAAGAAGGGAGAGGCAGGAAGGAGCRGGATACAGGCACGGAGCTAAATAAACACAGCGGCACAGGGGGACAAAGGGAAGATACGGATATTTTTCTCCCACTCCTTCCTAAACTGACACCCCCCGAAAGATTCGGCGGTGCTGGGGAAGGCGGCAGCTGGGGAACAGCTGTACAATTCCTGGGATAATGGGGAGGGGAAGGAACTCAAAGGGATCATTAGTGAAGGGATGGGGGCATGGAAAGGACTCCCGGGAAGCGRGGCAGACCCCCGGGGCACGGCAGCATCCCCCCCGCCGCAGCGGGAGCAGGTAAGCGACGGCGGGACCGTCCCGGTGTTCCCAGCCGGCTTTTCCCGGCAGTTCCTGGAGCTTTTTCTACCTGTTCCCCGAGGCGGCTTTGCTGGGTCCCACCTGGTTCCCATTTCCCCGCGACGCCGCCTTTTGCTTCTTAYATTAAAGCGAAAGCGGGGGATTAATATTAAAGCGAAAGTGGGAGTCCCGCAGGAGCCCCCGACGGGCCCGGCCGGGAGAGTGCGAGGGAACGGCGAGCGCGGGGAGAACCCCGGGGATGAGCCC
This sequence comes from Amblyornis subalaris, assembly GCA_018881555.1. Lineage (NCBI taxonomy): Eukaryota > Metazoa > Chordata > Aves > Passeriformes > Ptilonorhynchidae > Amblyornis > Amblyornis subalaris. The sequence continues at coordinate 2,388,655 of JACAXG010000081.1, read as the reverse complement.
GGTGCTGTCCCAGCCCGGAGAGGGGTGCGGAGCCCCGGGACTTCGGGCCGAGGGGAACCGGGAGCGCCGAAGCCCGGGGACGGGTACCGGGGAGCCCCGGGGAACCGCGGAGCCCCGAGTCGGGTGCCGGGGAAACGGGAGCGTGAGAGCCCCGGAGCGAGGCACCGAGGGGTCCCAGGGAACCGGGAGCGCTGGAGCTCCGGGCAGGGGTGCGCCGCCAGCCCCGCAGCCCGGCCTCCCCCAGCCCCGCGGCCCCGGGCCCGTCCGAGCGGTGGCTGCCGCCGSTCCTGCCCGGTGGGGTCCGGGGACGGGAGTCGGCGGCCGGACGCGACTTTCCGGCCTCCTCCGGGGATCGGGACCGTTCTCCGTGCCCAGCACCGGGCTCCATCCCCGCCGGGACCCGCCGCTCGCCACCCCGGGCCGGTCCCCGCCGTCGCGGCAGCGGGGCCGGGTCTCTCCCGCCGCCTCTTCTCCCGCTTCCCCCCTCGTTTCTGGGGAACGGGAACCACCCCGGAGACCCCGCTCTGTGTCGCGACAGTCCCGGCTGCCGACCCTCGGCGGCACCGGCCCTTGCCGGCGCCGGGTCCCGTCGGGGGATGCCCCGTGGTCCCCGACGGGGCCATATCGCGACATCGGCCGCCCCGSAGAAGCCGCGGGGGAGCGTGTCGGCGATAGGACGCTCTTGGGGGGGATCAGGGCTGGGGGTCCCGGCAGAGCCCGAGGCCGCGGGCGGGGGCAGAGAGGGGGGAAGAGAAGCAGAAGGCGCCGGGAGGGGGTCGGCGGCCCCGGGCCCCCCATCCACCCGCCGCTCCCCGGTACCTGCAGCCCCGGCCGGGTACAGGGGCTTCCCATGGACGGCCGCGGCGGGGGCGCCCGGGCTGGCGACCCCCAGGTACAGGGGCTCTGCCCGGACCGGCGGGCAGCGGCCGGGGCGGGGGCTGAGCGGCGGCGGCCGCCGGTGGGGCCCCGGCGGACCGAGGGCGAAGGCGGGGGGAGGCCGGGGGAGGCCCGGGGGACCCCCGGCCCGGCGAGGCGGGGGGAAGGCCGGGCAGCCCGGTGCCTCCATGGCGCAGGTTGGAGGGGACGGCGGCGGTCGGCGGGAGCGGATTTTGTGCGGGGACCGGGAGGAGGGGGCCGGGGGGGCGATGGGGAGGGAGGGATCGGCCCGCGGCCCCCCCAGCCCGCACCCCCCCACGCCACAGCCAGTCACGTGCGTCCTCCCAGCCACTTCGTTAACCCTCTAATCCCAAATCCTGCCCCCGCCGGGGTCCCTTTCCCGAGTGGGTCGGATCCCTCCGTCCTCAAGGCGGGGGCCACGGGCAGCCACGCTCCCAGTGTCCCGGTGTCTCCCAGCTACAGGAAGTAGCCCAGGGCCCTTCTTTGATTGAAAACTTCATCCCCGACTGCTGAGAGCAGCGAGAAATCCCAGGCAGGGGAGAAACTTCCATTTTCCTGACACCTCTGGGTTTATTTTCGCCTTCATAAGCTCTGCAGAGCCCATTCGAAGCCTTTCCCTCCACAAAGTCGGGCCTGAGGCCTGGGATGGGTTCAGGGATGATGGTGACCSCGGGACAAGGGATCCAGGGGTGATTGTGAGCCCAGGCCATGGGATCCAGGATCCCACAGTGTCCCTGGAGCAGGGGCTGGTGGGRGTGGCGGTTGCTCCCAGCACCAGGCAGGTCCTATCCTGCTCCCCATGTGTCCCTGTTGATGCTTCCACAGCCCAGGATTTGGATCCCCTCATCCCAGCGTCCTGACTTTGGCTTTGGCGTCAGGCACTGCTGTGGAACAGTGGATCAGAGCTTGCCTGGACTTCTTTATTCTCCTTTTTCCTTCGTTTTGCTCCTCTGCTCCCCGAGGCTGGAGGTTTGGGAAGATACAGCTTTGGGGGTGTCTGCATGCAAAACGAGGGGAAAGGTTTGGAATTTAAGGGCTTGGAAAGGGAATTAAATAAGCAGAAATCTGGGCTGAGGGGTGAAGTTTCACCCCTCCGTTTGCTCTTTTTCCCTGTGCACAACACTTGGAGTTCATCCTCGGGCATCGCTCCCCGCTCCAGGCCTAGGAAAAAATAACCTGCAGGTGTGGGGGTTGTAGGGCTGGGCATAAACTGCCTGGGAGAGGCAAAAAGAGGTGGAGAAGGACCCGGCAGATCCCAGATGTGTGATGTTAAATAGCGGAACAACGGGATAACACCGACTATAAATAACATTATCGCTTTTATTGGTGCTGCCGGGRCAGGACTTCGTTATCCAGGCACAGGGAAAATCTGGAACCATGAGACAATCTCATTTCAAAGAGTTTGGGATATAAATATGTCAGCTCTGTGCCTGGGCAGGGCTTGAGGATGGATGTGTTGTTGGGTGTTACTGCAGGAGCCGTGGCTTGTGGTGTAAATCACGGCTGGATTTTCCAGCCCCTGCTCGGGGAAACTGCTTCTGCAGGAAAACTCTGGGCTGTGATCCTGGGCTCCARATTGTTCTTTCAGAGTCCTGTGGGGGGCTGGCTCTGCACGGGGGGGTCTGAGAGCGCAGTGCCCCCTCCTCGCCCACCCTTTAAAGGCCCACGGTGCTCCCTGTGCTTCCCCCGGCGTTCCCTGGTGCTTTCCCTTCGCAGCAGCTGGAGCCGCCAGGATTTTCCCTGTCTGACTGTCCACAGCTCCCTGAGTGCTGTAAATTATGGCTAAATAGGGACTGGGAGGCCTCTGGCCCGCAACAGGTCATTAAATATTATTAAACATAACATAACTCCTGGAAAGGCTTGTTAGCTTTAACGCTGCTCTCCCGATTTTACTGCTGGCATTTAAAGGAATTTAACAGCAGAGGGATGAGTCCATCCACGTGTGCTGGCACGGGCAGGCTGGATTGGGATGTGCTGGTGTTCCAGGCTGGAGGGATCGCTGGGGCCCTCCTGGGCAAGTGGAGAGGTCTTGGGCAGGTGGGATTTGGGGTGTTTGGGGCTGAAGGCAGCGTGAGGTTTGTGAGATTCTGGAGGGTTTGTGCTGGTTCCTGGAGCTGCCCAGGAATTTGGTCCCTCCAGGGGGCAGGGATGAGGGCCAGGACCCCTGGGATCTCCTTCTGAAGCTGCCACCAACCCTCTGCCCTGGTTTTTCCCGTGTGTAGATCCAGGCCAGGGTGCCTCATCCTCCCGGRTTTGGGAATGAATATGTTGGGTGCTTTGGGATCTGGGAAAAGGCTGAAAAGTGGCAGCCCCTTCCTAGAGTGCCATGTGTGGSTGCTAGTGTGGGACTGACTGGAGCAGGGAGGTCCCTGCGCTGCTCCTGGTGCTTGCCGAGGTTCATTTGCCAGGATCAGCTTATTTTGGGCAAGGAATGATCCCACCGAGCCCTCGGCTGAAAAGCTTCCAGGAGAAACTTTCCACAACCTCGGCGTCCAACTCCATCCCCGTCAGGGGAAGAGCTGCTGGGTCGGCTCTGGGATTGGGATGACCTTTTGTGGCCTTTTTAGCTGGATCTGCCGCCAAATGAGCCTCACCAGAGAGTCCCCAAGAGAGGCAGGAGGACTGTGATGGGATCCTCTGTGGGAAAACGCTGGTTTTGGTTTCTCTCTTCCTTGCTGGGAGGAGGATATTTTTTCCCCCCTCTTTGCCTCCCATTTTCCCGACTGTCTCCAGCCATCCCCGGGAGCTGCCTCTCCTCCCCTGGGATCGTGGGATGTCACTGAAGAGCTCTGCAGGGGGCCGGGAGGGCTTGCAGARCTCTGCGGTTTGTAGGAACATCCCTGCGCAGCCAAGACTTCGCGGCGTTACCCGGAGCCTCGGGAATGCTGGCGGGGCACGGAGCGGCGCCTGGTGCACAGGGAATGGGCTCCTCCTTCCCCAAGGACACGTTTTCCCTCCCAGCCTGAGGGTCAGGCAGCGTAGGTGAGGACCAGCACTGGACATCCGRGTCCAGCTCCAGCTTTTCCCCAAGGGCAGTTGGGTTTTGTTGTTTTTAACAGTTTGGGGAGAAGGCCCCTTCCTGGGAGCCTGGGGAGGAAAAGCTCTGGATTCCTCTGGAGAGCAGGGAGGCAGCTCAGCTCGGCTCAGCGTGGCGGTGGCACCTGAGCGGCATTCAGGGTCGTGGCAGGAGGGACAGTCTGGGGACAACTGTCCTGAGGGCGATTGGGCACCGAAGGCCCCTCCCGCCTGCRGCGTTCCCGGCTCCGTTGGGTGTTTCCTGACCGAGCCTGGACCAGGGCTTGGAGGACGTTCCCCAGCTCTGCTGCTCCTCTCGATCCCAGGGAAAAACCTCCTGTTTCTCCTCAGCCTGGGGAAGCACCGTGTGTGGGCAAAAGGAGCTGGAACAGCACGACAAAGGCCATTCCCCCGGTGCTCGCAGGGATGAGCATTTTGGGGATGCCCACGGGGTCCTTCCCTTGCCCGAGGAAGATGTGGGATTCGGCCAGGATTCGGCCAGGATTCGGCCAGGATTCGGCCAGGATCCAGTCAGGGTTCAGCCAGGATTCCGCTGGCCACGCTCCTGCTCTGCTGCTGCTGTTCCAAGCCTGGGCTCCTCCGGGACCTTCCCCTGCTCCCCACGGAGATCCATCCCTGGGCAATACCCCCTCGTGGGATCCAGCGGGATCCTCGGGTTTGTCTGGGCACATCCCTGCCCCTCTCCACCACAGGGACACCCAAGGGAATCCGTGCCTTTCCTTAGGGTTGGTTTTCCCTAAGCCTGCGGTTTCATCCTCGGTCTTTGTCCGTCTGCACATCCCTCTCCAGCTCCCAGTTATCCCTGAAAATCCTCAAATTCCCACTTGTCCAACTCATTGCAGAGCTTCATCCAAAGCTGCAGTTTGATTTTGTTCGGGAATGTGAATGTTGATGTCAGGAAAAATGACTTAATTCCCCCAGGGAAATAATAAAGTCATTTTCCTATATATTTTATACAGRGAGAGAAAGAAAATCCCCTGCTGGTCACAACCCTGTTTTGTGTTAGGGACTGGGAGCTGGAAACCCATGGGGATCACGGAGCCGGGGCTGGATTTGGGATTTAAGGAGGCTGCCGGTGTCGGGAATGATCCTGATCCCAGAGCTCACAAAAGCCAAAGCACAAACACAAACGAGCACCCACGCGCAGCCACGATGCCCCTGGGTCACACACGTGGTCTACAGGCATGGGAATGGACGTAGAGGTGTAATTCGGATAGAAATTAGATATTAATATTATATTTYAGAATATGTTAACACAATATATTCATATTAGATATAAATAGTACATATTTTTAATATATATGTTGCGTATTATTATGCATACCATATATAGTATATTATAAACACTACTTTATGTTGCATTAATTATAGAACAGTAATTATACAATACTAATGATATAATATTAATTATATAATATGGTTATATGATATATTTTTAACATATCTCTATCCCGGGAAACATTCAAGGCCAGGTTGGAGCAACCTGGGATAGTGGAAGGTGTCCCTGCCCATGGCAGGGGGTGGAGCAAGATGAACTTTAAGGTCCGTTCCAACCCCAAGATTCCACGACTCTGTAATTCTATAATTCCACACTTAACTGTGCATATTTATGTATAATAATATTTAAGTATTCATGCATATTTATTTTGCATTCCCAAATATACATATTTATAGTTATTCTCATATATGCCCTAATAACTTAATCCCATGCAAATATAATTGTAATTTTGCCCACAAACTGTATTTCCGTGTTAGTTCACGTTAATAGCACACGGACACTAAAATCATGGAATTTTGTGTCTGGATCACAGGGAGATGYGGGCAAGCATGTGGAAATCACATGCAAAGAACTGCTAAAATCCCTAAATTTGTACAAATCTGTTCTGATCGWGGAGTTTATCCGTACAGAGCTCGTGGCTGCAGCGAGGAGGGATAACAGCGGGACACCCTCAGCGCTGGCAAGGCGGGAATTTTCCCGGGAAAACTGCGAATTTCCTAAAAATTCCATTTTTAGCCATTTTCTTTGGGGGTTTTTTTTGCGTCGTGGAACCCTCGCCGTTCCCGTTCCCGTTCCCGTCCCGCCGCTGGCCCCGGAGCAGCGCTCGGTGTCAAACCGTGCCGGGAATTAGCGAGGGCAGCAGCGACCGGGGGGATCGAATCCCGGGAAAACRAACGGCGGGGCCGGGATTCACCCGGCGGCAGCGCCGAGCTCGGCGCTTTTGTTTCCCCCCCCTGCGTTTCCAGGGGTTTTCCTTTGAATTTCAAGGAGTTTTCCTTCGCATTTCGAGGCGAAAGATTAGGAGGAAATTAAAGAAAACGCAGTGAAAATCAACATTATTTTGGCTCGATTCAAACTGGTATCAAAACTTCCCTTTTTTTTTTTTTTTTTTTTTTTTTTTGCCGCTGCTGGATAAAATTCCGAGTTTTTCTAAATTAAGGTAGCGGCCTTTTGAGGAGCTGCAGGAATAAAACAGTTTAATTCCCTTGGGCTGCTTTAAAGGAGGATCCAGCTCCCTTTTTGCAGGCTGAGAATTCCAGCACGGGGTAATTTGGGCTCATAAACTCGGTTTTATGCTGGGAGGCAGAGGGGACTCCATGGATCCCTTCTCCCGTCGCCCTCCCGATGCCGGGCTGGATTTTTTGCTTTAATAAGGAAAGATTTRTGCTTCATCCATGTGGAGGATTTCCAGGCTGCTTTGGGAAGTGCTTCAGGATGGCAAGTTCAGGCTTGTTTTCCTTCCAGCTGCTCAAAAAATATATATTATATTTAAAAAAAAAAAAAAAAAAAGTGTGGAAATGAAGACTGGAAGCGGCAGCGTGTGGGATTCGGGAGAGGTGCTGGGCTGTCTGGCTGTTTGTGCCATTAATCCCAGTAAAAGTTGTGTAACTGGGAGCAAAACGGTTCTTTTGACCCCTAAAAACCCCGATACTGCTTGGAAAATCAGGAAGACACCTAGGGATTAAAGGGAATTTATTCCATCTATGATTAAAGGGAATTTCTTCCAATATTTGCTTTGCTGGGAAGTGGTAGGATTCGAATCGATTTGAGTTTTTGATTTTACCCCGGTGAGGGTTGTGAGTCTCAAATATCGGATTAAATGAGTGGGAYCGCTTTGGATTTAAGATCGAAACAACCGGGAGCAGGATCTGGCCCTGGATTAAATCAGCAACTGCAGAACTGGGSGTAAATCAGAGGAATTTGGGTGTTACTGCAGATTTATGCTTCCCACAGGATGTCCAACAGCCTGGCTGGGGGGAATTCATTCCCGGGGAGTGGGAGGGAATTTATTCCCTAGAGAGAATTAATGAATTTATTCCCATCATTGGTGCAGGGCTGGGCTGAGCCTCTCGCTGTTGAATCCATTATTCTGCGTTTCCATGGGATTAGGGTGGGCAGAGTTTGGGGTTTAGTTGGAAAATGGCTGGAAAATGGTGGAAATAAGGGAAAAAAGCAAAGCGGAGGTGATGATTTGGGAGAGTTGGGGGGAGTTTAGTTCCTTGCTGGGCAGTGGAAAAAGGCTGAAACAACCCTCTGATCCCAGGAGGGACCGGGAATAAATCCGAGCCATTCCAGAAATCAGCTTTGTAGGGGCAAATCCACCCGGCTCCAGCTTCCCCGGCTTGTTTGGGAGCCGTGGAGCCGGGGGGCTCGGCACCTCCTCATTCCCACCCGCGAGGGAGCAGGACCCTCTCCGTGCCTGGGGATATTCCAGGAGGATTCCCCGCCCCGTGGGTTCATTTTCCCGCCGAGCCGATCCCGTGCCGGCCATGCCRAATCCCTCCGGCGAGGGCCCTGATCCCAATCCAGCCGCCACCAAGGAAAACCCCGATTCCCCCTGAGCTTTGCAAGCGGAGCTGGACAAAGCCCTTCSCCTCCCCGGGGGATTGATGGATTTATCCATCCCATCCCCTAATGAGCCACTTCCAGATCCCAGTAAATTATACGCACCGGGACGGGCGAAATCGTGCTCCATAAATCAGATSTGAGGCTGACAAGCTCTGCCTGCATCATTATCCCGGCGAGTTCCGAGGATCCCAGGTATCGCCGCCTCCTTGGCCAACCCCAATAAATCTGGGAGTAATCATTCCCGACAGAGAGGCAGCAAAAGCACCGGAAAACATTTTCTTCCCTTAAAATGTAAGYGGAAAATTTATTGCAGGGAAAGAAAAAGTTTTCCCCGGAAAGTCCRCAACAAACGGCGCCGTGGGGAGCTCCGCGGGGCCGAGCCGGTGGGATGGCATCSCCTTGGGATTCCTGGGATAAATTCACAGCAGCCCCTAAAAATTAAGGCAGATATTTTTTTTTTTCTTTGGGATGAAACAAGAGGGAAAAAATAAAGCCGAGTGTCTCCGAGCGTGTCCCGAAAGGACAGGGGATCCACTGTTCTGGAGTGTGCTGCCTTCTGGTTTGTGTTTAGCCTTTGGAAAAAAAATTCCCCCCCTGCACACCTCCTTTTTCCTCGAGGGAAGATTGATTTTATTAAGGGGCCGACACCTGAAAGCAATCGGGGTTTTTCTGGGGGCTGGTGGCGGGGGAAGGAGCCGTCCCGGGGCTCTGCAGGGGCAGGGCTGTGTTTGCCCGCTGCTCCCCCTTCCAGACCGACCCGGAACGGAGCGTGCAGGGATTCTCCAGCTTTTCAGGGATTCTCCAGCTTTTCAGGCTGGCTGGGGGGGTGCTGGATGTGTCCTTATCCTCACGGTCCCATCGCGGAGGGGACAGAACGCTCCTCTTTCCAAGGGGAAACTGAGGCACGCGGCCCTGGCGCGGCCGTTCGGGGTTGCAAACACCCGGCAGCTCTCCCTGGGCGGGTTTGTTGGTGGATTGGGAATGTTTGGCTGCCTCTACGCCTGGAGGAGCCCGCGGGAGGGGAGGTTGAGCCCGAGGAACCCCCTTCRAACATCCCAGGGAGCGTTTCCTCCCTCCCCATGTGCTTCCCACTCCTCCCGGCTTCGCAGAGCGTTTTCCTTTCCCCAGAGGCACACCAGCAGGAGSTCTTGTTTCTCCATAACAGGATTGTCCATGTCAGGACTTCAAGCGCTGGGGCTGGTGGCGATGCCTGTACCTGTCAGGATGAATGAGAGGTGACRGCGCCGCGGGAGCCGCGCCAAATCCGGATCGGCTGCCAGGGATTCCTCCGGCCCACCCGCTGGTTTCATCCGCCCCGGRTCCCAGCGGGGATGGGTCGGCTCTGCCGAGGGGTGTGGGGAGCAGGGAAGAGCGGGAAGGAGCGGGGGAAAGGGGGATGGAAGCGTCCAAGAACTCGGAGCATGGGGTGGATGGACGCTGGGGTTCAGTGGCTGGGGAGGGATGGATGGAGGGATGGAGGGATGGACGGATGGAAGGATGGAAGGATGAAAGGATGGAGTGATGGAGGGATGGATGGAGGGATGGATGGAGGGATGGAGGGATGGATGGAGGGTTGGACAGAGGGATGGA
>JACAXG010000081.1:2366122-2378915 GCA_018881555.1 Amblyornis subalaris | reverse complement strand
GGAGGGAGGGAGGGAGAGAGGGAGGGAAAGAGAGGGATGAAGGCTGACAACAAGACAGGGCTGGGCAGGAGCTGAGCCAGAAGCAGTTCAGCTGTGAGGGAGGGAGGGAGGGAGAGAGGGAGGGAAAGAGAGGGATGAAGGCTGACAACAAGACAGGGCTGGGCAGGAGCTGAGCCAGAAGCAGTTCAGCTGTGCTGGGTTGGAGGATGCTCCYGCTCCCAGCTATTTGGGTTGAAGGCCAAGACAGTCCCATGGGACACCTGTGGGGAGCAGAACTTGTCCCTCAGGACTGGTCAGGCTCAGGAGGCCTCGGTCCTGCCAAGCAAACGCTGCTTCTGGCCTTGTCTGGGGGGGTTTGCGCCCAGCCACCCCCGTGTTCCTGCAGAGTCCGCAAATCCAGCGTGGATCCTCCCCATGGATCGATGGATGAGCCAAACCGAACCCAGCGGTGCTGGGAGGGACATCGAACAGGCCSAGGGAGCTGAGGCCATGGCCAGCTGTGGCCAAATCCACTCTGGGCCATGGTGTCCCCCCAGACCATCGTGTCCCACCGTCCCCACAGCGGGCGGGTCCGTGGGGACGCCTTCCCCTCCACGGGCTGGCCGTGGGGAGAGTGTYACAATCCCTGACTCCGGGGTTTCTCCACACCTTCCGCCATCGGGGTCTCGTCTCCGGATCCGCGGTGCCCCCGTGCTCTGTCCCCGCTGTGACCTCCCCGACCYGACCCCGAGGCTTCCTCCCCTTCCTCCGTGCTCGGCCAAGGCTGATAAGGGGAACCAGAAACAGCTTTGACCTTTCAACCGCAAATCCCCCTGCGAGGAGCCCGGGCTGTTCCGCACCTCGAAGGCCCCTCGATAGGAAACAAATCCCCTGTGTCGTTGAACTTTYGAGGAATTTCACCCCCAGAAATCTTTAGGGCACCCAAAAAAACCCCAGTGAGGAGCACGGGGTGTGTTTGACCCCACGGGGGAGCAGGGCCAGCACGAGTGACGTGTGGAGGTGCCGTGGGGCGATCACTYGTCTGGGGTGTTGGCCATGTGCTTCCTCCCCTTTTCCTTCCCTTCCCTCCTTCCCTTTGGGGTGCTGCGCTCACCCCTGCGCACCCACTGATGGGGTGCAAAGGTTTTGGGGGACACTGGGCACCTCCTGTGCTCTTCTCTGAGAGCGAGAGAGCCTGATGAATCCCCAGGCCTGGGGATGGAGAGAGCCCTCGGTGTCCCTGCCCACAGCAGGGGGTGGAACCAGCTGACCTTTAATGTCCCTTCCAACMCAAGCCATYCTGGGATTCCATCATTTCAGCGGATCCACGACGTGCCTACGGAAGCAAACCTCCATCCTGGCTCTCTTTCCCAGCTCCATGGCATTCCCTGCTCCCTGCTCACGCCCTCTGGGTCACGCCGTGGTAGGAAGGTGGTGGCTGGAGGTGTTGGAGCTCATTAATAGCTTTGAGCAAGTTAATTGGGGGAAACAAACCAGCAGGAGATGCGGTGGCTTGGCAAAGGGATTGTGCTCTGCTCCCAGGGGATGGGGCAGTGTTCCCGTGTCCCAGTGGATGTTTGGCCCCTGGGAAGTGGATTAAGGCTCTTGGGACCACATTCCCCTCCCTGGGTGTGGACGTGGGCCGTGTGTGTGGGCAGCGTGGGGCAGAACAGCGTGCCCAGAGCACTCCCCAAACACATCCTGCTCGATTCCCACCACTTGAGCTTTCCCAGGGTGTTTCCCTCCACCGGCTGTTTACCAGGAACAGCTTCAAGGAGCTGTCGYGGGTGATGGGAAGCCTGAATCCCGCAGGATCAGGCCCTAAACACCGGCAGGTTCCCTATATTGCCTCTGTTACCAACCCTGTGTTTCCCCTGCTGTGGCTTAACCCCATTAATGGGATCYGAGCGAGTTCAAAGCCTCCGGAGCAGCGGGGAGGAAGGCTCAGAGCAAGAAGTGGAGGCAACCTCTGRCAAATTGGAGCAGGAGATGCCTTCCTGCGTTTTCCCACTAAACCTCGGTGTCCAGAGCAGTTGGGGAARAAGAAAGAGCCGGGACCACCGTGGAAAGCTCCTGGATCCGCGGGTGCAGCTGAACCCGTGGCCAGGAGAGGATAATCCTGGAGGGATCACCCAGAGAACCCAGAGCCCAGGATGTGAAGCCTATCGGAAAGTCGTCAAATCCAGGTAATTTGGGGGAAAACGGGAGTTTTAGAGAGGCGGGCGTGGGAAAAAACTACGCTGCGGTCTGGGCACCGCATTCCTCACGGGAAATGGGCAGAACGGGCCCTTCCGGGGGAAAAGCGCTGATTTGGGATCTTCATTTTCGGTGCTGCTGCTTCAGGGCATCTTCAGTGGGGGTTCCCCAGCCCTGCTGTGCTGTGCCCACCCCGAAGGCTGGAGGGAGGAACCGGAACGGGGACCCACGTGGGGGGGAGCTGGGGAGGGACTGCCTGGCGCTGGGCACTTGGGAGGGACACGGCTCGCTGGGTTTGGGGTCTTGAGGGGGTCCTGTGGGGTGTGTGGGGGGCTCTGTACGAGGTGCTTTCTTTGGGACAGAGGTTCTCAGAGCACAGAGTTTTAGCAGCGTGTTTGGGTGTGGTGCTGCTAAYTGGGGTAACGGAGATCCCAGCACATCCACCCTGAGGCCGATGGAACCACCCCACGAGCAGGATCTGCCCTGCACCACCAAGCCTCCTCCCCTCCCCACAGCATCTCTGCCTGGCCCTCCATCCTCCCCTGCTCCCGGGCTTTTCTCCTGGCCCCTTTTTTGGGAAGACACCGCTTGGGGAAGAGGAAATGGGGCCCCCCCTGCTCCCGGGGCCACGTGTGACCGGTGGGATGGGGTTTAATGGGTCCCAGRCGTGGCTCCTKCTGCCCCTTCCCYCCGGCTCGCRGGGAGAACTAAATCCCACATCCTGACCCCGGGGATGAGCTCAGGGAGGCTTTCCCAGCGCWGCCCCTCCTTGAGGGGTCACGGCTGTGATCCCAGCAGAGTGTCCCTCCCTGTGCTGCCGCTCCTTGAGGAGCTGGGAAGGGTCATCCCACCCTCTCGGCCCGACTGGATCCACGCCTGGGGACTGGGAAGAGGATGGAGTTGCAGSGAGAAGGCCAATGGGCAGCAGGAGCCAGGAGGTTTTGCTCTGACTCCCTCTGGCACTGCCTGCCTGACCTGCGGGAGTGGGGCACCGGGAATGGATCCTCGGGAGGGATTTTGGAGCTCCTGCCCTGCAGAGCATCCCCCYGGGAATGTTTTCCTGAGGAGGAAGGTGCAGAGGCTGCCCTGTGTCCCTCCAGCTCGCAGTAATTTCATTAACTCTAACTCAGAGGAGGCCAGAGCCCGGGATTCACTGACCCTATGGAGCCTGTATGGTCTTCCAGGCTGGGATCCACCCATTGATTCCAGCAGGGCCAGCTCCCAGCCCAGCCAGTTCCCTGGATTCATCCCCCCCCCTTTTTTTCCCATTAACATGAGCACTTCTGGGCAAGGGCACAACAACTCTCGGCTGGCCAGGTCTTTCCTGGGAAGGGGTGGGGGCTGTATCCAGCCCCGAAAGGGGATGAAGGGGCAGCAGGAATGCCCTCCCTGCGGGGGAGGAAGAGCGTTTGCTGCAGGAAGAAAAATCCATCTGGAATCAGGTGCAGGAGTCGTGAACCACGGTGAGATCCATCGCCCCACTCCCCTTTGCTTCCTGCTGGGACATCCCCACCCCCATGGGACTCCACGTGCTGCGACCCCCCCCTTTCCCACGGGGAGCCCCCATCCCACGGGGAGGCTCAGTGACCTCCCCAAGCAGCTGGATTTGGGATAAAGCTTTTTTCCAGGGCTTCTGCTGGCCCCACAGGAATGCGGGAGGGCACCTGGAGGCAGAGGCCTTGTTTGTTGTTTCAATAAATATGGAGCAGACAGATCCGGTGGGGAGGGAGTAGCTCCCTTCGGARGGGCTGGAGAGACCCTGACAGAGGGGCTCGGCCCCATCCTGAGCTGCTGCCAACCCCTGGCTCCTGGAAAAGCTGCTCCTCCTGTTCGGCTCCTCGTTTAGGGCAGAGGTGGAGGGATAATGGGACATTGGGCTGTGACTTTGTGGGTTCTTTTCTCGGAGGCACCTGCAAACATCTTTCCTCCTGCGTCCTCCTGTCCTGTGTCATAGCAGCCTGTAGAAGAGGAGGATGAGGATGAGGATGAGGATGAGGATGAGGATGAGGATGAGGATGAGGATGAGGATGAGGATGAGGATGAGGATGGCTCCAGAGCCCAGCACAGGCTCATGTTCTCCCCACCGTGCCCGGTACCCGCCCCAGGACCTGCGTGCTGATGCCAGAAGGCAGGAGGTGAGTGCTGTGCCCTCCCCAAACAAGCAATCCCCAGGTTAACCCCCAAAACTCCCCCACTGGAGCGCACCCCAATATGTTCTACTCAAGTAGGTGACCCCAAAGGGACCTGGGCTCTGTGCCTGTCGCGGCAGCTGCTGATCCAAAGGCATCAACCTGCCAACCCCATCCCGGCTCCCAGGGCCTCCCATCAGCCCCAATTTCCGGCAGCCCCGGGTGATAAGAGGCTGATCCTCAGCCATGGAAATCYGACGCTCCGGTGTCAGGGAACACAGGTCCTGGGGGACTGTGGAAATCTGGCTGAGAATGAGCAGATCTCGCTGCTTTCCCTCCTTCCCGTTGCAAAAAATTCCCTTTGGATGATGGATACAGCCTTAGTGCCGCTCGCTGGGATCGTCCTGGGCTTCGTCCCCCTGATCTGTGCTGGCAGTGCTGGATTCTGCGGGTTAAGAGCTTCCAGGCACATTAATTCACCACCAGCACCCGGTGAAGCACCCCAAAAATCCCTGGGTGCTCATGGTGAGTTAACGGCATCTCTTTCCTTGGGCTTTGCTGCGGTTGCTGAATCCCGGGGAATCCCGGATCCCACCTGCTCTCTGGGAAGATGCTCCCATCTCTCTTCTCTCCTCCTTTGGGGTCTGCCGTGTCCAAAAGGAGGGAGCAAACCTTAAAGTCTGTCTCGAGCACATACTGGGTGGGCGGTGGGTGCTGGGGGTTTCGCCTGGCGGAGGGACCGGTGGCACACTGGTTTTACTGGGCTGGCAGGGGATGTGTCCTCACCAGCCCTGCAGCTCAGCGCTCTGCCCGGCAAGGACCTGAGCAGCTGAGTCATTCCAGCTTATTCGTTGCCCTGTTTTCTCACCCTGAGCGTCCCCTGCCCGTGCTGTGACACCCCTGTGCTCTGCTGGCCCTGGGGGCTTTGTCCTCCCAGCTGCTCCTGAACTCGGGGAGGGTTTCTCCCTTTCCAGGCATCCCAGTGCATTCGGACCGGGTGTTTCAGCCTGGAGCTGCACATCCCAGGCCAGACCTCGTTGGGGTGAAACCATCTCCGAGCTGTCTCTTTTCCAGGCAGGAATTGATTCGGCTCCGGGACTGCTGGTCCTGGRGGGCAGAGGGAAGGTGCTGAGGCAGGAAAAGCAGACGTCTCCAGAACCGCACTCTGCTGTAGACAGCGCMCTTCTTGGAGGTCTGTAAATCCAGAGCTGATCCACGCCCATGAATCACACTAATTTAATGGAGCTGGTTTCTAGATTGGCTCATCCCCGTGCCAGCCACTGCAGCGATTGAACTAAACTGATTTTCTTGAGGAATTCCTTGCTTGGGAGTGCTGGAATTCGCTGCCCTGCTGCCAGTCCATTGGAGCAGTTTAGCTGCCCTAGGGTGGTTGATCCCGTGGGACTGTGCCTGGGTTAAAAAGCTGGATTTTACCCCAGAGGAGCTCCAGCGTTTGTTTTGCCTCCCCCCTTTATATCTTGGAGAACATGGGGTCCCTGCACATGGCCCCGTCCCCATTCCCAGGGGGCCTGTGCAGGGTCTGGGGTTGTTCGCAGCACTGGGATCGAGCGGGGAATTTGGGGTCTGCATCACGCTCGTGTTTCTGCCTGGCAGAGCCCAGACACGGGCAGGGCACGTGAGTCCAGAACCGAGCCCGCTGCAGCAGAAATCCTGGCGAAGCAGCCAAGATCTACAGCTTTTCCACCCAAATAAAGTCTCGGCCGGGAAACCGGGCTGTATCCAGGGCGACGGCGATGCCTCGGAGCGCGGGTGCGCTGGGATGGCAGCAAGGATCCCTCCGGACCAGCCCTGGGGGGAGATGGCTGCGRGCACCGCCGCGGGGGTGGGAGAGGGGATGGGAGAGGCTCGGGGGGAGCCCGCAGCCCGGGAGACCCCCGGGCCTCACCGAGATGCTCCAGTGCCATCTAGTGACAACGGGACCCGGCACAGGGGCGGGCGGTGGCACCGGCCCCGAGCGGGCACCGGCGCCGGGTGAGCCCCGCTGGGTCCTCCCCGCTCCTCCCGGGGGGGCTGGAGCGAGGAGCAGAATGGTGTTTCCTTAGGAAAAGGGCTTTCTCCGTCGAGGCTGAATCCTTCCCTGCCAGGACAGAGCATTTCCCTGCTGCCCTTCCCACGCAGCCCCCTGCGGGCACGCGTCTGGGTCGGGTTGGCATCGGTGGAGGGGCCGTGGCTTGTCCGGCTCTGAGTGTCCAAACGCAGACCTAAACATCTCCAAATTGGGCTGTTATATGTTAAAAATTCGCCTTTTCCAAAGGACCTGATGGGAAGGAGGCGTCTGTGCAGCTTTGGCTGTGGGTACCCGATTCCCTCCAGCCCCTTGGACATCCCAGAGCATCCTTCCTCCCTCATCAACACAGTTAAATTATTTAACGCCTTTAACATAATTAACACGTTGCAATCTTAAACTGCGAGCAGCTGCCCAGCCCTGCAATTTCTCCTTCCAGCTGCCCATTAATGCCTCCCTCCGGGCGATACTAAAGCAGGAAGAGGCCACAAATCCCAGSCCCGCGCTGGAGGAAAAGGAAGGAGCAGGGCAGAGGACCTGCGTGCATCCATATAATTCACCCACCGCAATCCCAGATCTCCTGGAGGCTGTCTGAATCCCTAATTTATCCTGGCAGCGCGCCCGCAGCGGCTGGTAGCGCAAAGGCGCGTGTGAGGCTGGAGCGTTGCCCCTTCCCTGATTTTTGGGGGTGATTTCCTTCCCGCATTGTCTCGCTTTTCCACCGAACTCGCCGCAGTCGCGTGAGGATGACACCGATACAGCTCCGACCAGCAATCACCTTTGCTTATGCTAATTGTGTAATTCGGAGAGGCAATTACCTGRGGAAACGAGTTGGGAAGCGAGGCTGGATCGCTCTCCCGGCTCGGCTGTTCCCGAGATCCCTCCCTGCCCCTGAGGTACYCCAGGAGTAGGTGCCTGCTGAGGGCACCCCTTTCCCATCAGCTTTTTTCCCCATTTAATGCTGAAGCGCCCGAGCCTCGGGTTTTATCCCGGCAGTGGCGGCTMCCCCGGGAATGCCAGGCTGTGTCCAACCCCACGCGTGTCAGATGCCGCCTTCCCGGCAAAATTCCCTGTGCCTGGGTCAGCCATGTCTCCCACGGGCTCGTGTGTTTGTGGGTGGCTGTCCCCATCCTGACCCTGCTCCCCACGATCCCCATGGATAAACTTTCCTGGGCTTATCCAGGAAACCTTCCCGGGCTTATCATACTCCTGGAAAACGGAGTGTGAAGCTCCAAGGKGCTGGGTGAGGCAGGGAGAGGAGGGCTGGGAGCAGGATTTGCCCCAAAATGAAGGATCCGACTTTTCACCCGCAGTTTTTCCTGTTGATTCTCCTCGCTGACTGTGTTGAGCTGCTCGGTGAGTGATCCCTTTGGATGTATTTTCCCAGTTTTGCCTGGGAATCCTTCTGGGCAGGTTTTTATTTGGGTCCAACGGGGACGTTTTGCCTTCCCCTGAACACGGGACACTTCTTCACCTCCACATCCCCCCCCCCCCCCCCACGCCCACAGCTCCATCCCCATCTTTTTTGGCTTTATTGGGATCGTTCCCCCCGCTGGGACCGACAAGCAGCTCAGAGACTGAGCAGTGGCAGAGGCCTGAGCAGCTCATCACACCTGACACCCAGCACGGGGTGGCTGCAGCTCCCTGCAGCCTTGGATTCCAGCAGGAGGCTTTCCCAAGGAAGGAACTGAACCCCCAGRCGCGGCACATTCGGCGTGCTGGCAGCACCAATCCTGATTGTAAACACCCCAGGGAGGAGGGATGCAGGGCTCCAGGGCTTGGCCCAACCCCCGGGCATCCCAGCCGGATCCCTGCCGCCGGCTCACACCCCTGGCACGGGCAGATCAGCTGWATCCCAGCCCCAGCAGTTTTGCGGGATACGAGGTGTCCCCTGCGATGGGACACCACAGAGAGCTCAGCATTCCCAGTGCGTGGAGAACAGGAATCCCCCGTGGGGCCGCCCTGCAAACCCCCGCGGTGCCGGGATCTGGGATCCACAGCTCCTGCTGGTTTTCCCTGCTGCGCACGGGGACTCGCGGCTGCAGCGTTGTCCCTGCGTTTTCCTCCCGGGATCGGCCCCGCTGGGGACAATCATGAACGGGATCCGGGATGGGGGAGGGCAGATCCAGCCCAACCCAGTGAGGGATGGGGGACCTCGGGGAGCCCTCCAAAGGTGCCCAGCCATAAATCCACCCCAGCCCGTGGGAGAGGGGATGCTCCAYGGTGTGAGTCCATCCCTGCTGGGAAACCAACCCAGAGTGATGCAGCCTGGCAGGGGACGGTGCTGGTCCCTTGATGGGAGGTTCCTGATCCAGCGAGAGATCCCACACTGAGGAAGGCAGGGGATGCCCCAATTTTTATTTTATTTTATATTTTGATTTTCATTCCTGCTCCTGCCCATCGGCAGAGGTGATTTTGGGGCGTKGGGAAAGCAATGCCGCAGGTATGGGGACCCTGGGTGAGGGTTCGGGGGGGGTCACAGGCAGGAGGGCAGCGATGGGGACCTCAAGGGAGGTGTTGGGGGAGCAGACGGACCAGAAGGAGCTGCTGGGGGAGCAGGGGCATAATTATAGCCTGGAGCAGAGCCCGGCAGCCTCAGGCGCACGTCAAGCGCCGGGATGGAGGCATCCTTAAAAAGCTGCGAGGGATGGGGCATCTGCCTGCTTATGTGAAGCATCTGCTGCCGCTCCAAGYGGCTTTTCCTTCCCTGCTCCAGCGTGGCTCTCCCGGAGCCGGAGCTCCCTGGCCCCGGGGGGGCTCTGGGGCTGGAGGCCGGGCCGGTGCCAGCCTCGGCGGGCGCCGCTCTCCCGGCTCAGCCCCGCAGAACGCGGCCGCCCCGGGCTCCTCGGGGGCTGGGGCTCTCCCCGCCCCACCCGCGGGTGCTCCCTGCGRGCCAGGCCGGCGCCGGGGAGCGCTTCCCTGCAGCCGCAGCTCCTGCAGCACGGCCGAGGCAGCGATGGAAAGCGCCCGCAGCAGATGGGCTCTGCCGTCTGTCTCCCCGCGCCGCCTCCTCGCTCTTCCTCTCCTCAGCCTCTCTGCYGGCTCCTCTTATTCTTCTATTTTGCTGATTTATCCCCGCCAGGACTTCCCAGCCAAGCAGGACCCCCAGTTTCTCCTGCAGGCCCAGCCCCTATTTGCAGGGGYTGAGGCGCACGGTGCAAGCCCAAAGCTTCGGCTGCTGAGCTCGGGAACTGAGACGAGGACACAGCTCCAGACGGGGGGAAACTGAGGCAGCAAGCAGACTGGGACCTGCTGGCTCCATCCGACCTTCCCCCGCCAGCTGCAGAGATGGTGCCACGTGTTTGGCGTCCTTGGCTCCAGCTTTGAGCACCTTTTTGGAGGAGCTGTAAATTCTGCGTAACAAAGAGAAGGGAAGGGTAAAACATCCATAAAATCAGCCTGGCTGAATGGCTCCTGTTTTATCCAGGCTCCTTCCTCAGTCCCGAACTCTTCCCTTGACTCACAGCCCCCCTCCCCAGCTCCTGGGTTGTCCTCAGCGCCAGGGGTTCGATTTCCAGGTGGCGCAGTCAAAACGCGGCCCCAAATCTCCGAGAAGGCCTCGGGCTTTGCAATCTCCTCTCCCGAACACGAACTTGCCCGGTGCCCCGCCCCGCGCGGCCGCATTCCTGCGCGGTCCCGTTCTCACCGAGCCGAGCCCCGGCCCCGCCGCGGGGACGATCCCGGCTTTATCCCGGCCTCTGAGAGCCGCATTGTCTGCGCGGGGGGTTGATTTCTCCGGTCGTTTGTCTCTTCGCCTCCTCCGGGCTCTCTTCGGCGCTGCCAGTTCTGTGGGATGCCCGCGGCCGCTCCCGGGTGGCAGCGGCTGCTCCCGGGGCGGACAATGGAGAGTGCTGCTGTCTTGGCAGCGGCGCCCGCGGCCGCGGGGATGCTGAGGGGGAAGGGATGGGCACCGCCAGGACGTTGCTGCTTGGATGGTTTCCCACGTAAAGGCTGAGCCGGGTGGGTGTGTCCGCTGGAAGATGCCCCGGGAGGTCCCTGAGCCACCGCTTTTGAGGTGCTCCTGTTGGGGGATGCCCTGTTGGGGGTTTCCGGATGGGATCCTGAAGCTCCTGTTTGCTGAGGCCTGAGGAAATCCTTCCCTGATCCCATCAAGTATTGCTTGAGCTCAGGGATGGCTCCAGCTTCGCTTGGCTCCGGTCGGTGCCAGAGCTTCAGGGAAAGGGATGGGGCAAGGCACAGGAACCCCCACTTGGAGTCAGCACAGAAAGCTCTGGGAACTGCGAAAATGAGCAGAGACCAGAAACAAGGGAGGATGGAGCAGGTACAAAGCCAGACCCCAAAGCACAGCCAGCCTGGGAGCACCTTCTGTCACATCTCCCCTCAGCAGAACCACCTCCTGCTGCCACCCCCGGCCAGGTGAGGAGTCTGAGGGATGAAAATCCCTCTCTCAGCTCCTTGCAAAGCCACAGGAAATCTTGCCCGACCCGAAAAAATCCCCCTCTCCTGACATCTTGCGAAGCTSCCTCGGTGCAGGATGCTCCAGGCGTAATCCTGCATCCCTGCTGGGAGCCGGATGGGGCAGCGCGGCTGTGAGGGACACGCACAGCCCATCCCAGGGGACGCTGCCCAGGCAGGAACGCTCCTCAGAGCTCTCCCGAGCCTGATTCCTCCTCCTGGCCCCGCTGCGGCTGGGCCGGGTCTGCGCTCTTGGACGGGAGAGAAGGATCAGCCCCGGGGCTGACGAGGGGAGCTGCCCGTGCCAGCCGTAGTGAGGAGCCTGGCTCTTCCCGATGGATGCGAGCACAGCGGGGAGGGGGAGGAGGGATGGCATCCAGGCTCTTCTCTCCAGCAGCGTTTCACGTTCCTCGGGGCTTTCTCTGTCCTTAAAGCTCGTTGAGGAGCTTGCAGCGTTGGGGGGCACCGGGGAGGGCAGGGCAGCTCATCCCAACCCGCCTGTCTTCACGTGGATGATCGTTTCCAGCTGAATTGCTGGGATGGGATTTTTTTTTTTTTTTTATCAATCAGCTGCTTTAGTCCTCCTAGTGACCTCTCCCAGCCCTGAGCCCTCCTGGGGTTTTCCCCCTCTGCCTTTCCAGCTCCAGTGGGGGGTAGATCATGGACAGAGATGTTCTGTTGCAGGAGAGCCTGTGGAAACAGCGGCTGGGTGATGGCCAGGGGATCCAAGGAGAAAAACCCAGCTGTGCCCAGGGTAAGGAAACACAGTCCCTGGGCCAGATGTTTTGGGGTTCTTTTGGACCAGGGTTGCTCGCAGGGCACTGAAATGTGGGGTACTGGTCATTCCTACAGCATCTCCTGGCTTTGGGGGCATCCRAGGAAGGACACGGAGCACTCGTGTGCCTGCTGTTGGCACCGAGACCCAGAGGGATGTGCTCAGACAGAGCTGCAGGTGAAGATTCYCGGGAGGAGGGAAAGAGCAGGTTGGCTCATTGCCCCGTGCTGCTCTCCATCAGCCACGGCTCAGCCCGAGCAGCTGCACGGGAGCTGGAGGGAGGCTCGGGTGAAGGTCTCTGGGAACACAGCAGGGGCTCCTGGGATGAGCCGTGCGAGCTCCGAGCTCGGTTTGTGCCGTGCTGCAGCTCTGCCAGGCCCTGCCCGGCCGCTGGAACCAGCACAGCGACCCTGCTGCTCCATCCCTGCCCCTGTCCCTCACCCCAGGTGGGCGTATCCTGCTCCTGGAGGGGCTCCAGCCTGGGAGGTGAGGGATTCGGAGGCTGGATCCTGGTCTGGGGCAGGATGCAACACTTCATCTGATCCAGGGGAGCGGCTGGGGTGGAGTGGATGGGACGGGGTCTGGCTCCTGGTCAGTTGGGACACAGGAAGGATTTTTCACCYGTGCCAAGCTCCGGAAGGAAGGAGGGAGCAGGATGACCCCACCATCCCGCATGGATCCATCCCTGTGGCCTTGCTTCCCGCATCCACCCTGTGGGGCCGAAGGGCCGACCCCGCCGCGGGTCCGGTTGCCGGGTGAGCYGGGCACCTCGCATCCTGGGGGTTTTCCCACCTTTTCCTTGCCYTGTCAAAGGGGATCATTAACATCACCTCCCTCCTCCTCGGCTCTGTTCAGCTGCTGAGGGGTCACCCGGCCGTGGGGAACGRGGGAAATTCAGGCCAGGGGAGCTCAGAGCCTGGTGGGGGGAAGCCGGAAGGGAGATTTGGGAACCGTTTCGCCTGGAAACTTATAGAAAGCAGCATCCTGGGGAAGAAGGTGTGACGTCAAAGGCAGGGCTTAAAATATACCCAGGGCAAAATCACATGGCAGCTGGTGAAACAGGAGCCGCCGGCTCCGAGCACGAGCCCCGTGGGAGCCTCCGGTGGGAAGCGTCCCTCCAGCTGGAGCTGCTTCCCAGCCCCTGCCCGGCCCAGGGAGCCGCTCTGCCAGGCCGGGGGCAGCGGGCAGGGCTGGGGGCACCGGGCAGGGCTGGGGACAGCAGGAAGCTCTGGGGACTGCAGGAAGGGCCGGGGGCAGAGGGCAGGGCTGGGG
>JACAXG010000081.1:2344034-2365706 GCA_018881555.1 Amblyornis subalaris | reverse complement strand
AGGGCCGGGGGCAGCGGGCAGGGCTGGGGACAGCAGGAAGCTCTGGGAACTGCAGGAAGGGCTGGGGGCAGCGGGCAGGGCTGGGGGCAGAGGGCAGGGCCGGGGGCAGAGGGCAGGGCCGGGGGCAGAGGGCAGGGCTGGGAGCAGAGGGCAGGGCCGGGGACAGCAGGCAGGGCTGGGGGCAGAGGGCAGGGCTGGGAGCAGAGGGCAGGGCCGGGGGCAGCAGGCAGGGCTGGTGGCCGCCTGGTTGCCATCTGCTGCCAGCAGGGCAGTGCTCCCATCTGCTGCCGCCCCAGGGCGGGGTTTGGGTGACTTCTGTCGGAAGCAGCTGCTGCTGGGGACCGGCTGGACGGCGTTTGGCTGCTGCTCGCGAGCAGGGTAGAAAACGAGGCTGCGTGCCGAGCTGCTGAGGGTCTCCTCCCCAGAGGGACGGGGGTGATGAGCAGCTCGGCGGGGTTGCCTCGGGAGCCCAGGATGTGCTTTTTGCACATACAAGATGCAGGTTGGGGTGAAAATCCTCTGGGTTTGGCACTTTGAACCCACCAGGCAGTGTGCAACATGGGGTGAGCGTTGCAGGAACAAGGCAAGTGCTGGTTTGGGCAGCATCAGATAAATCTGTAGCGAAGTCCCTCCCCGCCGGGCTGTGCCCTCCCTTTGGGACTTGGGGAGGGGACACGAGTCCCATTCAGGGAAACTGGCCCGAGGTCGGGCTGGGATCTCTCTTTACTCCTCCAGAAATAAGCGGCACGGTCGGCAGCAGCCGTGAGAGGAGATCTGAGCCTGAGCAATGCTTTGAAGGGGTTTTATTTTCATTTCCCAGGACAAAATGTCCAAGGACCACTCAGCTCCCCAGAGTGGGTCCAGGCGTTGGGGCCGTCCCAGATCCCAACTCAGGCCTCTGTGCTGGGCAGGGAGGGCTGGATCCAGCTGGGAGGGAGGGATTTGGGGGTGTATCCCACTGCAAACCCTCCAGGGAGATGGAGGTGGCTCTGACAGGCCGTGTGAGGGGCAGGACGGGAGGTCTGGTGTGGGGAACAATATTGTCCAAGCTATGGGCAAAGCCTTAAAAAACCTCCCTGAGATCACTCAAATCCCTTCCAAAAATGCATCCAGGCCACCGAAACCACCTGGAAATGCTGTGGCAGCCTGAGCTGGAGCGGTGCCACCCAGCCCTGGTGCTCCTGACCTCGCCCTGTTGCACAACCTCGCCTTGGCTGCCTCTGCCCCGCCGGCAGCTCGGCATGTGAAGAACTCAGGAGCAGCAGCTCTTTAAAGCGTGTCCCGCTGCTCAGAGCCCTTCCCAGCGGCCACGGGACGTGGTTCTCATTCCTCTGCCCAGGCTGGGGTTTATTATTCTTCCCTCTATTGTGCAGAGTCCCCTTTATTCCCTGCATGCCTGTCCCCCGGGGCCCAGGGAAGCAGTGTGGCTTTCTTGTGCTCAGACATGGCTTGTTGCCTCCTCCCAGCCACCCTTTCGTCTTTCAGACATGATCTCTAGGCCAAACACAGAGGATCCCTGCTCCTTCCAGCCCTGGAGAGCAGCAGCCAACAGGTGAGTGCGTGGAGGGGCACGGGGCTGGATTAATCAGGATCACTGATGGGAAATGTTCCTTTTAAAGGTCATTTTCTCTGTGATTCCTGCTGTTTCCAGCTGGGGCTGTCTGGCATCARCCCCTTTTTTGGAGACACAGTGCCCTGTGGAGTTGTCATCCCCCTCTTGAGCGATCCAAGAGGTTTGGGAGCGCTTGGAAGTGCCACCACATCCGCGTGGGCTYGAGGTGTCCCTGAGGAAGGGGCATCTCTGTGATGGGGAAGGCAAATCCAAGGGGATCCTGGCTGGGATCCCAGCCRTGCTGGGATCTGCCTCTCCCATCCTTGGGCACATCCCTTTGCCTCATGGGATGAGGGAAACATCCTGGCAGAGCGAGCTGCGATTCTTGGGTGGAAAACGCTCCGAGCTGGGATTCTCGGGTGGAAAATGCTCTGTGAGAGCCAGAAATTCCTCTGCTCTGAGTCAGGCCGGGCTCTCCCTTCCCCAGGTCTGCTCCTTTCCCTCCTTGTTCGCCGCGCTGGCCCCGAATGAGCCGCGACAGGCCCTGGCTTCGCAGGCAAACGCGAGTCTAGCCAGCGGAGGGCTTTATCCCCGGCACTTATTATCACCGGAATGTAGGTCGGCCCGACAGCTTAGGTGGAAAATCATCTTCGCAGCGTTCTGGCAGCTCCACACTCGCTGTCCTGTTAATCCCCAYCCTGCTCCCGCTCCGTTTTGGGGAGGAAAGCCGGGCTGAGGAGCTGCTTCCCCAGCGGAGGAGGCGCTGGGGTGGATTCTCAAGGCAGCCGTCTCCCCCCAAAGGCACGGGAGGGAGCTGGGGTGGATGGGATGGGAAGCGCAGCTCCYTCCCGATGCCCCAAACCGCCCAGGGGAGGGATCCATTCGTGCCCGTGCTCCTCGGAGCTGTCCATTCATCCYCGCTCTGCGTCCATCCCGGTTTGCCCGCCCGTCCCTCCCTTCCCGCGGCCCAGCCCGGCTGCAGCGCGTTGGGAAGCGCAGGCTCCGCCGCATCCCTCCCGGGCGGTCCCGGCTCCGTCCCCGCTCCCTCCCAACCTCCCCGCTGTATTTTTCCTCCCGAAATCCCAACTCTCCTCC
The DNA here is from genome assembly GCA_018881555.1 of Amblyornis subalaris. NCBI lineage: Eukaryota > Metazoa > Chordata > Aves > Passeriformes > Ptilonorhynchidae > Amblyornis > Amblyornis subalaris. Next base: position 2,363,059 of record JACAXG010000081.1, on the reverse strand, counting down.
TTTCCGAAGCCTCCCCCCCGCGCCGGGCCCCCTCCCCCGGGCCGGTGCTGTGAATGAAGGGCTGGTGGCCCCGCGATGCCATTGCCATGGTGACAGATGGCAGCGGGAAGTGCGGGGATCGGGGTCACATGAGAGCAGCGGTAAATCCAGCCTGTTATTTATAGGCTGCCGCTCCAGCGTTTATGGAAATGCGTCTGCCTCGGACCGCGGCATCAGCCCCTCGCCGGCTCTCCGGGGCACTGCTCTTCCAGGAGAGACATTACTCATGCTCTGCTTTCATCCAGACTGTTCCCGCTGCTCAGCCTGGTGGCGGAAAAGTACCGGGCACGCGGTTTGGGGTATTTTTATTTTTATTTTATTTTTTTTTTTTTTTTTTTTTTTTGAGCCTGAATCTCTCTGAATCAGCCTCAGCCTCACGCAGCCGTAACCTTCCCGCGCCTGCCCGTGGCATCTCCTGCGCCGGGCACTTGGGCCTGAACATGTTCGTGGCCTTGTCTCCTCTGGTTTTAGCTCTGGGAATCTTTCCCAGATTTCCCACACTTTGGTGATGTGGGGTGAACCAAAGGGAGGTTTACATTTACGACAGCTCCAGGTGTCGTTGAGGACCCCTCCCCATTTCCAGCAGGCTCATCCCCGCTCCCTGCCGAGCTGTGCAGGAGCAGGGGAGCTGAATGGCTGGTTCAGCCCCTYCTTAATAAGGATCCTTGGTTTCTCTTTGCTTAAGACCCCCTTAATCAGGTTGCYCGATCTCCTTTCGGTTAATCTGGGTGTGCAGAGGGTTCTCTGCTGCTGGCCCTTGCAGCCCATGGGATCTGCAGCTCCCCTTGCCCAGCCCTCCCAGCTCACGCCCCTCTTCCCATGGAGACAGCGCCTGGATGCCACAAAAATCCCCGTCTCTGGAAATGAGAGAWTMATGGAATCTCAGAGTGGTTTGSATGGGAAGGGACYTTAAATCTCATCCAGTCCCACCCCCTGCCAYGGGCAGGGACACCTTCCACTATCCCAGGCTGCYCCAAGCCCTGTCCAACCTGGCCTTGGACACTTCCAGGGATGGGGCAGCCACAGCTTCTCTGGACAATCTGTGCCCCTGCGTGTCCCCACGGGCGTCCTGGCTGTCCGTCCTGTCCAAGTTTCCCTTTCCCAGCCYGGCATCTCATCCTTGCCTTTCCCGTTTGCTTCCCCACCCACCAAAGCGAACGCTCCCCAGSAAGGGCCGTGAGAAGAGGCCTCGTTTAAAACACAGAAAGCCTCTGGAGRGGCCACGAGGACTGACCACAAGCCAGAGCGGCCACCGGCAGGCCTTGACCCACATCCCACATCTCCCAGGCTGCTTTGCATCAGTCCCAAACTCCACCACCCTCCGGATCATGTGGAGATGTTGCCACGAGCCGAGCGCACGCCGTGGGTTTTGCCCTGGGGGSGTTTTGGTGTTTCAATCATGAGTGYGATGGGCCTGTTCCCTTTCCAGTGCTGTGCCGAGCTGCCTGCCCCTGCCCAGGCTGGGAAAGGAGCAGGGGTAATGGAGTGTGGCCTCATTCCTTCCCGCGGGAAGGGCCAGAGTTACGGCTGCCGGCGCTGGCCGAGCTCCCAAGTACCTGGAGAATTGATCGTTCTGTGCCTAATAGGCTGGAAAGGGAAACGGCTCCGAAGGCCAGGAATGTGTATAACATTCCAGGAGCTGGAAGGAGCAYGGTTTGGGGCTGGAGGTCTGAATCCTCTGGAGTTTGCCTCTTCCAAACGCATTTCTCCTCCTGTCAGGGTTTCTCACTGGATGTTGGTACCAGTATCCYCAGCACCAGCAATGTACTGGTTGGGAAAATGTGTCCAGGCTCCACTGCTGGGGTTTGGACCAAAATTCGTGTTTTCAGAGCCAAGAGACTTTTCCATGAGGTACTGAACCAGCAATGAACTCCTTTGAAAACTCCTTTTCCCTGTTTTCCCTGCAGCGAACCAACCCAAGAGCCCTGTGCTTTTCCAGATCACCCCAATCCCAGGTTTGCTGAGGGCAGCACCGAATGGACRGGGAGGGCTGAGCCCTCCAGGTATCCTGGGCTCTGCTCCCCACGCCAAATAGCCTGAGAGGCTGTGGGAAGTTTGGCCTAAAAAGCTGGATTTGGGGTTTGCTCGCCCTCAGGGGCTGTGTGTGCAGTGTATTCCTGCCTTCCTCCRGACTGAATGTGCTGCTTTATCCCACCGTGTCCTGTTGGGATGGAGAGGGGGGCCTTTACCTGGAGAATTTTATCATCTGCATTAAAGGTGGGTTAAGGATGGAGAGGTCAGAGCARCCTTCCAGTAGCTGAAGGGGCCTACAAGGAAGCCAGAGAGGGACAATTCATCAGGAACTGGAGTGACAGGACAAGGGGGATGGGTTTGCACTGAAAGAAGGGGAATTTTGGTCAGATATTAGGAGAAAAATTCTCCCCTGTGAGGGTGGGGAGGCCCTGGCACAGGTTGCCCAGAGAAGCTGTGGCTGCCCCAGCCCTGGAAGTGTCCAAGGCCAGGCTGGATGGAGCTTGGAGCCACCTGGGACAGTGGAAGGTGTCCYTGCCCATGGCAGGGGGTGGGAACTGGGTGATCATCAAAGTGCCTTCCCATCCAAACCATTCTCCAAGCCTCTGCTAATTCATCAGGGGAAAGGATCACCAAACACTCCCTTCCCCAGGGGAAGCAACTGCCGGGAGGGCACCCCCGGGGCTGCTCGTTTGGGGCATCACACGAAGCTTTTATCCTCCGCGCAGCAAACCCAAACCCACCCCTTGTGTCAGGGCTCGCTGCTACTTTTGTTTGAACGCCAGAGCCTGGCTGGGAGCAGGGGGGGCGGCCCGGCACCCCAGCTTTGACGCGCAGCCCTGGTGACTCAAGCCTGCGTCAGGGGCTGCGTGTCCCTTCGAGCTGATTTTTTTTTTTTGGTAATATTTTTTTTTTTAAAATTGCTTTCCCTTTCTTTCTTTCTTTCCTTGCTGGGAGCCGAGCGGAGTTGCCTCCCTCCGGCGAAGGCGAGCGGGGCCGGGCGAGCCCAGCGCGCATCCACCGGGCGGTGGCGGGCGCGGGGGGGGGCGCACGGAGCGGAGCCGCCGGTCCCTCGGAGCTTCCCCGCCGCGCCGTGCGGAGCCGTTCCCGGTCACCGCTCCCCTTTCCCGGTCGCCGCTCCCCTTTCCCGGCCGCCGCCGCTCCCGTTCGCCCGCAGCACCGGCAGCCTCGCCCCGGCCCCGCCGCCGCTCCGGGCTCGCCCCCCCCCACTCGCCGGAGCGGGGAGAACCTGGGTGATTTCTACCGGGAATTTGCGCCGTTTTCCCCGGGACCGGGCCGGTTTCTCCCGGAATCGGGTCGGGTTCGTCCTCCCCGGGAGCCGCCGCAGCGCCCAGGTAAGGATGCTCCTCCGGGGTGCCGCTCCCGGGGGTCTCCCCGCCTGGCCGGGGGCTGCCGGCTCTGGGTGTCCCCTCCCCACCGGGGTCGTTCCGGGGGGAAGATGCTCGGGGCCAGGTGGAGGGGGTGAATGGAGGGGACACCTCAGCCTGGAGGGGTCAGGCGTGGCCCTAAGGGTGGTGGCATCCGGGGCTGGGGGCGACATTTAGAGACAGCAGACGGCTTAAGCCACCCCGGGGGGCTGGGGGGTCACCGCCGGGGGTGGCACTGGGTGCCCGCCCGCCTCGTGCTGCTGGGGGGCTCATCCCCCTCGAGGATGGGTGGAAATGCAGCCTCCAGGTTGACCTTGACAATAACATTGGGAGGGGAGGAGGAAGCGTTCGGCTGCGATGAATATTTCAGCCCTGGCCCCTGGCGTGGTGGGGGGGTTATTGCCCCTTCTTTTATCTTTGTGCTGCTCCCTGAGCGTGGGTGGTCGGGTTGGAGGCAGGAAAACGGGGCTGGGGGTCCTGGCTCTGTGAAATTCCCAGTATTGGGTGCGGGGAGCCCTCAGTCCCCTCYGTGCATTTTTTGCCTGGCTGGATACACCCAAGGTGTGTTTTTCGGGCTGGCACCTTGGCCAGCTCCGAATTTCCATCACCCCGGGAATGTGGGGCTCGGACCAGCTGGGAGATCTGCTCCCYGCTCTTTGTAGAGGACCCAGAAGGTGAAATCCTTCCTCCCGGATCACGCCTTGTGTCTGAGGCACCTGAGGTTCGAATCCATCAGGAGCTGATGCAACTATTTCTGGTCTCGGTAGGAAAAAAACCTGGAGCGCCGCGGCAGCCGAGCTATTCTCGGCAGGGCGGAGAGTTCCTGGTGAATATTTCTCCAGAGGTGTCAGGACTAGGTCAAGGAACCTGGCTGGGGGTGTGACTGCTCCAGGGGAAATCAAATGTGGGTCTGAGCTGTCCACTGGGATGGACTGGAGGTGGCTGTGCTGAAATCAGTGGGAATAAAAGGGTTGGGTTTGAATCTGGAGTGACTCCACTCCTACTTCAGGCTCGCTCAGAGCAGGGGATCTGGAGTTACAGCAGAGCTGGAGTCACGAGGATCAAATTTACCCCAAATCCGACGCTGACCTGCACACATCCAGGCCGAACCGTCRCCTGGGGAGGAGAGGTGCTGCTTTTACCCCATCCCGGGCTGTGCTTGGAATTGTTTGTTTACAAACGTGGCAGCAGCTTCAGGAATGACAGCAGGGAAAAGCAGCGCTCGCGGTGGGGTTTGGATGCTGCCCCTTCGCTGCTTTTTAGGATAAATCTTGGTCCGTTCGGGGTTCAGTCAGCAACCTTTGGCCGGAGTGGGTGAGTTCCGAGGGATCGCTGAGATCCGAGTGGAAAAAGATCATCTGGTGAATCAAAAGGAGCCCTGAAGGAATCATGTGATGGCTGGCTTTGCCCTGGTGTCAYGTTATTGCAGCTGTGTGTGTTTTCATGACCCTAAACGAGACGAAAGGAGCCCAAAGCCGAGGAATCAATGGGCTCATCGACAGACCCGAGTGCCGGGGCTGCTCCTCCGCCGGTGCCCGGCTCAGCCCCGCGGGCGAACGGCCCCTCCGGGGGTTTCTCAGCCCCTCTTGAAGATGAGAGTCCCTGCAATGTCCCAGCCTTGTGAAATCCTCTGCGGTGGGCCAGGCACCCACCTGGGCTGGGAAAGGCACCCACCTGGGCCGGGAAAGGCACCCACCTCCAGGGTGGAGCAGGGCGCTGGCGTAGCCCCACCTCTGCTTTCCCGTAGAGGATTCGGGGGTTATTTTTAACATCTGGGCGCCTTTGCTGGCGAAAGCCGCTGGGGTGGGTGTAAGACAGAAGCGGGGGCAGCTCTGATTCATCCCCGCTCCCGTGTCACGCCGCTAGAGCGGGACGGGGCGCGTGCGCGGCAAGGACACGGAGCGCCTCCGGCCCCTCCGGAGGGAAGCGCCGGCTCCGTGGAGCCGAGCTGCTCCCGGCCCCGGGCCCGGCTGGGTCCTGGGAAGCTTCTCGCAGGTGCCCCCGTGCTCTCCCATCCTCCTCACGCYGACCCCATCCTTGTGGGGTGTGAAGAGGGGACGGACCCGGTGTCACCGAGTCACCCCGCGTCCTTCCCGCGGGGCCGTGGGAGCTGGGTGCTGATGGGAGCTGGGTGCTAATTAGCAGGGCTCGTTGTAWCAAGGGGAGAATGAGAGCAGCCCTAATGAGCCCAGATGGAAGAAACCCTTCCCTGTGGAGCCRGAGGCCGAGCAGGGAGCAGCAAACCCCAGCACGGAGCAGGTTTAAGATGGAGGCGTCTTGGCCCGGCCTTGGCCGGTGGCAAAGGGAKGTTCGTGTGACAGGGCCTGTGGGAAGGTCCCCGGAGCAGGGCTGGGGGGGTCAGAGCTGCAACCTTTCTGCCTTGGGCAGAAATCTCTTCCCGGGGCTTTGAAAAGGAGTTTGGATGCTGCTGGGAATGTCCTGCCCTCGGTTTCTTGCGGCATGGAAGAGCGGGATGCTTCCCAAAGGACCCGCTCCGCCAGGGCGATCCCTATCCTGCCACAGAGGCTCTCCTGACCTCAGGAAGCAGCAGGGGGGGGCCTGGGCCGATTTTCTCAGGACTCGGGCTCCAAGGGGGATGTGCACCTGGGGCTCCTTCCCTTGTGCGGCGCAGAGGGACGACGGGAGGGATGCGCGTCCCTTCCTCTGCTTCCCGGGCTCGCCGGCTCCCTGGGTGACCTTGGATCTGTCCCTTCTCCTCCCTGTTCCGCTCTCCCCGCCTGCACCGACCAGCCTGGCCCCGGGTGCAGGATTTCCCTGGCTCTGCGTGTGCCGGGGAGGGTGAGGAGCTGCAAATCGACGCTCAGATCTCCCAGCCCGAAGCCGAGCGTGGATTTCCACCTCCTGAAATCCCTCCGTGCCTCTGCCCCCGCTCCTCCCTCCCTCCCTCCCCTGCTCTGTGACCTTGATGGGTTGAGCTGGACCTTCCTGGGCCTCRTGAGCTGGAAGCTTCACCAGCAGCATCTTTCCTTCCTCCCTTAGGATTTGCGTGGAAGCTGAAGGGGGAGAGGTGGTGCGGCAGGGAGGGACCAGCAGAGAGTCCCCAGGGGTTTAAATGCTCATTTTTAACTCACCCAACCTCAGCTGGTGGCTTTTCCTGCCTCAGTTTCCCCTTTCTGGACCCAAACAGGGGATAAATGTAGAATTTGGACACAAGAGAGGAGAAATTCCCCCCCATCCCATCCTTCGGACCCAGAGCACGTTTGCTGCCGGTGGCTGCTGTAAATCCCCATCTCCTCCCTGCCTTCCCCCGCGCTCCCAGGCCCAGCTGAAAGCTTTGCTGACACGTTTCCAGCCTCTTTAGTGCTCCCCGGCTGCCTTCCCAGGAAAGCGAGGATGGGCTGAGACCGGACACGTGGCTGGGAGCCTCCCTCCTCCCCTGACCCCTTCGCGATGCTGCGGGCAGGGCTGGGGGACACGGTGCCCTCAGCCCCCGGGGGTCTGCACTCATCCCGAAGAGCAGCTTCTCCCAGTGGATGCTTTCGGGATCAATGGGAGCCTCTTGGGTGTAGCAAAGCGGGAGTTTCTCCATCCCTGCCCTTTCCCTGGTGGGCTGAATCCAGCTTGTCCCACGGCAAACCAGCGCCACGTGCCTTGGAGCCGCTGCAGTGGTGGCTCCCACGCCGGTCCAGAGGGCTGGTTGAGGCCACCCTGTGCCACCTGGCCAGGGGACGTGGATGGGGGATGGTCACCTGGCCAGGGGACGTGGATGGGGGATGGTCACCTGGCCAGGGGACGTGGATGGGGGATGGTCACCTGGCCAGGGGACATGGATGGGGGATGGTCACCTGGCCAGGGGATGTGGATGGGGGAGTGCCACCCGGCCAGGGGACATGGATGGGGCACTGTCACTGCCACTCTGTGCCAGCAGCAGCCCCGGGCTCTGCCCAGGGCTCTGGTCCAGGCTCAGGGAATGGTGGTTTCTCCATGAGGGTTTAGACACGAAGGGACCACCGGGACCGTGGAAGTGGGAATCCTGCTCAAGGAACACACCCAGGGACACGGAGCGTGCGGAGGGGAGTTATCCCCAGGGATGCTTCCCCTCCTAACACCTGCTCAGGGACACCAGCGCTGTTCCCTGTCCGGGGGGGTGGCACCAGCGTGGGTTTCACCCGGGCAAGGCTGTGGGTGCGAGGGCAGCCCTGGTCCCGCAGCACGAGCGAGGCCCTCGCAAGCCGTGGGCTCCGGCAGACCCTAATCTGCCTTCTAAAGGGAGAGAAAAAATGCACATTTAAGAAAATTAAGGTCATGARGACTAAGTAAACAAGGCGAATCTCCATCTGTCGGTGACAAGGGTTTTCTATCTCTCCCCAGCCCGGAAAGCTCCTGGTTGTCAGCTGATCTGCCTCGTCTTTCTCACAGGGTGGTTGTTATTTTYGGCAGATGAATTTTTGATTAAATCCCCTTTCCAATCAAAGAAATGCGTGGAAATACCTTTCCCGGGTGGATTTGGGCTGTGCTTTTCRATCGGAGGGTGCAGACCTCGGGGCTGAGGCGAAAGGCTGGGGAAATTAATGGGAAGAGCCCCGCTGACCTCGCTTTCCCCGGATCGTGCTCCTGTGCCGCGTGGGTTGGTGGCTTCGTGCGGGCTCTGGCTGGGCTCCTCTCCCAGTTCCGGCAGGGATGTGCGTGGAGAAGGCTGYGTGTGCTCACGGCATCGCTGGCCGGAGCGATCCTCTCTCCTCCAGGCCTGGATCTCCTCCAGGCAGCAGCACCATCCCCAGGCTGGGGCTGAGGATTGGGGACAGCAGGAACTCCCCAAACAGCCATGGGGACACTGGGCCAGAGCCCTTCCAGGATCAGGATTTGGGTCTCGACCATGGTTTTCCCCTCTAGTTTTGGGTGCGTCTCCCATGGGGAGCGGCCAAGCGCCCCTGCTCATTCCCCAAATTCTTTGGGAATGTTGCTGTGTGGGGTGTCCTCCAAGGCTCTGAGAGGCTTTGGGGGTGCTGGAAGGATGCTGCTCCTCYAGGACCTGCATCCTGCTGCCTCTCAGCTCCTCAGGATAACTCAGGGGGACCTGAACTGAGGAGAGGGAGAGGCTGAGATCCAGAGGGATGTTGTGGGGTCTGTCCCGACTCCTTGGCCCTGGCCTGGCTCAGCACCGCCTTCCCTGGACCTGGACACCTCTGAGGGGTTGAGGTGTCCTGGGAGAGCCATTTGGGTGCCCTCACCGTGGGGCACTGAGCTCTGGGGGCTTGGCCAGCACATCCTGGACCTCCTTGGCTCCATCCCTCATCCAAAGGGACGCTTCAGCCCCGAGGATCAGCAAACACCCCGTGGGTGCTTCCCCCGGGGCTGCACAAACCCCCACAGAGCCTCACCCAAACCCCATGGAAACCCCAGTGCTTCCCTGGGTGCCGGATGAGGCCCTTCCCCACGCCCTGTGCCCATTCCCATCCCGGCCGGGGATGCTCCGGGCCCGGCAGCCGCCTGCCGGGAATTGCCAGGACGGAGCCGGGAGCGGTTGGTGTGAATGAGCCCTCGTTAGGAAATTAAACATCGCCAGCCCAGGCTGGGAAGGAGAACTCCAGCGGCTTCTCCGGAGGAGCCGGATCCAGGGAAGATGCGGAGCCGAGGTGGTTGCCTGGCAACGGATGCAGCCGACGGTCGAAAATAGAATTTTTTTTCAAATAGGAACAGGGCCTGGCAAAGGGGGAACTTCCTTCAGGGGCGAAAAAGCACCAGGGTGAGGGTGGGTGAGGGGGAGGCTTCCTGCTGCTCCCAAGCCRCGACCCCGTGCTTGGGATGGGGATGGGCTTTGCTGCCTGGGCTGAACCCACTGCCCTGCAAAGGGTCGGGATTGTGGGATGAATCGGACCAGAATGTTTGTCCAAAGGGAAGAAGAGCTGGGAATGGCCTTGGAAAGGCTCAGGGCGTGGGGGAGATGGTGCTGCTGCCTGGCTGGGGGGGACAGGTCCCTGAGCACGGCGCCCTTGCCCTGCCGGGACCCAGCCACCAGCCGGGGGTCCCCTGGGATGCAGCGATGGAGAGGACAGGGAAGAAGGAAGCGAGGCTCTTCAGGAGAGTCATTTTTCCAAGCTGAGGGATTGATTCAGGGGTTTCTGTGTGTTCTCCCCAGCTGGTGAAGCACCACGGCCCAGTCTAGGGTGGGAGCTGCCTGTGTGACCCCAGTTCTCCCAGTATGGAGCGGATGCTCGCGGTGCTTTCCCAGTTCGGGGATCCCCAGCCTGGTGGAGCAGATTTCCCCCGTATCCCCAAGATCTTTGAGGCAGGGGGGAAATCTGCGGGGCTGAGCTGGGTTGTGGGCACCCCCTGAGGTGCCTCCGTGCAGGATCGCTCCTCCTGGCCCACGCTGAAGGCTGGGAAAGTGGAGGGGCCGGGATTGATGGCTCTGCCTCGGCTGCTGCCGTTTCGCAGCCGTTATCTGTCCTGAAGCTGCCTGGGGAGATTTAGCGTCAGGCTCCAAGGCTTTTAAGTCGCTCCTGATAAAGTCCCGGCATGCAGAGATAGCCTGGGCGTTTGTCACTGTCCCCTGAGTGCTTCCAAGCTGCCCTGGAGCTGATCCAGGGCTGTGCCGATGGCCAGGAGGGGAAGGAGCGGGACAGGGAGGGCAGAGCCTCGGCCGGGCTGGATTTGATGTTGGCCCCTGTGGGGTTCAGCTGCTGGTCTGGGGGTGTGAGAGGGGAGCAGAGGTGTCACAGCGATRTGACAGCTCCATCGCCTGCCCCTGTCCCCTGGAGTCCGGGGAAATTCCTCTCTCTGGGACCCAGGAGGCTCTTCTCCATGGATGAGAGAAGCTGTGGCTGCCCCATCCCTGGAAGTGTTCCAGGCCAGGCTGGATGGGGCTTGGAGCAGCCTGGGATAGTGGAAGGTGTCCCTGCCCACGGCAGGGGGGTGGAACAGGATCTCTAAGCTCCCTTCCAACCCATCCTGGGATTCTGCAGTGCTCAGCCAGGGCCTTGCTCCTGCTCCATCATTCCTGGAGAAGGAGCCCCTCCTGGCTCAGACGAAGCCAGGGTGCGGTTCAGACCCTTCTCCCCTGGTGCTGCCGGTCCTGCCGGGGGCTAAACCAACCCCACCCGACCCCAGCCGCCCCCTTCCCCCCCAGGTCCTGCCGATGACGAGGAGGTGAGGCCGGAGCCGTAGCTCACTCAGGCGCCGCTCCCCGCGGGACCTTCCTGCCGTTCCTCCTCCCGTCCCGCCCGGAGCCGCCCCGATGCCGAAGAACAGCAAGGTGACGCAGCGGGAGCACAGCAGCGAGCATGTCACCGAGTCGGTGGCCGACCTGCTGGCCCACCAGGAGCCCGTGGACTACAAACGCAGCGTCCTCAACGTGGCGGGCGAGGGCTGGGACAAGCAGAAGGAAGGCGACGACGAGCTGGACGCCGAGAACCGGCCGGCCTGGAACAGCAAGCTGCAGTACATCCTGGCCCAGATCGGCTACTCCGTGGGGCTCGGCAACGTCTGGCGCTTCCCCTACCTGTGCCAGAAGAACGGAGGAGGTGAGGCGCCGGCAGGGGTGGGGTCAGCCCTCGGGGGAGGGGGTGTGACCAAATCCCGCCCCTCTGCGCAGCGGGGTGTGGGTCCCGGGGCAGGACAGGGGGAATTTGGGCTCTGAATTGGGTTATTTGGGGCCTAGAGTGGGTTATTTGGGCTGTAAAATGGGGTTTTTGGGCTCTGAAGTGGGATACTTGGGCTGTAAAATGGGGGTTTKGGGCTCTATTGTGTGTTATTTKGGCTCTGAAKTGRGGTTATTTGGGCTCTGGAGTGGGTTATTTGGGCTCTGGAGTGGGTTATTTGGGCTGTAAAGGGGGTTATTTGGGCTGTAAAGGGGGTTATTTGGACTCTAAAAGGCATTATTTGGGCTCTATTGTGGGTTATTTGGGCTCTGTTGTGGGTTATTTGGGTTCTAAAAGGGGTTATTTGGGCTCTGAAGGGGTTAATTGGGCTCTAAAAAGTGTTATCTGGGCTCTGAAAGGGGAAAGGGCAGCCAGGAGCTGTGCTGAGGAGTGGGAATCTCCAGGACGGCCTCTTCCTGATGGTTGTCCACCTGCCCACTCCAAGGTCACACCGAATCCCAAGTTGGGAGCCAGGATTTCTTGCTGCAGCCCCTGATTCCTGTTGGGGCAATGTGGAAATGAGGGCAAAAAAGGGAAAAAAGAGAGTCCCTCCATTTCTCCGGCTCCTGAAGCCGCATCGCGTGGTTCCGTGCCCTTCCCAAATCCTCCTTCCAGCCAGCCTTTTCTCTCACCCCACCCCAAGAGCTGCCCACAGCATCCCACTTCCAAGAGCTGCCCAGAGGGCTTTCCCAGCTGTGCTGAGACCCCCCCCACCCTCCATGGCACTGATGAGAGAGCAGCTTCCTCATCACTGATCCAATCCCAGCCCCTTCCCAGCGCCGCTGGAGGGAGCCGGGAGCAGCCCAGCGCTGCCCTGTCCCCCCGAGCCCTCCGTGTTCCCGGTGCTGCATCCCTGCCRCGGCCCCAGCCCCGGAGCTGCCGGACCTGCAGCGCTCTCAGCAATYCCAGCATCTCCCGTGGCACCGTCGGGATGAGTCATTGCTCCCGACAGAGCCCTGGGAGCCAGCACTGCTCATCCCCCATTCCCYTCCTGTCCCTTCCCGGCTGGGATGGAGCAGCCCAGCACCTCCCAGCGCCCAGGCTCGGCTCCAGGCTCGGCTCGGGCTTGGCCCAGCACAGCTTTGCACGGAGTGTTCGCCCCAAGTTCAGGGCTGGGATAGGTCAGGACATCCCCACTGGCCTCATTACCCAGCTGTCCACATCTGGCCTCTGACTTMCAAGGAATTTTTCCTCATTAAATAAAATTTAGAACCAGCTCAAGCCAAGARCCAGCATCCTTCTTCTCCGTAAGGACTTAACCCAGCCGTGCCTCAGTTTCCCATGGCAGAGCAATCAGTAATCAACCAGAATKAATGCAATCAATGAAAATTCCTCGGCTCACACTGAGCTCTCCGCTGTGCTGGGTGTTCGGGGATGGGGTAGAACATCCTCCTGCAGCAGGGCTTCCAACAAAAGGCTTTTACAAGCTGTCCCCAACCATTGCCACTATTCCACGGACAGGGAAACCGAGGCACGGAGCTGGGAACTGGCTCGAGCGGCAGCTTGCTGAGCTTTGCTGTGGTTTTTCTTTTGTCTGTCCCCACCGATTCTCTGATTTTTCCTCCCCCCGTGTCTGGCCCTCCCGGCCGGGATCCCCGCCAGGCCGCGGGGCCGCTGCCGGCCGAGGGATGCAGGAGGCGGGCAGGGATGGACGGACCATTCCTGGTCGTGCCGAGCAGCCCCGGGACGTGCTGGCGGCGGTCGCTTTCTCTGCCGCTCCCCCAGCAGGTGTCTGCGGGGGCGAGCGGCTGCGTGCTGGCGGCGGGATGGGCTGGAGCCAAATTCCCAGGACGCGCAGTGCCGGGAGCCAGCACGGGCTGGCAGCGCTGCCCTGGTGCCGCACAGGCGTGAGCTGCTGCCCACCTTTCCCGACGCCGCAGGAAGAAAATCTCCCATATGGGACAAATTTGCATCCGAGTCTGTCCATCTGTCTCATCCCCACCCGTCTGCAGGTTGAGGAGGGCGTTGCAGAGATGGGATGCTCCCGCTCCTTCCCGAATTTCCCTGGGCTCCAGCTCCGCTCTCTGCCTCTCCTTTTACCTCCCCAATCACCCCAATTTCTGCTGCACCTCAATTTCTCCCCCCACCTGCCTTTCTAACGCACCATCCCCAGCCACCGCCGGGGCCGATCCGCCCTGCAGGGCTCGGAGCAGCATCACCCGCCCCGGGTCCCGTCACCGGGGTGTCAATCCAGCCGGGAATTTCGGATGTCTCTGCCCTGCGGGAGCCGGGCACGAGCTGCCGAGCCCATTCCTCATCTCCCGGCGGGAGGCTGGAGCCGTTCATCAGCCGCAGCCTGAGTCACCRCATCCCTTACGGGCGCTCGGTGGTGCTTCGGGAAGCGCCGGTGGCTCTCCAGCCTCCGCAGTTAAACAGATTAACTGAGGTCTTAACCCGAGCTGTTCCTACCCTCGGTCCGTGCCCGGTGGCACTGGCACGGTGCTGCTGCTGCTGGGGATGTGGGAGGGCCGGGGGGATGTGTCGGGACTCGGCCCTGCCCGGGGGAACAGGAGGGCTCCTGTGTGTCCGAGGTGGCCGGAATGGGGCTGGGAACGTGGCCATGGGGTGGCTCATGGAGGTGTTTCCTTGCACATGGGGATTTGTCTGTGTGGATGCAGAGAGTCCTTGGGGTCTATCCCACACGATCCGCACTGGCAGGGGGTGCTGCACCCTTTCCTTCCACACACACACGGGTGTTTGCTCCTCTCCACAGCTGCTCCGCTGGCCAAGCTCGGACCTGCATTCCCSGATCACAAAATCGTGGACACATTTAGGTTGGAAAAGCCCTCCAAGACCATTGAGCCCAACCATTAACAAGGCCACCACCAACCCATGTCCCCGAGTGCCACATCCACTCGGTTTTTAAATCCCTGCAGGGATGGGGACCCCACACTGTCCTGGGCAGCTGTGCCAGTGCCTGACCATAATTTCCATGAAGAAATTTTTCCTGCTATCCAATCTAAGCCTCCCCTGGTGCAACCTGAAGCTGTTTGCAAACGAACCGACAGACCAGGCAGGCCTGTCCCAGCTGTGCCCTGCCCGTCCATCCGTGTCCATCCATGTCCTTGGCTGCACTGGAGCAGGGACATCCACGACCTTTCTCTCCCCTTCCAGGTGCCTACCTGGTCCCGTACCTGGTCCTGCTGGTGATCATCGGGCTGCCCCTGTTCTTCCTGGAGCTGGCGGTGGGGCAGCGCATCCGCCGGGGCAGCATCGGCGTCTGGAATTACATCTGCCCGCGCCTGGGGGGCATCGGCTACGCCAGCTGCCTCGTGAGTGCCCCCGCGGCACCCTCGGGGGGTGTGGGGTGCGGCAAACCTCGCGGGGAGGTTTGACAGGTCAAGGGGGGGTGTGTTTCCAGCCCCACTCACGGTTCCGGGGCTGGTTTGGGAATGAAGCCATCCCCTGATCCACCGTGCTGCCCTGCGCTCCCTGCCCAGCGGGAGGGGACCTGGGGACGGTGTCACYGCCCTGGGGTTTGATGCCGTGTCCTCCCTCCTTCCTCGCCCCCAGGTCTGCTTCTTTGTCGGTCTCTATTACAACGTCATCATCGGCTGGAGCATCTTCTACTTCTTCAAGTCCTTCCAGTACCCCCTGCCCTGGAGCGAGTGCCCCATCGTGACGAACGGCTCCGTGGCCGGTGAGGGACGGGCACGCTCGGCCGGGGGGGAGCAGTTCCCAGGGAAGGGGGGCTGTGGGACGCTGGGGACCCCCAGCACCATCACTCCCAACAGAAGGTAGGGCACTGGAGGTTGAGGTGTGTCCTGGGGCACCGAATCCTCCCTGGCCCAGCTGCCCTGACCGCATGGAGAGCTTCCCCTTGGGCTGGATGAGTGTCTCCCGTGCTCCCTCTCCCCACCGATGGGATTTGATGCCAGTTTGGGAATCCAGAGTGTGGATTTTCAGGCTGCCTCGGTGCTCGAGGCCAGGATCTGACCCAGGACCAAGGAGGGAGGCAGCAAGAGCCAGGCAGGGCTGCTCCATCAGCGCTGGACCGAGACACGGATGGAGCTAATGGTGTTTGATAACGTCTGAGCACCAACTTGGGAGTCTCTGAGAGGTTTCACAGCAAATGAAAATGCCTCTCCCTGTATTTAACATCTTATTTTCACCTGGCAGTGGTTTTATGTCCTGTCTCTTTCCCTGCTAGAAATGAGCCCCATCAATTCCTGCCCCTGAGTTTCCAGAGGTGTCTCCCTTCCCCGGCCGGCTCCAGGGGGTCTTTGCCATGCGATCAGCCCAGGAGAGRGTGGGTGACCCTCCCCCTCACGCCCTCCTGCTCTGCTCTGTTGCAGTTGTGGAGCCTGAATGCGAGAGGAGCTCAGCCACCACCTACTTCTGGTACCGGGAGACCCTGGACATCTCCAACTCCATCTCGGAGAGCGGWGGGCTCAACTGGAAGATGACCCTGTGTCTGCTGGTGGCCTGGAGCCTCGTTGGCTTGGCCATGATCAAAGGCATCCAGTCCTCGGGGAAGGTGGGTGTTGGTGGCCACCTGGGCTCTGTCCTGGAGGCAGGACCAGGCCTGGACCACTCTGTCCTGCCCTGGGCTGGGGTGCCTGGGGAATGCTGTRTCCCCTGGGATGCTCACACCCACTCCTCACAGTTGGGGTCACCTCTGGAGGCATCCAGAATAAGATCAGAAGAGGGCATGGGGAAGAGGTTTAGTCCCACTGAGCTGTGCAGCCAAGGCTCAGCCACGCCAGGGCAGAGAACCTGCCTGAGCTCCAGCACTTCCCAGAATCWTGGAATGAACCAGCTTGGRAAAGACCTTGGAGATCATCAAGTCCAACCYATGACCCAACACCCCCTTGTCAACTAGCCCACGGCACYGASTGCCACGTCCAGGCTGTCCTGAAACACTTCCAGGGACRGYGACTCCACCACCTCCCTGGGCAGCCCCTTCCAGTGCCCAATCTCTCTTTCWGYGAAGAGTTTTTTCCCAATGTCCAGCCTAAACTTCCCCTGGTGCAGCTTAAGGCTGTGTCCTCTTGTCCTGTTGCTGTCCCCCGGGAGCAGAGCCTGACCCCACCCGGCTGCCCCCTCCTGTCAGGAGTTGTGGAGAGTGACGAGGACTCCCCTGAGCCTCCTCTCCTCCAGGCTGAGCCCCCCCAGCTCCCTCAGCCACTCCTCACAGCACTTGTGCTCCAGACCCTTCACCAGCCTGGTTGCCCTTCTCTGGACACGCTCCAGCATCTCAATGTCCTTCCTGAACTGGGGGCCCAGGACTGGACACAGCACTCGAGCTGTGGCCTCACCCGTGCCGAGTTCAGGGAAAGAATCCCTTCCCTAGTCCTGCTGGCCACACCATTCCTGATCCAGGCCAGGTGCCATTGGCCTTCTTGGCCACGTGGGCACTGCTGGCTCACGTCCAGCCTGCTGTCCATCAGCACCCCCAGGTCCCTTCCTGCCTGGCCACTGTCCAGCCACTCGTAACGTCCTGCTCCRAGGGGTCCCACAGCTGAACCCTGGGGAGCCAACCCCACCCTGGGGAGGGAAACRCTCCCTTCTCCCCGCTGTGAGCTGCCCGTGGGTTGGACAGGGAGGTGGCTGAGCCCAGGGGGCAGGAACTGAGGCTGTGCCCGTGTCCATCCCTCCTGCTCCAGGTGATGTACTTCAGCTCCCTCTTCCCGTACCTGGTGCTCGTTTGCTTCTTGGTGCGGGGCCTGCTGCTGCGCGGGGCGGTGGATGGGATCATGCACATGTTCACACCCAAGGTGAGAGGCCCAAGCCCAGCAGGCCCTAAGCGGGTTCCCCACCTGGCTGGTCACACCCTATTTTCCCTTATTCTCTTAGTATTTCCCTTATTTTCCTCCCCACCCCAAAAATCAGAGTACCARCCCCAAACTCGGGGATCCTGACAGATCAGCAGGGTGTGGGGCGGCTCCCAAAATTCAGGGTGTGGCCAGGACAGCCAAGAGCCCCACAAACTCAGCTGCCCAGGGTGGGGGGCACGGAGGTGCCCGAGGGAATACATAAATATCAAGATCCCATGGAAAGACGCTGGCTGGCAGCAAAACCCCCGCTGGTGGTATGCGCCTATTAATTAACCAGCTAATTAATTAATTAAGCAGAGATGTAGATGAATCAGCTCAGCCGGCGAGGCTGTTGGAAGACATTAATTATGGCCTCTTGATGAACGATGCTGGGAGGCCTCCAGGCTGCAGCTCTGGCTCCCAGGAGAGGGGCAATGTGGCTTGGGGGGGATTGGGAGCTAAACCCACCCCCCCCGGCCAGGATGTTTGACTGCAGTGCTCCAGGTGCTCTGGAAGCAGGAGGAGGCCAGGGGAGGATGGAGATCCATCGCTGCGCACTGGGCGGCTCCCTGGGGTGGGGGGACAGGACTGGGAAGCTGTACAGAGAGAGCTGGAACCCCCACTCTGGGCTCTGGGGCAGATGGAGCAGAGAGAGATGTGGTCAGGTCAAACATCGGCCTGGCCTCTCCGCGCCTCAGCTTCCCCCTCTGTGGGATGAGAAGAAGGACCTGTGAGTGCTGGGTAAAGCCAGACCTGATCATGGCATGGCATCACGGAATGGTTTGGGTTGGAAGGGGCCCTAAAGATCGTCTGCTTCCACCTCTCACCAAAGCAGCTCCAAAACCAGCCCCGCCCGCAGGCGCAGCAGCCTTTTAACGTAGCTCTGGGACGAGTTGTGGGGCCACCAGGCCCCCTGACTTCTCCTCCTGCCTTCCTTCCAAGCTGGACAAGATGCTGGACCCGCAGGTGTGGCGCGAGGCAGCCACGCAGGTTTTCTTCGCCTTGGGCCTGGGCTTTGGGGGGGTCATCGCCTTCTCCAGCTACAACAAGCAGGACAACAACTGCCACTTYGACGCCACGCTGGTCTCCTTCATCAACTTCTTCACCTCCGTGCTGGCCACCCTGGTTGTGTTCGCCGTGCTGGGCTTCAAGGCCAACATCATGAACGAGAAATGCGTGGTGGAGTAAGATCTGCTCTTTCTGGGCTTGGGGCGGGCAGGTCTTTGCTGCTGGTTGTGGTGGCTCTGGGGGCAGCGGGGTGAGTGCTCCTGAGCTGGGTGATCCTGGGGTTTGGTGGGCCCACGTTCCTGGTGGTCAAGACCTGGATTTCCAGAGCTGTSCCCCCGTAGCTGAGGGATTTGGGCATTCAGCTCCTCCAACCTAAAACACAGCCCCAAGATGGGCTCTTATTCTGCAGATGGAGTGTGAATCCAGCCTGTCTGAGGTGCCTTGCCCCACCTGAGAGGTTCTGCTCTCCCTTAGGAACGCCGAGAAGATCTTGGGCTACCTGAACACCAACGTGCTGAGCCACGACCTCATCCCGCCCCACGTGAACTTCTCCCACCTCACTGCCAAGGACTACAACGAGATGTACCGCGTGATCATGACGGTGAAGGAGGGGCACTTCAAGGAGCTGGGCCTGGACGCCTGCCTGCTGGAGGATGAGCTCAACAAGGTACCTGGGGGCACTCCTGGCCGCACCAGCAGGTCACCCGCCCCGTCGCCTCTCCCTGTGTCCGTCCCAGGCACGCGGATCTGGAAAAACAACCCTCCAGGGATGGGGAATCCGTGTCCCTGTGGTTTTCCCCAGCACACAGTGGTCCCTCCCGGGGTGGGGGAAGCTACAAGTCAGCAGGGCTACCAGTTCATCGCCGGTACCAGACTGGGATTTTCTCTCCTCGAAGCGGGTTTGGTGAGGGAGACCTGAGGCACCAGGGGCTTGGAGTCTGTGTCCCTGCTTCTTCTCACCTTCTGCTCCTCTCTCCACCCCAACAGTCGGTGCAAGGGACCGGGCTGGCCTTCATCGCCTTCACAGAGGCCATGACCCACTTCCCGGCCTCGCCCTTCTGGTCCGTCATGTTCTTCCTGATGCTCATCAACCTGGGCCTGGGGAGCATGATCGGGACCATGTCGGGCATCACCACGCCCATCATCGACACCTTCAAGGTGCGCAAGGAGGTGTTCACAGGTGAGGCCTCTTCCCCTGCAGCCTCCTGGGGGTGGCGTGGGGGGTCCCCATCGCCCCGAGGGGTCACTCCAGAAGAGTGTGG
>JACAXG010000081.1:2325792-2342737 GCA_018881555.1 Amblyornis subalaris | reverse complement strand
GGCTCTACTGACCCAGCCCCTTTGCCCCCCACAGTCGGTTGCTGCATCTTCGCCTTCCTGGTGGGGCTGATCTTCGTGCAGCGCTCTGGGAACTACTTTGTCACCATGTTTGAYGATTACTCAGCCACGCTGCCGCTCACGGTCGTGGTCATCCTGGAGAACATCGCCGTGGCCTGGATTTACGGCACCAAGAAGTAAGGAATTCTTGCAGCAAAAGCAATGACTCTGCTGCGACTCCTGGCTAAAAACCCCCTCCTCCCAGCTCTTTTCCATATGGCTTTTTCTCCAGGAGAGAATGCCCCAGGGGCAGTTATAGAGGCAGGAATTCAGCTCCCTTTGATCCTCCCGCCCTGCCCTGGTGTAACCCAGCCCCAGGAGCAGGTCCTTCTCGTGGGTGTCTCCTGTTGGCTGTGGTGCTCTCTTACTTGTGATGGCCCTTTTTTTCTGAGGTTTTCAGGTCCTTCTGGAAGGGGATGCTGTTCTCCCCGGGGCTTCTTGTCCGTAAATTGTCCAGAGCAAAGGAGGCGCTGGATAATGCTCAAATGGCCTTTCCCTTAGGAGTTTCCCACAAGTCCTACAGGCTTGAGGGACTCTGAGATGCTCACCTGGACCAGCTGAGTTCTTCAGGCTCTACTTGAGCATCATCTACAGCGGGGGCTCCTGGGAGGTTGGTTCTCGCTCGAAGGTGGGGACAGCACGATCCCAYGTCTTTCCTCGGCAGGTTCATGCAGGAGCTGACGGAAATGCTGGGTTTCCGGCCCTACCAGTTCTACTACTACACCTGGAAGTACGTGTCCCCCATCTGCATGGCCGTGCTCATGACCGCCAGCATCATCCAGCTGGGAGTCAGCCCGCCGGGATACAGCGCGTGGATCAGGGAGGAGGTGAGCACAGCTCCCTGCCCTTCTCCACACACGGCCTGGCAGAGCAGGGGCAGCTCAGAGCCACAGACCGCCCTGTTCATCCCATCTCTGCTCGTTTGTCCTCCCTCTCCTGCTGGGTGACGTTCCCACCCTGCTCATCCTGGCTTGTCCACAGTGTCCTGACATCRCCAGCCAGCTCTGACCAAGTTTGTGTTGATTTTGGTTGGCTCCACGCTGGGCRCAGCATCCTGTGCCAGGATCCTTTCCCTCACCCTGAACCCACCTCCATGTGCTGTCCCCGAGGACGGAGTCGGGCAGGAGGCAGCAGGAATTGTCTGGCGCCTCGGAGCTGTTGCTCCCGGTGGGCATCGCCTCTGCTGCCGCAGCCCCGCGACGTTAATGTCCGTCTCTTCCAGGCTGCCGAGAAGTTCCTGTTCTACCCAACCTGGGCCATGGCGATCCTCATCTCCCTGATCATCCTGGCGTCCCTCCCTCTGCCCCTGGTCTTCATCCTCCGGCAGTTCCACCTGGTGTCGGACGGCTCCAACGCGCTCTCCGTCACCTACAAGAAGGGCCGGATGATGAAGGACATCTCCAACCTGGAAGACAACGACGAGACCCGCTTCATCCTGAGCAAAGTGCCCAGCGAGACCCCGTCCCCCATGCCCACGCACCGCTCCTACCTGGGCCCCGGCAGCAACTCCCCCATGGAAATGAGCAGTGCTCCCAACGGACGGTACGGGAGCGGGTACCTCCTGGCCAGCACCCCCGAATCCGAACTGTGATGGTCGCCCGCCGGCCACCCCCACCGGGAGAGGAGGGCACTGGGGAGTGGATCCCGGCTGTCCAGGCAGCAGGAAAATTAATCACTAAGGAAGACGAAGAAGAAACCCCTCTTAAAATCGTAAGCAAAAGCAGCCATTTCCAAGACGCCGTCGGGAAGAAGGGATTGCGGGAGGGGCAGGACTCCCCCGACAACCCTCGGCGGAAGGGCGGAACCCCCGGACGCGCCTCCGGGGAAGGCAGGAGGAGCACGAGATGCTGCAATACCTTTCCAAGAGCTGTCCTCGCGCGGCTCAGATCTGAAGCAAAGAATCTCTCTTTTCTAAGCAGCTGATGGTTGGAACAAGGACCTGGCAGCGGGCRGGAAGCCGACCACGCTTCCTCCTGGCGCCCAGCGCTCCTCCCTCCCCGTCTGTTGTCCTTTAGCCGGGAGGAGTCATGGCCTTACTCCAACGAGCACAATTAATCATCGATGTTCAGAGCACAAGAAGGTGCTGTTGTTRTCACCATCGTTGTTGTTGTTGTATCTCCTGTAGGTTTTTATAGCTGTGGACACACCCAAAATAACCCCCCAAGTTCTGACCAGGGTTGGCAGGGAGCAGCGCGGGGCTGGCTGAGGTGTCGGGGTGTGTGAGGCCGTGGACGGTGCATCCCTGGAATCTTTGTTGCCACCAGCACGGGGACAGTGGCTGGGGTTGTTTGGAGGCACGGAGATGTCACAGCCACGGGATGGAGCGGCTGGGATGCTCCGTGGGTCGGTGGTTATCGTGCTGAGTGGCAGGAAGGTCCCTGAAGTGACAGTGGTGTGGATGTGTGAGCCTGTGTGGGGTCTGCGTGGGGTTGCCGTGGAGGGGGTCGGGAGCGCTCTCCTGGAGTTACCCCTGACACGTGGGATGCTCTGCCCAACCAAAATCCCTGGCATGGCGATCGTCTCCTCTGGCTCCTCTCTTTGGATGTCCTGGAGGGACAAGCAGAGGAGCTGTGGGACGTCCAGTCCTACCACAGTCCTGGTTTAGCTCTCAGGAAACCACACCCTGACTTCCCTCCCTTGCCCGCAGCCGCGGTGAGCCGGGCAGTGATTCTCTCTGGATGTGCCTCCTCATTTCTCCTCCTGTCCCCTCTGAGCTGGGGGTGGGCATCGCCTCCTGTCACCCCCCACGGGAGCTCACCAGCCTTCGGATGGGGGCCACCAGCTCCTGGGGTCCACAGGTGTCCGAGCGGCAGCAGCTCTGGGGAGCCAGAGCCAGGTCCCAGGTCCCCACCAGCTCTTGATCCAGGCTGGGGAGTCCTTGTGAGAGTCCAGGGGCCCCATCCGTGTTTTTGGGGGATCAGATTGATGTCACCTTGTGTTGTTTCTCCCCAGGCTGTTTAGGAAAGGCTCTCAGATCTCCCAGCTCTGAGTCCCTCCCACTGGGACCGAGGGTCATTYCCCTGAATCCTACATGTAACCAAGCACTTCTGCCGAGGGTATTGGTGTAACTTGGCATCATCTCCCTTTTCCCCACRGGAACAGGGAAGCAGCAGCCTCCTTGCACCCTGTGTCGCCTCCAAAGGCTGGGGCAGCACCTCATCCTGGGCCCTGCGGGGCTTAGGTTGTGCACAAAGGTCTTTCAGGCCCCATTGGTGGGTGCTGGTCCATGAGCACTTCCTGTCAATGGCTTTCCTCCCACCTTGATTCTCCCCTCGGAGGGAGGTGAAGGCAGAAAGCAGCTGGTCCATTCTCCACATCCCTGACTTCTCAGCATGCCTGGGGCCAGGAGGTTCCCACAGTGACATCTCTTGCGGGTTGTGATCCTCCATTCACAGTCCTTCTCCATGGGCTTGGCTGGTGACCTGGAGACTCTTCCCAGACAAYTGGCTCGAGTCCTTCATTAACCGTTTTTTCCAGGAGGAAAGTGGAGGAATGGATTGAACCAAAGCAGCTCAGTGGTGGCTCTGAGAGGCACCAGATCCGTGTGTCGGGGTCAGCCGTGCTCCTCCAGCACTTCCCCCTTCCCCATCCCCTCCCGTGTCTTTCTCCTTCCCCTGCCCGTGCAGAGGGACACAGAAACGTCCCCACGGCATCGTCTGTGAAAGGGAGAATCCCAAACCCAGAGGCGTTTCCCCGTCATTGGACGTGTTCCCTCCCATCTCCTACCGAGTCCACCCTCACCTGACCAGCAAAACAGAGGATGAGTCAAATCATTGCCCGGCATCCCCTTCCCGATGCCCCCGAGCCCGGGGCCCGGATTCCCGCCGTAGCTCCCATGGAGTTAATGGAGCAGCACATCTCCCCCAGCCGAAACGCTCAGCCCCATCTGCTCCCGTGGCACGATGCTCCTCGAACCCTGGGGGGAGGGATCCGGCCCCCCGTCTCTCCCACCCCCAATTCCCAAACCAGCCAGGGAGGCGTTCGCTTTCCTCCCCTCTTCTTGCAGCATCAACAAGAGGCAAAGTCAGTGAGAAGGTAACAAAAAAGCTATATTATATATATATATAAAATATATACAGAGAGAGGAGATGGAATAATAACCTAGAGATTCTCTATTTCTATTGTATATTTATTCTGTAAATGTCACTGTAAATGCTGTTAAATGACGAATCGTATTCCAAAGTGGCCCGTGACCTATTTTCATTCCCAGTGCTGTACAGATCAATTCTCATTCTCTAGCGGGGCATATTTTTACCTTTTTATTTCTTGTGCGTGGTGGGTGCACGTCCCCTTCCCCCCCCCAGCCGCCCTGGGGACCCAGCAGAGAGGAGGAGGAGGAGGAGGAGGAGGAGGAGGAGGAGGAGGAGGAAGAGGGACGACACCTTTCCTTTTATCCGTGGAAATCCTGTATTTTGTCGTGGCATTCTCTCGGTGTTAGACACGGGGTGCTGTGGGGGGGTGTGTGTGTGTGTGTGTGTTAGGATTTAGGAGCTCCGTGCTGTCCGTGGGCGCGTGTCCGTCCGTCGCTGCCGTGCGTGGGGTGTGCGCGTGTCCGTGTGCGTGGGTGGCTTTAGGATTCACTTCGGGCTCTGCTCGCTCGCTCCCGGAGCCTGCGCCGGGGGTTTCTCCCGCTCGCCGGGGAAGGTTCTCCCTCCACACCCCTCCCCGGGGTCCCGGGCTGCGGATCGGGCCGGCCCCCAGCGGCTTTTAGCCCTAGAGATCACTTTTTCCCTCTTTTTCTGCACAGAGGCACAGGGAATAGCTGCTAGTTGTGAGCACAGGCACTTTTCAGTTTTCCTCCAGGCAGTGGGACACAGAGGGGGGAGCCACTGCCGATATCCCTGCCCCCCCACATCAGCTCCCTGCTGGGTTCCCAGCCCGGATCCTGCTGCTGGGATCGGTGTGGTGTCCCTGGCTGGGGGACGAGGAGGTGCTGGGTAGATCAGGAGGGGTCCAAACCCCGTCCCCTCTCTGGGGCGGGTTCAGTGGTCTGGAGAGGGCAGGAAGGAGGTTGCAGGAGGGGCACAGCCGGTGCTGCAGGTCCAGCCTGTGGGGCTGGAGTTGGGATGCTCCGTYCCCCAGCATCGGGCTCTGCTGGAGAGGCTGGACCTTGGCCCCGGTGCAAGGCAGGGGCGATGGCTGGAGCCAGGTCCCCAGCTGTCCCGTGGCTCCTTCCCCTCAATCCCTCCAGAACAGCCCCTTCCTCACCTCCCGCCTCCCACCCAGACCCTGACAGGCCACGTGAAACCCCAGCACCCCGCAGGAGCAACTCCCGCTGCCTTCTGCCGTCCCCCACCCTTCCCGAGCGTGGGTCCGGCTGGCAGGAGCCGGGGGGCAGGGCCGGGAGGGACACGGCACAGCCACGGGGACACGCAGGACGCGGCTGCTTCCCCCGGGACAAGCACAAGGCTGGCGAGCCCCTCCCGCACAGGTAAAAGCACAGCCCCGCAGCGCCCGTCCCGCGTGTCCCCGCCGCCGGAGCAGTTCCCACGCGCGCCGGGCGGGGCCCGCCGGGCTCCTCGGCCAGCGGGAGAAACCCTGTAAGAGCTGTACCGGAGTCTGATTAAAAGTCTCTTCTTACCAAAGCTCTCCTCGCCGAGTCTCTTCTCTGCCTCTGTTTCCTTCCTCGGGTGGGCTTTGGGGTCTCTCTGGGGTTTGGGGTGGCAAAGGGCACCATTGGCACCCATGGGTGTCGAGATCTGTCCTTCCCTGTCCCGTCCTGTCCTGTCCCCACTATTGTCCTTCTGTCTCTCCTCATCCCTTCCCTCATCCTCAGCCCCTGCCAGGGCCTTGCTCGGAGCTCGGCTGCCTGCAGGAGCTTCAGGAGCGTCGTGGATGTTGTTTCCCRTCCTGGACCAGTTCACCCAGTACGYTCTGGCTTCCCAGGGCACAGGGCCGGCTSAGGTGCAGCGTCTGCCCCTCTGCACAATGCCCTGCTGACAGCGCTGGGGGCTCACCCCAAGCCCTGGGGGTACCGGCAGTCTGGACACGCTCCCTGGAGAAGGACCAAAGCTTTCCAGCGATCCCAGGTGACTTCGACTGCTGGGAATTCGCTCAGGTGGGGTGGGGAGCGGGGCTGCCCTTCCCTCCATCTCTGCTAACTCGTTTGGTTTCTCCAGGGCTGATWCTGGGAGCGTGAGGAAGGGGGGAAGGAATCAGGATGATGAGTCCAGATGAGACCGCAGGCACTGGGGCTGCCACGGGGGCACCGCTGTGGCCGTGAGCTGACCTTGTCCCCACGCAGTGGCAGCCGTGGGGGAGCAGGGAGGGATCCTTGGACATCACCTGGAGTTGTTGGTGCAGGACTGGGGTGAGTGTCTGACAGGGCTGGATCACATCATCTGCGCCCAGAGGACGTCCAGGACCTGGCTCTGGGGGAAAGCATCCCCCAGGAGTGATGCCCGGGACAACGGGACACGTGGGGCAGCTCTGATCCCAGCCCAGCCCCGTCCTGTGGGAGCAGGGATGGAGATCCCGGCTCAGGGGGATGCCAGGTGCTCCATGGGACCCACGAGTGGTGTCACTGCTGTGCTGGACTGGCCGGACTCAGCCCATCCTGTGCTCCCAGGGGCTGAGAGAGGGTCTGGAGGGGCCTGAAAATCCCAGCTCCAGGGGCTCCCCGAAAACAGGCAGGAGAAACAAACTGGAAAGGGCGATTCTGGCCCTTGGGGGCTGGAAAAAAGACACGGAAATGGGTCCAAATGTGGAATTTAAGCCAAATATATGCTATTAAAAAAATATTGAATTTCCTGTGACAGCGAGGGAGGGARATTTCAGAGCCTGGTGGGAGGTGAAGGATGCTGCTGTCGGATGTGGGGGTGGGCTTCGAGTGTCCTATCTCAAAACAACTCTGGACCAGGGTACGGGCACGAGGTGGGCGCGGACACGAGGCGGAGCTGCCACAGCAACATCGGCCGCGATCCCCTGAGCACCTCGGCGAGGAAAAGGACATCCCGACGCTGAAGGACAGGGAAACCGAGGCACAGCCCCAGCTCACGAGCCGCTCCCGCTCGCTCCACAGCCAGACAATGCCCACCACTCCAGCCCRGCCTCCTCCTCCCGCTCCCACATCGTTTTGATGGAGCGAAATTGCATCAGCGGTGCCGTGGATGGAGCCAGACTCTCCCCGGAGCCGGCCGCGCTCCGCCGCCCGTGCGCTCCCTGCCCGGGCCCCGGCCGGTGCCAGGACACAAGGTGGCACTGTGTGACAGAGCACGGGACGCGCCGGGAATGCGGGCAGCATTCCCTGCCTGGGAACCAGCGGATGAGCGAGCTCCCCTTCCAGGCAGAGGTGGTGCAGGGATGGGGCTGCAAACTCTGTCAGTGCAACCTGCACGGCTCAAATGAGTCGTTTTAGCTGGAAAATTCACCTGGCAGAGGCAGACCTCGGCATGGCTTGGGACGGCTTTTTCGGGAAGAGACACCTCCAAGAGAGTGTCCAGAAAGGCTTCTTGGGGTGGGGAGGTGATGTGGGTGATCTCCACAGACTGGAGATGGATCTGTCCCACCAAAAACCCAACGGGAAGAGGGACAAAGACCTTCTTTGGAGCATCCAGGGGTTCCTGAGGACAACGTCTCTTTTATTGACAGAATCCTGGCCTGCAAGGACCTGGAGAGGTTGGTTTGGCCATTTCTACACCAAACCAGGATTGTTTCTCCCCAAACTGATGCAGTGCACCCTCCTCCTCTGTCCCTCCATGGACGGAGACTGTGAGGGACCTCAAGGTGTCCCCAACCTCTCCGTGAGGCCGCTCAGCCCTCCCAGCATCCCGTGGTTCGTTGTGCTGCTCTCTCCCCACCTCTGCCCAATGTGCTGGGCCAGGCTCGGGGTCCTGTCCTGGGTCAGGGGGAGAGGCCAGCAGGGGGGACCCAGAGACCCCTTCCTCAGGACCCACCCAAGGGCTGTGGCCTTCTCCGGGTTGGAGCTGATCCTCCTTGAGATCTTCCAGGTCCTGCTCTTCATTCCATCCTTCTC
Organism: Amblyornis subalaris; assembly: GCA_018881555.1. Taxonomy (NCBI): domain Eukaryota; kingdom Metazoa; phylum Chordata; class Aves; order Passeriformes; family Ptilonorhynchidae; genus Amblyornis; species Amblyornis subalaris. Next base: position 2,334,705 of record JACAXG010000081.1, on the reverse strand, counting down.
CTGGATGTTATCTGAGATGCCTCGAGCCTCGCAGGAGCTCCCTGCAGAAGTGACTCCTTCTCTCTCCAAAGAGGCCCTTGTTTATCCAGCTCTTCCCATTTTCTCTCTTTCTCTCTCTCTTTTCTTTTTTTTTTTTTTCCCATGGACATTAAAAATCCGAAGGCATATTTAGAGAGCAGACAGCTTTGGGCGGGTGTTGCTGGCTAAAAGATCTCTTCCTTCCCCAGAAACAACTCATTTGTCTGCCTGGCCACCTCCTCCCACCCCAGGAACGGCCGCGCTTGGGTGCACGGAGCTCTTCCTGGCGGGATGAAAGTCGACGGATAAAATATTAGCATCAGGTCGCAGCATTCCTCCCTCCCGGCCAAACTCGCAGCGCCGACGCCGAGGAGCTGAGCTGCGATGCCTGGCCGGTGATGCAAGGCTCGATTTTTCCAGCACGGTTTTCCCTCGGGCTCCAGGCTCTCCCGCTGGTGCAGCTCCGGGTGCTCCGGGCGTGGAGCTCCGCCAGCCTCCYCCCGCTCGGGATCCGGCCCTGGGAGCCGTGGAGTTGCGGGCACAGTTGGAGCGGGGCTCGCTCGGTGGTAAGATGGGAGCGTGGCTCTCGTGCCTCGCGGGGTTTTTTTGGGGTGCAGCGTTTTTCCCCCAGCCACCCCCCGGCGCCCCCCGGATTTTGGGGGCGCAGCAGCGAGGGGACAAACCCGGGCAGGGGGTGAGGAGGAGGAGGCCTGGGGGGGGGGAATGCACCACACAGCCCAGGGAGGTGCAGAGAGGGGCGATGGGGCAGATCCCCCACTCCACGTCCCCTCGCCCTGCACCAAGGACCCCTTTATCCAAGCGCTGAGCTCCCTGGATGAGCCCCCCGCCCCAATAACAGGCCCGTGCTGGTCTTGGATCCCTTCTATGACCCCAAAACACCCCTCACCCCCCAGTGCAGCAGCACCGGCAGTGCCGGCGCAGGAGTAAACAGCGCTGGCAGGATGAGTCCCTCGGGTCTTCCCCYGGGTGCCAGCCCCGGCCCCCGGGGCCCCGCAGCTCCTCCCTTCCCCCCCAGCCCCGGGAGACGCGGCTGAGCACCAACAGCACCCCGGGGGTGTGGGAGCCCCCCAGGGAGGGGGTTTGGGGGAAGGGCCCCGGGGAACGGGGCGGTTGGTACCCCGAGCCCCGGCGGCCGCTGCGGGGAAGGGGCAGCTCTCACGCAGGAGCCGAAACAGGGCGGAGAGACGCTCGGGGAGGGGGGTGGGAGGGAAGGGGGGCCAGGTCTGAGCGCGGCCCCCCAGCTCGCCACCGGCCCCGGGGTCGGTCTCTCCTGACCTCTCGGTGAGCGAGGGATTGCGAGCCAGGGAGGGATGGGATCTGCGGGAGCCTCTGCCAAGAGCTGGCTCCAGATCCGCAGGCAGCTCTGGGCTGCATTTCCCCTCCGGCGCGAAGCGGAGCTGGGGTGTCCGGGGTTCACTCCTCGCTGACACCGACCCCCCGAGACCCTCACCGGCACGCCGGGCCCCGCGGGGAGGTGAGCCGGTGCCGGGGGGCGCGGGGGACCCGGGGGTAGGCGGGGGGCTGGGCTGGGGGTGGAGGGGACGGATGGAGGGATGGGAGGACGGAGGGAGGGATGGATGCGGGGATGAGAGGGAGGGCAGCGGCGGGGGGGCGCCGGGGGGGGCTGCGGGGCTGGGCGCCGGGGCGGGGGGTCCCCGGCCCCCCGGCGGGGCGGCGCCGGCTCCCGTAACCCCGCCGCTCGCTTCCCAGCCCTATAAAAGCCCGGCCGAGCCCCGCATCCGCTCCCGCCGCCTCCCCCGCGCCGAGCCCCGCGGGGAGGCACCGCCGGGGCGCAACAGGCCCCCCCCGGCCCGGCCACGCGCGAACGGGGCCCCCGCGGGGAGGGCGAGCGGGAGGGGAGGCGGAGGGGGCGCGTCCATCCCCCCCTCTCCCCGCCGGGAASCGGGGAAGAGCCCCCCGGCCGCCGCCCCCTCCCCAAGCCCGGCCCGGGGGGGGCGCAGGGAGCGCGGAGCCGCCGGAGCGGGAGGGGCGGGCGGCGGGGCCCCCCCGCGCCGGGCGCTGCAGGTACCGGGAGGGGGGGGACACTCCGCCCGGCGGGGCTCGGCGTCCCCCCAGCCTTTCCCCGGCATCCTCCCGGCCGGGCCCGCATCCCGCCGCGGCTGCMGCCCCCCCCGCCCGCCCCTGGCCCCCTCCATCCCGCACTTGTTGCTGCCCGGCGGGGCTGGGCTGGCTCCCGGTTTAGGGCGGTTTTATTTGGGGGGTGGTTTGGGAGGGGGTGGAGGTTGCAGCCTCCCCTGCTGTCCCCCAGCAGCCGGCGGTGTCCGGCGCGGCTCCAGCTCGCTCCCCCCGCGGCCAGAGCCGAGCCTGAGCCCCCCCTTTTCCCCTCCCCAGTCCCATCTCCGTGCCCCTCTCCCGCCGCCGCCGACCCCCAGCTCCTCGCCCGGAGGAAGGGTGCGCGTCGTGGGCATCTCCCATCCACCGAAATCTATGATCAGCTCGGTGTGTGTCTCCTCCTACCGTGGACGCAAGTCTGGGAACAAACCACCCTCCAAAACATGCCTGAAGGAAGAGATGGGCAAAGGGGAAGAGTCGGACAAGATCACCATCAACGTAGGTGGCACCCGGCATGAGACCTACAAGAGCACCCTGCGGACTTTGCCGGGCACCCGCCTGGCCTGGCTGGCCGACCCCGACGCCCAGAGCAACTTTGACTTTGACGGCAAAAGCAACGAGTTCTTCTTCGACCGCCACCCCGGGATCTTCTCCTACGTGCTCAACTACTACCGCACCGGGAAGCTGCACTGCCCCGCGGACATCTGCGGGCCCCTCTTCGAGGAGGAGCTGACCTACTGGGGCATCGACGAGACGGACGTGGAGCCCTGCTGCTGGATGACCTACCGGCAGCACCGCGACGCCGAGGAGGCCCTGGACATCTTCGAGAGCCCCGAGCCCGGCGGAGGGGCCGCGGGAGAGGAGCCCGAAGAGGAAGGGGGTAGGGAGATGGCCCTGCAGCGCCTGGGCATGGATGACAGGCCCCCCGGGGCGGCGGGGGCTGCCGGAGGGGGTGGCTGCTGCCGGAACTGGCAGCCCAAGATGTGGGCGCTCTTTGAGGATCCCTACTCGTCCAAGGCGGCAAGGGTAAGCTCCCGGAACGCGCCGGGGGGAGGTGGGATGGGGCCGTGCTGGGGTTGTGTCCGCGTCTCTCCATCCCCATGGGCGAGTTGGACTTTCCCRGTGGGTTACATGGGTTCCCCCATAACTGTCCCCCTCTCACCGTRGGGCACGTTGGCCATCTCCCATCCTACAGGACACCTCTTCCATTGCCTCCCAATCCTCATCCAACCCATCACATCTGGGGGAGCTGGGCTGAAACTGCAGGCAAGCCCAAGCCCTGCTCCCTTTGCACCCTCGAGTGGTCTCTGGGCACCTCCTGGGCACGCGGAGATGTGGGATTGTCCTTGGCAGGGCTGACTCCTGGCAGAGTGTCAGGGTGCTCCGGGATAGGATGCTTGGGTTCCTGGGCTGCACGTGATGCCAAACCCCACGTTCAACAGCCCAAGTGCGGAGTGGGGCTCAGGGCCAGGGCTCGGGGCTGAAGCAGAGGGGATCCTCGTGGATCGCTCGTGCTCCTCATCTGCAGCAGCGCAAGGACACCCCGTGCCCCGCTGTCCCCAGCGTCGCGGCGCCGGCGCCGCCCCCGCGCAGCACCCGGAGCCCACGAGGATCCGGAGCCCGTGARGATCCCGAGCCCACGAGCACGTGCAGCTCAGGCTCTCACCGCACACAGAGCCACAGAGCCCCGCAGCCCCCTCAGCCAAGCGGCCCCGGGGCCGGGTGCGCGCCCACGCGAGCACGGCCACGCTCCCCGAGCCCCCCAGCACCCTCCCCGGGCACGCGGGCATCCCTCCCCACGGGCACCGGGACGTGTCCCCCAAACCGGCCGCGTCTCCGGGCTCCCGGCCCGCGTCTCTCCGCGCACGTCTCCTCTCCCAGCTCCCCGTGGATCATCCCCCAGSCGCTCCCCACCGACCCCCCGACTCCCGCCCGCGCCCACCCCGCCCCGGCCCCCGGCACGCCCGGCGTGCGAATGTGCCGCACACGCACAGGCGGGCATTGGGGATCCAGAGGAATTCTGGATGCGTTTAGAGGTGTAAAAAAACCCCCATCAATGGTAAGAAATCCTGCAGGCATTTCACACCCACGAGCRGGGCAGGGGTCGCTCTGGCAAGGAGGTGTTTCTGCAGCAGACGTAAGAGCAACACACACACACACGCAGAGGATGCTCGGGCTGCAGGAGCTGAACCCATTTTAAAAAGGTACCTGCTCCTTTGCCCATCTCTGAGAGATGCTCTGAGTGGTGCAACGCTCCAAATAAAAAATTAAACAAAATTAAAAATAAACCCGAGCACAGTAATTCAACCGATTTTTCCCCCCTGGTGTTATTTGGTTCTGCTTTTCCTGTGTGCTGAGCTGCTCCTGGAAAGGCTTTAGCAGGAGGAACGTGTTGGAGGGAGCAGGGATGGTTGTGATCGAGCCCTGACTGGGGCTGGAGTGGGACCAGTTTGTGCTGGGAGCTCCCTGCTTCCTTCCCACTGCTCTAGATAAAGGTTCAGCTCGGCACTGCCATGGGAACCATCAACTTCCAGAGGCAACCGGAAAAAATACCAGGATACTTTTGCCATGGCTGAGGAGAACTGCTTTGGCAGGAGGGGGMACAGAGGCACAGAGCAGCACAACTGGCCCAAGTGAGCGCACCCAGTTCCTGGCAGGAGTCACCGTCCAGCACTGGGATGCTGTGGGATCCATGAGCATCTCTGTGGGGACAACATTCCTGGTGCTGCCCTGGCACCAGCTTTGCGGTGGTTGGGATTTCTKTGAAGCTGTTCCGTTCTGGGGTCTTGCCCTTTCTTTCCAGAGCCAAAGGGGTGCTGCTGGCTGCASAGAATGCGCCAGAGCGGCCAAAGGCTTCTTGCCAAACCTTGGGAAGCAGCAGTCCCAGGCTGTCCGTGCAAACTCTCTCCCTCTCCGTGTGGCAGCCGTGACTAAGAGTCTCGAGAGCCGAATTTCTCCGGTCCTCGCTCCTCCTCTCCACGGAGCAGCCCCTCAGGCCCTGACTCAGTTGGCTCCTGGTTATTTCCGTCCTTCCCTCCCTCCAGCACTTCTCCTCCTGAGCTGGCAACCGTGTGAGCGCGTGGTTAGAAATCTCTCCCAAGTTTTTAGCCTCTTTTCCGTGTGCCATCGATGCCCATGGGATCCTTGGCTCCTCGGTCTAGTCTACTCAGGGAATATTTGGTCCCTGGTGCAGCTGCTGTCCCAGCTGGACAGTAACACTTTTCCTCCACATGGGAAACTGCCCTGGCTGTGATTTTACCTCCACTTCCAAACTCTTCTTACTTGTAGCTCCTCATTATTTTTCCCTTTGCAGCCCAACTTGGGGAGTCCCGACCTCTCTTCCATGGGGACTTCCAGGCTAGCGACCCCCTGTAGGGTCATGGATTTTTTGGGAACACCCATCTCGAGCTGTTGAGTGCAGGTTGAGGTCATGAGATCATTGACGGGTTCTGGAGGACTTGTTTGATGGGAGTGCTGGTGTGTATTGGTGGTACTGGGTTTATACATAGATTTTATTTAATTTTAAAGCCATTTTTGGAAAAGAACTTGAGTTTGGAGCAGAGACCAAAGCTGAGGTGAGACATCCTGGGTCAGACACAGAACTGGAGCAGCACTCTGGGGGGGACACGACGGTTGGCACCGGCTGTGAACCCGACTCTCCTATTTTTAGAGGCTGATTTTGCTCCTCGGGCTAAATCAGGTCTCACCTCACACTCAGCAGCAGGGCTGCCTCATTACCCGGGGGTTTGCACGGTCTCACTCCCTTCCTGGGTGATTTTTTTCTTCCAACTTTGCTTTAAGTCTAAGTTTTTACTCTTCAGGTTTTCCCGAGATTCCCCGTACAGGGGAGCTCAGGAACGTGACTCAGCCCTCAGCTGAAGAGYGCATTATTTCGGCTGTGCCACCACCATGTAGAGACACTTGCCTGGTTCAGCTGGCCTTTAAGATCCCTCTTTCTGTTGGATTTGCTTCCCAAACTGCACACGGCTCATCAGCCTTCGGAGCCACATCCCAATGTCTGGTCCAGAGGGGTCCAACTGGGGGGTGAGGAGCATCTCATCCATTCCCAAGCAGGTTTCTMTCCTGAGGGTGGGAGAATCATCTTCCAGAGGTTTCTCCATGAACTAATGCCTGCTTTAAACTCCACACCAGACCCTTGCAGGGCTGACGCTCCCTGTGCCRGCCCCACACGGGTTTGCCCTTGGGGACAGCCCTGACGGACGCTCCCGGCGGGCTCACGCCGCTGTCCGGGGCCGGTGTTTCTCCGGCGTGACTCAGGCTGTGTGTGCTGCTGATTCACTCCAGCCCGGGATCCGCGCCGTCGCCTGGAGCAGCTCCCGGGGAGGCTCTGCGAGCGCAGAGCTCGCGTGGCTCCGACAGCCAAAGGTCACGTCCTGCTCGGCGCGGGTGCGGCACCGGGGCTGGAGCAGGATCTGCTCCCGGGGAGCCGGACCCACCGAGCCGGGGGAATGTGGAACAAGAGTTTTTCTGCTTGGAGGCTTTCTTGGGGGGGCTGTTGGAAACGGATGCTCCGGGTCATGGGGTCAGCATGAGGGAGGGAGGGGGCTGAGCAGGATTGATGGGGGCATAACAAGGTGGTTCTTCATCACACAGCCTGTGACTTCCAGCGAGTGCTGCCGGCCCCTCCTGCTCATATCCGAGACAAGGGGAGGGAGAAAGAGGAGGTGGCATGGAGGGGACAAAGGTTGGGCAGAGGGGAGAAGTGGGAGCATCTGGGTGTTACCAAGTCCAGGCATCAGTGGGAGGGTGATCTCTGCCTGCTCCTCTCCTCATCCTGCCCTCTCAGTCCTGGACCTTCTGCGGGCACATCACCCACCACTGACCCTTGGGGAAGGGGTGAAAGGACATCTCTGACACATCCAGACCCCAAACCTCATGGCTGTGAACAGTGAACCCAGCATCTGGCGGGGTTTGGGATGAATGTGGGGGTAACTTCTCTAAATTCGTCCTCTCAAAATTCACGTCTGCTCCCAGCAGAGGATTGTTCCAGTCCCAGGCTGTCCCAGGTCCCCCTTCACCCCCATCACTGCCATTTCTGGTGCATCTTCAGGCACAGCCTGAGCCCAGCACTCCTTCCCCTGTACAGCACTCGGAGAAAGGTCCTGGATTGATGGCCCCAGACACTGAGGTTTGCTGTCAACTCACGGGACAGGCCCAGGGACCCCTTCCCATCCTCCACGCCTGCTCATGGGGCGGTGGGTGGCAGCTCCTGGGCTGCTTTGGGCTCCTCCAGAGAGAAGAGGTTGCCCCACATCAGCTCCCTGCCTGTTTAATTTCCACTTTCTCAGGTGGTTGCTTTCGCCTCGCTCTTCTTCATCCTGGTCTCCATCACAACCTTCTGCCTGGAGACGCACGAGGCCTTCAACATCGACGTCAACGTGACGGAGACGCTGGTGGTCGGCAACACCACGACGGTGCTGCTGACGCGCAAGGTGGAGACGGAGCCCATCCTCACCTACATCGAAGGGGTCTGCGTGCTGTGGTTCACCCTCGAGTTCCTGGTTCGCATCATCTGCTGCCCAGACAAGCTTCTCTTCGTTAAAAACCTGCTCAACATCATTGACTTCGTGGCCATCTTGCCCTTCTACCTGGAGGTGGGCCTCAGCGGCCTGTCCTCCAAAGCGGCCCGGGACGTGCTGGGCTTCCTRCGGGTGGTGCGCTTCGTGCGGATCCTGCGGATCTTCAAGCTGACGCGGCACTTTGTGGGGCTCCGCGTGCTGGGCCACACGCTCCGGGCCAGCACCAACGAGTTCCTGCTCCTCATCATCTTCCTCGCCTTGGGGGTCTTGATTTTTGCCACCATGATCTACTACGCCGAGCGGATCGGAGCCAAGACGTCCGACCCCACCGGCAGCGACCACACTCATTTTAAGAACATCCCCATCGGGTTCTGGTGGGCCGTGGTCACGATGACGACCCTGGGCTACGGTGACATGTACCCCAAGACCTGGTCGGGGATGGTGGTGGGCGCCCTGTGCGCCCTGGCCGGGGTGCTGACCATCGCCATGCCCGTGCCCGTCATCGTCAATAACTTTGGGATGTACTATTCGCTGGCCATGGCCAAGCAGAAGCTGCCAAAGAAGAAGAAAAAGCATATACCCCGTCCGGCCCCGCTGGACTCCCCTACCTACGGCAAATCYGAGGAAAACTCCCCCCGGAACAGCACCCAGAGCGACACTTGCCCGCTGGCGGTAGAGGAGGGAGTGACCGAGCGGAAACGGTCAGGTGAGACCCCAAAGGTGGGGCCGAGGGAGGGGGAGGCCTCTGGGAGAACCTCAAGGCAACATTTTTGGTCCCCTCTGTTCCAGAGTCCCTGGGGATGGTGCAGGATGTGGCCCCAGCTGTGGGGTGGGTGAGGCCTTGGTGCGGAAGGGGCTGGGCCACTCGGGTGGGAGGGCATTGGGGGCCATGTTGGTGGATCAGGACACTGCAGGTCAGATCCCACCTCCAGGCAGGGGGGGAAGCCCATATCCTGTTCCCCCAAAGCCCATATCCTGTTCCCCCAAAGCCCACATCCTGTTCCCACAAAGCCCATATCCTGTTCCTCCAAAGCCCATATCCTGTTCCCCCAAAGCCCATATCCTGTTCCCACAGAGCCCATATCCTGTTCCCCCAAAGCCCATATCCTGTTCCCACAAAGCCCATATCCTGTTCCTCCACAGCCCATATCCTGTTCCCCCAAAGCCCATATCCTGTTCCCACAGAGCCCATATCCTGTTCCCCCAAAGCCCATATCCTGTTCCTCCAAGTCCATATCCTGTTCCTCCAAGTCCATATCCT
>JACAXG010000081.1:2265149-2325570 GCA_018881555.1 Amblyornis subalaris | reverse complement strand
CCTGTTCCCCCAAAGGCCATATCCTGTTCCCCCAAAGGCCACATCCTGTTCCCCCAAAGGCCACATCCTGTTCCCCCAAAGCCCATATCCTCCTCTCCTAAAGCTCATGTCCTGCTCTCCCAAAGCCCATATCCTCCTCTCCCAAAGCCCATATCCTGTTCCCCCAAAGGCCATATCCATCTCTCCTAATGGCACAGACCAAGTCACTGTGGTGGGATTCAGAGTGCCCCTGCCTAACCCACATCTCCTTCACACTGACAGAGGGCAGGCCACGTGCCCAACTCCCATCTTAGCGTGGTCATGCCCTTGGGATAGATTTTCCTTTGCTTCTTCCCACCCTAAATCAAGGCAACTTTCACCAAAATTGATAAATCCATGGACATTCCCCAGGGCTTGACCCCACCTCCTCATTCATCTTCTGGTGGTCAGAATCCCTGCACGGCTGCTCCAAATCCTGAGCAAAACCAATCCCTGGACATTCCTTTTAACTTCTCATGCACCGAGCTGGTGTTTGGGGTTTGGCCAGTCTTTTCTTCAGATCGGGAGAAGGCACAGCCCCAGCTGTTGGTGGGCACCATCCCTTGGGCTCAGTTTGAGGGTCTGCGAGAGCCCAGCCCCGGTGTCACCGCTGGCCACGGTGGCTGCTCTGCCCCTTCTGTGTTGGTTTGCTGCCAGTGGCATCCCAGGATGGCTGGGACAGGAGGGACCACGGTGGGGTTGTGTCCTGCACCAACACCGAGGCCAGCCCTGGGCAGCTGCACATCTGCCCACATCTGTTGAACAATGGTGCTCCTCCCCTGGGGGACACAGGGAGCTCCGGCTGCCCCGGAGAGCTTTTTTCCCTTCTAAATCTCCCTTTTCCTACACATCCCATCTGCCCCAGGAGCCCTGGCASTGGGGAGCCCCAGGAGCCCAGGCCAGGCCCTCACGTGGCAGCATCCTCTCAGCCAACGAAGCAGGGACCGAGGGGACATAAATTAGCACTTCCCACCGCCCCGAGCAGCCCGTTCCTCAGCGCTGTGAATTTCGGAGAGCTAATTCCCTCCAATTAAGTGGGTGGATCTCAAAAACCTGGGGTGTTTCCTCCCCAGCTCTGGCTTCTCGCAGGTTTTATAACCCTCAGCAGGACTTCAGCTGCTTGGAATCAAACCTGGCATCGTCCTGCTCTAAATGGCTGTGCCTGGGCCGGGATCGGCACCTGAACTGGTGGGTGTTGCCCTGGGCCACCTGCAGCCTGCTCTGCTTCCTGGCACGGCCTGACCGAGCCCTTCTGGCCACCCCAAACACCTGGTCCTGCGGGGTTTGCCAGCCGCTCACGGGTCCCTGCCCCCTCCTTGCAGACTCCAAGCAGAACGGCGAGGCCAACGCGGTGCTGTCGGACGAGGAGCAGCCGCTGTCGCCGGCGGACGAGGAGAAGCGGCCGATGCGGCGCTCCAGCACCCGCGACAAGAACAAGAAATCCTCCACGTGCTTCCTGCTGGCCACGGGGGACTTCTCCTGCACGGCAGATGGAGGCATCCAGAAAGGTATGGCTGGGGGTGTGAGCTGGGCGTGGGCAGGGAGGGCGAGGCGGGGGTTGAGGGAAGGTTTGTGGGGTCGATCCAGGATCCAGTGGCTCATCTCCATCTTCTGGCCTGCCTGGTCTCTGCTCCCCAAATCCACGTCTTCCTGCCTCTCCATCTGCTTCGTCTCCGTCCGCCACATCTCTCCGTGCTGGCTCCACACTTTTTGCTTTCTCCTCCCCTGATTGCTCCTGTTTGGGGTCTGTGGCCCTGTGCTGGCTTCCCTGGGGACAGGGCTGTCCCTTCGCTCCCCGGAGCTCCAACTTCTGTCCCTCCAGCTCTTCTCCCTGGTTTCAGCCACCCATCTCCGGGTGGTGTGAGTGGGACCTGGGGACGTGATGAGGTTGTGACTGAAGGTCACCAGAAGGTTTTCAGTAAGGAAAAAAACCCAGAGGCTTTTCCTTTTCTCCTCCCTGATGGCTCTCAGTGGGTTGGAGCGTGGGGAGCCGCGATGTGTCGGGTGCTGCCTTGCCAGCAGCTCGGGGCTGCCAGAAAGGCTCCTCCGGGCTTGGAACGGGAGCTGTGCTGAGTGTTGAGGTTTTCCATGGGAAACTGAGGGGGAGATGAGTCAGGAAAACATAAAACTCCTTCCCATGATGAAACAAACTCTTCTTCAGCCTGGTCGCAGCCTTCTCTGCTCTCCTCTGCCCATCTCCCAGCACTCCAGCCCCAGGGAGGGTAAATCCAGGGGCACAAAGCCCAGCTGGACCCTGGATTGCTGGGATAATTCCTAGGGCACAGCTCAGTTTCCCAGTTGTGCAGTGTTTGGTGTGTCCAGGGTGGTGTGGGATGATGCAGCTGCAGAGCTGACCTACTTCTCCCTCCCTGCTGCCAAGGGGTGGCCGCTGCTCCCAGGGAATGGTGCCTGGGAGCTGGGGGCAGGCAGGAGCAGGGATGATGTGCTGCATCTCCGAGCTGCTCCCCAAGACCTGGTGGTGCTTTGGAGACCCTCAAGGGTTTGTTGCTTCTGGAGCTGCTTGGGATGGGACACAGGGAGGGGTTTGGGGGCAACCACTTTTGTCAGTAGTAAAAGGAAATTGGTGGTTTCCTCCTGGGAAATCAAGGATTCCCTTTGGCATTCCTGCTCAACCTTAGAAAGAGGWAAAAAAGGAAAAGCTTTGCTCATCCTTGGGCAGAAGGGCACTGTCAAATGTTTGCTTGAAATGCCTCCTGTTTGTGTCCTGGAAGTGCCTTTTCCTGTGAAGGTGGTCTCCTTTCTTAATGCCTGTTCACGTGGAGAGGGGAGGGAGCTTTGGGCTGCTCCAGACTGGAAGGGGGAATGCTGAACTGGAAGGGATGGAGGAGAGGGAGGAAAGCCAGTGCTGATCTTCCTGCTTGGAAAATGCTGGAGTCAGGCAACTTCAGCTGAAGCGTTTGAGCCTGGTCCCACTGAAGGCAGGGGAAGCAGAGCAGCTCCAAGAGCTGATGATCCAGAGCTGCTTTCACTTGTTCCCAAATCCCATTACTGGATCACATGAGACCAGGAGGTTTCTGTGGTGGCAGCAGCAGCTCTTTGGAAGGGCACTTTGGTGATCATTCCTGGGCTGTTCTGGTGTCTCCCCTGCCAATGCCAGGGTGCCTTTTACGTGTTAAAACAGAGGGTGTGCGTGGGTCACTCAGTCCGTGGTGCTGGAATGACGGAGAATGGTGGATCCGGTGTCCAGAGGGGCTTCAGTGATGCTGGAGACCTTTGGGAAGAGACAACCTCAGTAGCCATGTCCTGCTTGGGCTGTGGGACAGACAGGGGGGATGCCGTCCTGGGAGGTCAGGGCTGTCCTGGGAGCTCAGGGTTGTCCTGGGAGGTCAGGGCTGCCCTGGTGAAACGCTCCAGCATGGTCTGGGGTGACCAGAGATGACCAGAGGTGACCAGAGGTGAGCAGGGGGCAAAGCAGCCCCCAGCCCAAGCCGTTGGGAGCCGCAGAGGCGCCTCTTGCCTCGCTCCTGATTTATCTCCTGCTGAGGCTGTTTGTTCTGGTACTGGGATGTTGGCAGCTCTGCAAATTGAGATGAGCTTGGTTCCGAGCCCAACTCTCTGATGGCCATCTGTCAGCTCCTGGGACAGGTACTGGTGTCTGAGCAAGCTGTGGAAATCGGGAGATGGAGCTGGGTCGGGAATGAGCCGCAGATCCCAGWGGGCATCCATTGTGGTTCATCCCCGATCCCAGTGGCTGGGCTCGTTGGCACAGCTCAAAGAGAAGAGCTGCCCYTGCCCAGCAGGACCTGGGGCCTGGAGCAGACTGAGCTGGGTTGCTGTGGATTCCTCTGTGGAATGTGTTTCTTGCTCCTGGGACTGCTTCCAGTGGTGTCACTTTGCTCCCTGGCTCTGGGGACAGCTTCAGCCCCCTCATCTCCCTTCAGCACTCGGGTCCTGCTCAGCAGTTCCCAAAAACGTGTCCTGCTGGGTGCACACACCTTGGCCTGCGGAGGACACGAGCCCTGTCCTCTGCTTGGATGGAGGGATACGGAGGCAGGATGAGTCCAGCATCCTCCCTGCCAGTGAGATTGGTTAGGRTGGAACCAGTAGGACTGGAACCATGGAATCTTTTGGGTTGGCAAAGAGCTCTGTGAGCCCAACCTTCCCCCAGCACTCCACCGCTAACCCACGTCCCCAAGTGCCACATCCACGTGTCTCCTAAGTAGCTCCACCCCCTCCATCAGCACGTTAACCTGGCACAGCAGCAACTTGGAGCTCTGTAGACCATCGTGCAGCTGATTTTCACTCTGCTTCTTGCTCAGTGCGGGGCCAGGACCCGCACGTGGCCGGGATCGAGGCGGGAATGCCCACAGAAGCACCCCCTGGGGGCGCCTGGATGGGGGGAGCGAGGCCCAGCCCATGTGTGCACGGGGACAGGATGGCACACGAGCTGGGGACACGGTGCCACACGAGCTGGGGACACGGTGCCACACGAGCTGGGGACATGGTGCCACACAAGCTGCGTGCCAGGCCTCTGCCACCAACCAGCACAGGGCTCTGCTGCCTCCCTGCTTTGCCCCATCCCCTCTGCCGCCAGCTCTCAGGCAGTGCCCCAGCCCGGGAGCAGCCCCCGGGGTCACACCCTGCTCTTTTACAGGCAGCAAACCCTTTCCTAAAGCACTCCCGGTGAYCCCGGGGAGAGTTACCGGGACTCGGGCTGTGTTAACGAGCTGCGGCAATTAGCAGAGCACAACCCTCGTGGCTTCACTCCGTGGTGGCACCTGGCCCTGGCTGTGGTGGGAAACCACGACAGGATTGAGGGACAGGGTCCTGAGCTCCTTCCCCAGTGCTCCTGCAAGCGTGGCTCRGGATAAATGGATGGAGAGAACGAGGTGTTGGGCTCGGGGCAGGTTTGTCCTGGAGTCCCACTGCAGAGGGTCCCTGGGGAAATCAAACACCTTTATGAAGTTCTGCCCCACAATGTGATGTTTGAGACTCAATCAGAGTGAGCAGTGGGATTTTGGCCCCGTTCCTGTGCCTGTTCCCATCCTTTTCCATTCTGAGCTCGGAGCAGGAGGCAAAGAGCATCCCTGTAACCTGCATCAGCACGGCCCCAGTGGGCACACCCCRACCCCAGAACTGCCAAACTGGTGCTGTTGGGGTGCTGGACCCAGGGTCACCCCCAGCTCCCAGGGCCCGGTTGGATCCCGGCACGGTCCCTTCCCACGCACGGCTCCGGGTGCGGGGACACGCGGGAGCTCTCCAAAGAGCCTCGGCGCTCCCGGGAAAAGAGCAAGGGGAGGGAAGGATGAGCCCGGTGTGGTTTTTGGGGGTGTTGTGGGGAGCAGGGGGTCTCTGCATCAGCTGCTGCGGGTGGGAAGCTCCCCCAGCTGCCCCCAGCTAAGGGCTGTGCTCCGTCCCCTCCCCGCTGGCTGCGTGGAGCCGTGCCAGGGAGGAAATATGGAAATTGCTCTCCTCCTCGGGCCTGGTTCTGTTCCTGCTGCCGCTGCGGGGCCTGGGAAAGCTGGGCTGGAGTCAGCAACAGGTTTGGGCAGGGCAGGTGTCCCTGTGTCCCCTGCACCTGGAGGGGCTGAGTCTCCTGGGGGTTGAGATGGGGAGGGGCTGAAGAATCCCTGCCAGCTGCTGGGGCTGGGGAAAAATATGGAAAGGGGACGACCCCCAGATATGAAGAGGTTGTACAGAGGCTCCAGAGCCTTTTCCAGGTGATGTTCCTGTCTCAGCCGCTCCCTCGGGGGAATTCGTGTGAGGGTGAATCTGTGAGAGGTCTGGTGTGGGCCTTAATCCCCGATCCAAGCCCAAACCAGCAGATCCCAAAGCTGTGCCATGAACTCCGGGGGGGCACAGGGAGGGATTCCAAGCTTGGCACTGCCAAAAGGGCCATCCATCACCTTGTTTTTTTGCTGTCAGGAGCCGCCTCCCTCYGCTCCCCCCCTGCACACGCGCTCGCTTCCATGGCCCTGCTTTCCCTGGAACTCGCTGGTGCCTCGGGAAGGCTCAGGCTCGGCCGGGTCTGCTCACCCGGGCGCTCTCAGGGAAGCTCCGGGCRCAGGGACACTGGGCTGGTCGCGGCCGGGAGCATCATTAATTTTCCATATTTTGGCAGCAGATCCAGGGAACGGACTCATCCTTAGCAGTGCTGCTTTGTGGACCTAGAAATCCAATTTTCAGTGCAAATACTTTGTGTCTTTCCAGCTAGAAAAGTGGCTTTTGACCCGTGAGGACATTTCCTCTGGCTGTTGCTTTTTTCAATAAAAGCTGGAAAAATTCCTGGCTCTTTGGGGAAGTCTGAAGGGTTCCCATACTTAAAGAAATAGAAATATTCGCTCTTTAATGCAATTTCTTATGGAACATAATGAGCAAGTCTACCTGCTCCTTCGCACACAGAAAGGTGTCAGCAGCAGCTCGCTGCTCCAGGGGTTTAAAACCCAGAGCCGGGGGAACCACTCCTTCCAAATCCCATCTTTGTCTGAGTTCTGCTGCTTTTCCCCCGTCTGCTTCAGCCCACGAAATCCCCAGACTCATTCCTCATTCAGAGCAATTCGGGAAACAAACCCCAACACCCTTCGGGAGCAATTTGGTCTCCTCATCGCCGACTCTCGAGCGCTGGAGGGAGCRGGAAGCGCTGGGGGATCCTCAGGTGGTCCTCAAAAAGCCCTTCCCGAACTCCTTCCGGGGGTCGCTCGGGGTGCGGGGCYGGGCGAGGCTCATCCCGGTGCTCCCGGCGTTCCGAGCCTCGGGAAGGAGGCCGCTGGGCTCTAACCTGTCTGTTTTCTTCCCCGAGGCCGTGGAAAATCGCGGAGCCTGAGCAGCGTGGCTGGCGTGGCAGGACCCGCGGGGGGCTCGGCCCCGGCCCGCCGCAGCTCCCCCTGCTCCCCCGGCCCCTCCGGCCTCTAGAGCCCCTCCCGGACCTCGCTGCGCCCCTTCCCACGGCTCCGCCGCCCGCGGGAGCCGGAGCCGGGACATCTCCACCCCTGACCCTCCCCAGCTCCGCCGCCCCGGCCGCGGGACCTGTAGCGTCCCCACTGACCTTGCCTCGTGTCCACGCGCTCGGACGGTCCCTGGAGTAGGTGTTGGGGAGCTTTCCCCCTCCTGGAGACCTTATTGATCCTAAATAAACCCAGGCCAACCCCTGCGATTCCCTCCGGTGCCGAGCCCTCCCTCCCGTGGGCCGCTTGCGTTGGGCTAAAGGGTGGTGGGAACACCAGGAGGACGAGCTGACTCATAAAACTCTCTCTCATTGTGCTGGAAATGGCTGAGTTCATATAATTTTAGGTTTGGTTTTGTTTTTTTTTTAAAACCAGCCTCGAGTTTCTGGAGGCAACAGATGAATAAACCTCTATTCCCTGCCCAGCAGTGGCTCCCTTCTTGTTTTGTGCCTTTCTCTGCCTAAATCCTACTTGTTCTTCCCCAGATTGTGTCTGCTTCTCCATCCAGCCGCAGGGACGGGCCTGAGGGCCTTGGAAAGCAGCCTTGAGAGCCTGTGGAGGCTGGAGGGCTCTGGGAGCACGCAGAGGTTGGGATAATAGGTGTGGATGCTCCCCTGAAGAGCCGGGAAGTGGTGGGAAGAGGAATAAGGGCCCTTGGGAAAGCTGCTGCTGGTGTGGAATAAGAGGGAAGTGAGAGATTTGAGGCCAAATGATGCCGAAATGGATGAGGGCTGAATCCTTGTTCGGGATGGGCRTGTGGTGGTGGGGCAGAACATTCCCATGGGGATGGGAGCTGCGTTTGACCTGGATCCTCCCCACGCACGGGAGGATGAGGCTGCAGAGCCAAACTCCTGCTGCACTGCTGGTTTTTGCTCACATGGATTGGTTTTTGGGATGATTTTGAATGATCTCAGGTGTTTTCCTGAACAACAACAAACYCTTCAGTCCCTGCCCTCTGGCTCATTCCTGGTTCTGCCCAGCTCGGACTCTCCGGAGGCGTTTGGATCTCAGGTGGCCACAAGGGGCTGGTTCGGGGGGTCCAGCCCTGGTCTTGAATCCCCTCCGGTGCTCTCTTGGCTTCTTTCCTCACTCTGAGCAAGGCGGGGCTGGAGCCCAGGGACCTCCTCTGTGGAGCAGAGTTGAGTTTTGGGTGTGTTCAAAAAGCAAAGAGCCCCGAGAGCTTTTTTGGGGGTCAGGCCCTTCCCCTCCACCACGGCCAAAGCGGAGCTGGTGCTCAGGGAACGGTGCAGAGGGAGGGTCCCCGCGGGGCAAGGCTGGTCACAGGTTGGACTCGATGATCTGGGAGGTCCTTTCCAACTTTAAGGATTCTTTCATTCCATGGTCGCTGTACCTGAAAGGAGCCAGGATGGATTTTGGCAGATCTCAGAGCCAGGGCCCTCCTGCTCCATCCCAGGCTCCCCCTGCTCCATCCCAGGCTCCCCAGCTCTTGGTTTCCCTCGATTTAGAGAAGGAGCTGCCAGGAGGAGCAGTCACCACATCCAAACCCACCCTTCCTTCCTTCCTTCCTTCCTTCCTTCCTTCCTTCCTTCCTTCCTTCCTTCCATGAAAAACTTGGTGCCCTGGGCTGGATCCTGGGGTGGGATAGCAGGAGCTGAGCACTGCATAGACCCAGTGCTGGAGCTGGAATTTTCGTGGATTTGGGGAGAAATTGGGACGAGCTGTATCCGCCCTCTGCTCAGGATGTCCCCTACTGGATTCTGACCCCTGGGCTTCATCCCTCGCTGGCAGCACCTCAGTTTGTGTGTTGGTGGTGCAGCTGCATTCCTTGGATTTCTGTAGCTGAGCRTATTCCCACAGCAAATGGACAGGGCAACTGGGCAGGCTCATGGATCACCCAAAATTCCATGAACTGGGCAAAGGGGTGGGTACAGCAGCACYGTGCTGGCCCTTCTCTGGCTCATCCTTCCCTCTGGAAGCAGGAGGAGCTGGAATATCCCCAGCCCTTACCAGAGGGAAGGTCGCCCTCYGTGATTTCAGTGGTCTCTGGATCATAAATGATTTATCCAAGGTCATGCTGACTTTGGGGATGAGCCAGGCATGAACGCCTGTTCCTTGCAGAAGAATCAGACCAASATGCTCCAACTTTGGGGGTTGAGTCTCTTGGCAGCAGAGATCAGGAGATCCCAGGAGATCCCATCCTCGCCTTTCCCCCCTCGGGCTCCCCAGGCAGCTCATCCCGACACCGGCCTGGTGGCCTGGGCTGGAAAACCTTTGGAGGACCCCCAAAATCTCCTCCCCAGCRGAGCGAGGAGGGCTGGGCACGAGCTGCCACGGAGCTGGCAGGCTGCAATTTTTAGCTGTGGCGTTATGCAACCCCGGAGAAGGGATGAGTAATGTGCCAAAAGCTCCTCTCAAACCAGCGGGCCCCGAAAGGGAGACGCAGGGATTTCAGTGGGAGGCACCAAACTGCTGAAAAACCCATGGCAGCTTCTCCCTCTTCCTCCCCGCCTGCTCCCGAGCGGGGATTTGGGGGATGCAGGAGGGAGAAAACAGCTTGTTGTTATTTTTAGGTGGGGTCCGGGTTGGTTTTGGGGGCGAGTTAGGAGGGGTTAATCCCCGGATAAGATTAGAGGAGGAGCTGTAGTGGATCAGAGCAGACCTGTAAATATCTCCGGAGCCCAGGTTTTATCTCAAACGGTGGCCAAAATTGGCTGCCTGGAGAATAGGATAAGAATAGAGCACGAATATTCGATACTTCCCCCGAATATCCTCGCAGGGCTTATCTGCGTTTAGGGATCTGGGAGGAGCGCACGTTCCAGCCCAGCCAAAAGGCTCCGAGGGAGAGCGAAGTGGTTGGATTGATTCCCGAGGAACCGGGTAAATCCACGGGAGTCCGGCTGCCCAAGCCCTGAACAGTGACCAACAGTGGGGCCATCCCAGCGTGGATAGGAGAGGTTCCCGTGGGATGGGGTGGGTGTGCTGGGTCTCGTTCCCGGCAGGGAATTGAGCAGGAGTACAGGGATAAGCACTGTGTGCGTGTCCCTCGCCTATGGACAGCGGGATGCCCGGCAGGGTGGGACCACACGGAGCTTTAGTGCCCTCTGTCCCTCTCCCCGCCGTGGCTGCAGACCCATGGGATGCCCAACAGTAGGAATGGGATCAGGGGTCATGGAATCATGGAATGGTTCGGGTTGGAAGGGGCCTAAAACCCATCCAGCTCCACCCTGTGCCGTGGGCAGGGAGACATTCCACCAGCCCAGGGTGCTCCAAGCCCTGTCCAGCCTGGCCTGGGACACTCCAGAGGTGCCGGGTGACATCGGGCTGCCCTGGTGCTGTTGGAATCCTCACATCCCTGTGTCCGTGTGYCYGTCCGCTTTGGGACACGGATCAGCCCTTTGGGACACGGATCAGCCCTCTGGGACAAGGACCAAACCCCTGTGACCGCCCACCCCTGGTGCAGAAGGAGCCGTGCAAGGAGCCAATCCAGAGCAGCCTCTGGAGCGGGGAGGGGGGGATTTGGGAGCAGCTCCCTGCTCCAGCATCAGCTCCTTCCTTCCCTTTTCCCCCTGGAAGCCTCGGAGCGCAGCGCCGCGCGGAGACTGCGCCACGATCCCGGGCTGCGTGCAAAGTATTAATTTTTATTGTTGCAACAACTGCTCTGTTTCTCGGGAGATGCCTGAGAGAGCCGAGAAAATAGAAAGGCCTGTCAGGCAGCCGGGCGGGAGGTGAAGATGTCAGCAGAGTAATTGCTCTGCCCAGAAGGAGCCTGTTCCTGGCTTCCCTGGCACTGCCAGGAAAAATCCTCGCCRCTCATTCGGTGACAACAAAGGAAAATAGAAAATAAATAGCAACCCCATGGCTCGCCCGTGCTGACGAGGAACGGGAGGGGAGAGCAGAGGCAGATGCAAAATAAGAGGCAGTGGAGCTTATAAATAGGAGCCTCCCAGCTCCCAGTCTGTTACTTCCTTCCCTCCGCCCGGGCAATCGATCCTTGCGCTTTTCCCACGGGAAAGGTAGATGGAGGCTCGGAGAGAATTTGGTGACCTGCTGGGGAGAGGGTCACACTTCCTCCTGAGTGGGACGGGCGGGGGCAGGGAGCGTGTTCTGGTGGCTGTGGAAAAAGTAATCACAGAGTCAGGGAATGGTTTTGGTGGGATTGGATCTTGAAGCTCATCCAGTCCCACTCCTACCACGGGCAGGGACACCTTCCACTATCCCAGCTTGCTCCAAGCCCTGTCCAACCTGGCCTTGGACACTTCCAGGGATCCAGGGGCAGCCACAGCTTCTCTGGGCAACCTGTGCCAGGGCCTCCCCACCCTCACAGGGAACAATTCCTTCCCAATATCCCATCTAACCCTGCCTTCTGTCAGTGGGAACCCGTTCCTCCTTTTCCTATCCTTCCATCCCTTGTCCCAAGTCCCTCTCCAGCTCTCCTGGAGCCCCTTTAGGCACTGGAAGGGGCTCTGAGGTCTCCTTGGAGCCTTCTCCTCTCCAGGTGAGCACCCCCAGCTCTCCCAGCCTGGCTCCAGAGCACAGGGGCTCCAGCCCTGGAGCAGCTCCGTGGCCTCCTCTGGACTCTCTCCAGCAGCTCCAGGTGCTCCTGCTGTTGTTCCCCAGGGCTCTGCAGGTGGGGTCTCACCTGAGCAGGGCAGAGGGGCAGAATYGCCCCCTCCCCTGCTGCCCTCGCTGGGGGCTYAGCCCAGGGCTCGGGGGGTCCTGAGCACACGAGTCCTGGGAATGTTGAGCTTCTCATCCGTGAACACCCCCAAATCCTCCTCCTCGGGGCTGCTCTGCCAGACCAAAGCAGAGTCAGTGCAGGACCTAACCAAACGTTGTGCTGGCACAGCCCCTGGAGGCAGCTCTTTGGGGTGTTGGAGGAGATCCTCGTGGTGGTAAAGGGGATCATGCCAACTCCCCATCCCGGGAAACTTGGGGTGACGGCCCCGGCAGCACCGCAGCAAACCCGGGGGATATTTGGAGCTGGGTTGTGCCAGGCTGTGCCAAACCTCCTGCCTCGCCCAGGATGGCAGATCCGCCCCCAAAACCAGCCTTGAGGAAGGGGCTGCGAGGGCCAGAGCGGGACGGAGCCAGCACCGACGAGCCCAGACAGGAGGGCTCTTTCCTCGTGGTGCCTTTGTTTGGTGGGGACAAAAAAAACAAAAAAAAAAAAATCAAAAATCTGGGCTGTTGTTATTTATTTTTAGCCGTGCTAATTCCTTCCCGAGGCTGGGAAGCTGCTTTCCAAGGCAGGTCCCTGGAGGCCRCGGGCAGCAGGTCTCGAGCTCCCGCACAAAATGGCTTTGAGCAGGGAGGAGGAGATGGGAGTTAAAAGCCAAGTCGTGCCCCTGGTAAATCAATCGACCTGGTGGGGAAGGTTTCCAGCAGGACACGAGCCCTGCCAAGAGCTTTCAGCCGCTCGCAGGAGGGATTGAACCAGGAGCYGGGAGAGTTTTCAGCCGCGGGCACCGCTGGTCCCCAAACTGCTGCCCGGGGGATGATGTTGGGTCCCCAAACTGGTTTGTCTTGGGATGTGGGGAGCTCTCCTGCCAGCTCTGGCATGTAGGGGCTTTAACCCCAAGGATCRAAAAGCCTCCTTGCTGGGCACTGCTCAGCCGAGCCGTGCGGGGATGCTCGACGGAGAACAAGACCTTTATTTTGAGGAAAATGAGGAGGTTTTGGAGCTGTGCTGGGTCTGCAGGGGAGGCAGCCGGGTCAAACCCACGAGCAGGAGCTTGGGGCTGAGGTTTAAAGCAGAATTCCTCGGTTTGTGGGGTGGATGAGGCGCTGCCTCCCTGCCTGCCAGCCCCTCGCCTGGAAAGCGGGCCCTGGCACATGGGGAGAGGCGGTGGGGTGACTCAGAGCTCCAATCAATGGTAATTAATTCAATGATAACAAATGAGAGGGAGAGAGGGAGAAGAAAAAACGCCGCGGGATTAATGCACCAGCCTTGGCTTTGGGACATCTGGCTTGGGCTCGGCTTGGGAAGTTTTGGGAAGAGCAGCTTTCCGGGAGGGGAGGGTTGAGAGGGAYGTGGCGGGGATGATGTTTTTCCCCTTCTTTCCATTTTTACCCTCAAAATCGCCCTCACTCCATGTCTGGTTTCTCTCGGAGAATCATTTCCCAAGTCTCCATCTCTGGCTCCATTCTGAGGCTTTTTTTWAAATCATTTTTTCCCGGTTTACTGATGCAACAGCAGCATTTTATCCCTCTGGAAAAGGCCATTTCACTTGGTGCTCACTGTTTCCCGCTTCCTACGAGGTCCGGGTCCCCTGGAAGCTCCGTGTCCCTCTCCCTCTCCCGTTTCTCCCCAGACAGCCGACGGGAGCCGTGCCTGACGCCGTGTTTAACGTTTCTGTCTTTAATTGCAGATTCCTGCCAGGACACCCTCGCTTCCAGCTACCCCCAGGGTGAGGTGGTCACCTTCTCCTGAGCCCCGGCTGGATGCAGGCAGCGCCCTGGCGAGGGATGTCTTCCCCGAGGGATGCCTTCCCAAGGGATGCCTTCCCCGAGGGATGCCTTCCCCGAGGGATGCCTTCCCAAGGGATGCCTTCTCCGAGGGGCAGGGATGTGTATCCCAGGGGATGCTTTCCCCGCGGTGGAGGGACGCTCCCCCTCAGGCCAAGGGATGCTCTTCCTAAGGCTGAACGGTTCATTCCCCCAGGGATGCTCTCCCCAAAGCCCAGGGATGCTGTCCCTAAGGCTGGGACATGCATTCCTCTAGGGATGCTCTGCCCGGGGCCAAGGGATGCTCTTCCCAAGGGAGATGCTCCCTCCAAGGCTGAGGGATGCCTTCCCCAAGGCCAAGGGATGCTGTCCCCAAGGCTGGGCCGTGCATTCCCCCAGGGATGCTATCCCAAGGCCAAGGGATGCTCTTCCCAAGGGAGATGCTCTCCCCGAGGCTGAGGGATGCCCCCCCAAAGCCCAGGGATGCTCCCCTCAAGGCCAAGGGATGCTCTCCCCAAGGCTGGGACATCCATTCCCCCAGGGATGCTCCCCCCAAGGCCAAGGGATGCTCTTCCCAAGGAGCTTTCCTTCCCCAAAGCTCCAGCCCCATCCCCGGGGGGAGGGTTGGCAGCCGGGTCCCCCCGAGAGGTGCCGCGGGGAGGTCGGGGACAGCCCCACTCCCCTTCCCGGTGCCAGCCCCGCCACGGCCACGCTCCCCGTGCCCCCCGAGCACCCCGGGCTGCCCCGTGCCCTCGCCCACGCTTCCGGCCGCACCTCCCCCGCTCCGGAGATCCAGCCGCTCGCCGGGACACCCCGCCCGCGCTCCGACCCCCCCCTCGCCGCGCTGGGGACCCTTCCCCGGGTGCCAGAGGCTCCGCTCCGGGTGCCCCCGCCGCCCCCCCACGAGGGCGGGGGACGGGCGCGTCGCTGGGGGATGGGGCCGGGAATGGGGATGGGAAGCAATAGGTGACCGAGGCGGGGGAGCCCGGCCGGCCCGGCGGGGTCAGGGTCCCTCTAACGCTGTCCGTGTCTCTGTGACCAAGGCAATACTACTCCTGTCTCCGTCTGTCCTGTGCGCATGCCTGTCCAACGTGTCGACTTCCAATAAACCATCCATGAGCTGGGTCAGCTCCCGGACCCCTCCTGCCTCCCTCTCGCCTCGCTGCCGGCTCCCTGCGTGCCCTGTCCCAGCCCCAGGTGTGTGGGAATGGGGATTTCGGCAGTGAGGTTGGCTGGATCACCTCCAGGGAGGGGGTTCTTCCTCCCTGCTCTGCTCTCAYGAGACCCCACCTGGAATGCTGCATCCAGCTCTGGTGTCCCCAACATAAATAGGATGTGGAACTGTTGGAGCAAGTCCAGAGGAGGCCAGGAAGGTGATAAAGGGACTGGAGCACCTCCCCCGTGGAGACAGGATGGGAGAGTTGGGGCTGCTCAGCCTGGAGAAGAGGAAGTTCTATGGAGACCTCAGAACCTTCCAGGATCTGAAGGGGCTGCAGGGAAGCTGGAGAGGGGCTGTTTGTCAGGAACTGGAGTGACAGGACAAAGGGGATGGGTTCCCACTGCCAGAGAGCAGGAATGGACGGGATATTAGGAAGAAATTCCTCCTGGCGAAGGTGGGGAGGCCCTGGCACAGGGTGCCCAGAGAAGCTGTGGCTGCCCCATCCCTGGAAGTGTCCAAGGCCAGGTTGGACAGGGCTCTGAGCAACCTTGGATAGTGGAAGGTGTCCCTGCCCATGGCAGGGGCTGGAATGAAATGAATTTTAAGGTCCCTTCCAAGCCAAACCAGTGTGGGATTCTGGGTTTCCATGCTGTGGCTGAGCTCCTTGCTCTCTCACACGGCTCGGAGCAGAGCCCACACTGGGAAGCCCACGGCAGAAGGTTTCAACATCCTCGGGATGTCCCTTGTTGGGAAAAGGCTCTGCAGATCTGACCCAGCCCTGCCCATCAGGGGGGACACATCCAGCACTGCTGGGTCACCACGGGGCCATCCCTGGTCTCAGAGTGAACACGGGGTTGGGATGGACAGGCCGGTCCTGCCGAGTCATTCCTGACTCCACAGTTAATATTTCCCTGCCTTTTGGGGCTGCATCCCCCCAGACACGGTGAGAGCCCTCGGGGAACCGCAGAGACCTGGCACAACTCCGGCTGCTCCGAATCACCCCCGCCCTGAGCTGGGAGGCCTCAGCTGACACCTCTCCCGGAGAGTTTGGGGCTCTGCCTTCGACAACCTGAGGTCTTTCATTTGGGAGCAGCGGCGCGGGGAGAGGCTGGGATGGGTAAAACCGGGGAGGGAGCTGAAAAGCTGCCATGGAACTGGAAAGAAAACATTCCCAAATGTGAGCAATCGGTGGCCGGGGGCCAAAGAGCAATTACAGAGAGAACCTTCCTGCGAGAGGCTTCGCTCCCCGCGGCGCTGCCGAGTCCTGGGAGAGCCCCGCTCTGCCGGGCCCTGCTCCGGCGCGGCCGCGGCCACGGATCAATCGCGGGATCGATGCCGGGTGCCGGGGCTGGCTGAGGGTCGGTCAGGGGTGCTGAGCCCTGCATGCCCCGGGGGCTGAGCCCTGATTTCCCGGATGCTGAGCCCTGTACCCCCGGGTGATGAGCCCTGCGGGTGCTGAGCCCTGCATCCCCCGGGGGCTGAGCCCTGATTTCCCGGATGCTGAGCCCTGCATCCCGAGGGTGCTGAGCCCTGCATCCCCTGAGTGCCGGGCCCCTRCATCCCTCTGGTGCTGAGCCCTGCATCCCTCGAGTGCTGAGCCCTGCATCCTCTGGTGTTGATCCCTGCACCTCCCTGGTGCTGAGCCCTGCATTCGCCGGGGGCTGAGCCCTGCATCCCGAGGGTGCTGAGCTCTACATCCCCTGAGTGCCGGGCCCCTACATCCCTCTGGTGCTGATCACTGCATGCCCCTGGTGCTGAGCCCTGATTTCCCGGGGGCTGAGCCCTGCATCCCCGGGGGCTGAGCCCTACATCCCCTGAGTGCCGGGCCCCTACATCCCTCTGGTGCTGATCCCTGCATGCCCCTGTGCTGAGCCCTGCATCCCCCGAGGGCTGAGCCCTGATCTCCCGGATGCTGAGCCCTGCATCCCGCGGGTGCTGGGCCCCTACATCCCACTAGTGCTGAGCCCTGCATCCCCCTGTGCTGAGCCCTGCATCCCCCCAGTGCTGAGCCCTGCATCCCTCTGTGCTGAGCCCCTGATTTCCTGGGTGCTGAGCCCTGAATCCCCCAGGTGCTGAGCCCTGCACCCTCCGGGGGCTTAGCCCTGCATCCTCAAGTGCTGAGCCCTGCACCCCCCTGGTGCTGAGCCCTGCATCCCCCGGGTGCTGAGCCCCCACATCCCCCCAGTGCTGAGCCCCCACATCCCCCCAGTGCTGAGCCCCTGCATCCCTCTGTGCTGAGCCCCTGCATCCCCCCGGGGGCTGAGCCCCTGATTCCCCGGGGGCTGAGCCCTGCATCCCCCGGGGGCTGAGCCCTGATTTCCCGGGGGCTGAGCCCTGCATCCTCTGGTGCTGAGCCCCTGATTTCCCAGGTGCTGAGCCCTGCATCCCCCGGGGCTGTCACACAGCATTGGGGAGCACTTGGAGCACCTCAGTTGTGCTCAGGACCTGCCGGGTGACCTCGAGGGGACAGGGACAGCCCAGCCCTGTAGGAGGGGGTGTGGGGACAGGGTGGCCACGCTGTGGATGTTTGGGACAGAGCTGGCTGGGGATGTCCCCTGTGAGTCCCTGAGCAGCAGGATGAGGTCCCTGCTCCAGCCTGGCAAAGCCTCTTCCCATCACCATTCCATTCCATTCCACACCGGCTGATTCCCGCCTGTTCCTCTCTGATCCCCGGGCAAAAAATGGAACAAACCAGTGGCTCAGGGATGGAATGTGCCCCAGGGATCCCTCAGCTCTCCTRGGGGCTCCTCTCCTTCCTCTTTCCRCTCTGGGAGAGAGGAAWATCCCTCCACRCCYRACCCTGGGGCTGCAGGGTGGGAATTGTGGCTTCAGCCTAAATTTGGGGGGGCAGGGGAGTAACGAACGGCCAAACRTTTCTGGAGCTGCACGAAGGTGGATGTGATCCATGAGCCAGGTAAGGACCTTCAGCCCAGGATCCCTGGGAGTGTTGGAACGCAGGAGGGGATGAAGCCCATCCCAGCGCCCAGCCGGTGCAGCTCCGGATGCTCCATGGGCTGGGCTGGGGCTGCTGGGCAAGGCCACGGGCAGCCTGACTTCCCAACAGAGCATGGAGACGCAGGAATGTTGTGGCGGGTGGGGGAATGGATCTGGGAGAAGCCGGATCCCAGGCGGGGGCAAAACCCTCTTGGGGGAGCACCAGGATCAGGCATGGAAGAGCAACAGGTCCTGGACGGAGCAGAAATCCCAAAGGGGAGCAGAAGGGTCGATTTATCGATGTTTTCCATTCCCCACGAGGAATCCAAACCATTTTTGGACCCAGGCATCCGCCCCCTCATCGGGCAGTGGCTGCTCCTGGCATTCCCCTCGTGCCCACGGAGCAGATGATCCTCCCCGGTGGGTGATCCCAGCCCCGGCAGCCCCGGCCCGGGGCTGGCAGGGATTCCGTTGGTGCCACCGCTTGTTTGGAGCCGCAAGACTTGGATTTCGGTGCTCTTGGCACGACTCTGCTCCTGGCCCGGCTTCCTTGGCTCTCCATCCCTCTGGGTGTAAATCCAGCCAAGTGGGAGAAGGGAGACAAGGGATGAGGACAGAGCCTGGCGCGCCCCGACACCGATCCCTTTCTCTTCCCAAATAAAAAKCGCCCTTTTCCCCATCGTCCCGGAGCATTTTTGATCCTTTTCCTTTATTCCTGAAGCCAAGGAGACACACGGAGCAGCCGGGGCCACGGGGCCGGGAGGGAGCGCGGGCACACAGAGCCGGCAGAGGCGGGGACGGTGACAGCATCCCTGGCTCGGGAACGGGATCAGCCAGCAGGTGCACTGGAGGGAATTTTAATCAACAAARGATGGGGCTGTCAATAAAAACAAGCGCGAGGCCCCGGGGCAGCACGCCAAGGGATGAGAGCAGGGTTTTTAATCTAGGGAAGTACCTGATGGGAGGGAAGAGCTCGCGGATGCGGCCGGGAAAGGAGCTGCATCCGCGCCAGGGATAACCGAGGGGCCGGATCCGGGCTGGGAGAGGGGCGTCCCCCCGGAGCCAGGGCAGCCTTTGGGGTGCTGCTGCAGGGAGGGGGAGGTGGTGGGGAAAAGGATGGGTGGTTTGTGCGGGAGGTTGGGATTCTCCAGAGCTGGTTTGTGCCTCAGTTTCCCCGTTCCTGAGGGGGGATGTTTGATCAGCCCTTTCCGACGGGCAGAGTGGGGGGGCAGGGGGGTAAAGAGGGGCTGTTGGGGGGTGAAAGCAGCAATGGGATGTGGGATAAGCCTGGAGCACAGCCTGGGAGAAGGGCAGGGATGGATTTCCGGAGCTTCAGGGAATCCAAACCGTGGGGAGCAYCCTATATCCGCATCAGGGGCAGGTGAATCCCTCTATCCCTCCTCTCAAACTGCCACAAGCCCCTGCCCTGCATTCCACGGATCCTAAGGCTGGCTTGGTCTCACACCAGGCTCATCTCCGGGACTGCGGCACTGCCAGGGGGATTTTGGAAGGGGGGAGGCTCCCTGGGAGCCAGGTGTGCCTCCTTCCYGCTGAACACCTGTGGGAAGAGGATGAGGTTGATTCCCTGCCCAAATCCCAGCTCTTAGTTGAGGATACCTGCGCCGGCCACAGCCTGGGGAGCCAGGGGGATGCAGGAGGTGGAACTGGGAGCACTGGACACATTCCTGACCCAGCCCAGAGCAGSTCCTGAGCCCACCCAAGTCTCTGGTGCAGTTGATGTCACTGGTCACGGCCTTGGAGCGAGGACGGTGAAGGAGAGGGATGGGACTCCAGGGGCTGCCTTGGTCTGTTTGGGATCAGTGGGATCCTATAAAGCCCTTTCCCCCYGCAGAGCCTCACCCTCACGTGCTGGATGGACCTTGGCATCAGGAGGAATCCCCTCCCCCAGCTTGGAGTCATCAGTGCAGAGACGCCCCAAGCCCAGSCTCTCTCCAGCTTCCAGGCAGCTTTATTCGTGGAGCAGAATCATGGAACTGCTTGAGTGGGAAGGGACCTTAAAGCTCATCCAGTSCCACCCCCTGCCATGGGCAGGGACACCTTCCACTATCCCAGSYTGCTCCAAGCCCYRTCCARCCTGGCCTTGGACACYTCCAGGGATGGGGCAGCCACAGCTTYTCTGGGCAGCCTGTGCCAGGGCCCTACCACCCTCACAGGGAAGAATTTCTTCCCAATATCCCATCTAACCCTGCCCTCTGGCAATGGGAAGCCATTCCCCCTTTTCCTATCCCTCCAGGCCCTTGTCCMAACTCTCTCCAGCTTTAGGCCCTGGCAGGGGCTCTGAGGTCTCCCTGGAGCCTTCCCTTCTCCAGGTGCACACCCCCAGCTCTCCCAGCCTGGCTCCAGAGCAGAGGGGCTCCAGCCCTCGGAGCAGCTCCGTGGCCTCCTCTGGACTCTCTCCAGCAGCTCCAGGTCCTTCCTTTGTTCCCCAGGGCTGGAGCAGCTCTGCAGGTGAGGTCTCACCTGAGCGGGGCAGAGTCCCCCCCCTGCCCTGCTGCCCTCTGGGGCTCAGCCCAGGGCTCGGGGGGTTCTGGGTCCCAGCGCACGAGGCCGGGGCGTGTCCAGCGTCTCATCCCACACTATTCCCACCATCCCTGTTTCTACCAGAGCATCCCCCCTGTTCAGCCCCCTGGAACCAGGTTGCTGTTGGGAGAGGGGTTCAGGGTTTCTCCCAGGCGGTGTTTCCGTGCCCAGGGAGCTCCTGGGCTTCTCCAAGCAGAGGAGCTGAGCCAACCACGGGGCTGGGGGGATGAATCCCCTGATCCCACCCTGATCCCAMGGAGATTTCCAGCCTCTGAACTCGGCAGTGGTTCCCAACTGCCGCATCCCTCCCCAGGGATGCTCCAGGCTCCCGGTTTTACTGCTGGAGCTGAGGATTTTGGCACGGAGGGGAAGGGCTGGGGATGTTCAACATGTCCAGTTCCCACTCTTCTAATGAGATGAAATCCAATAAATAACTCGAGCCCTGCACAGAGTTTCTTTATCACCGAGGCATGAACAAGCCTTGCAGCCTSCTCTTGGCAGGGCCACCCCAGCCTYGCACGGATTTATTTTCCTGCTCWGGCTACTCAGAGCCTGTGGCCTTAATCCCATCCCTGCTGGAGGAAGATCTTAGAACCCACAAAAACTGACCTAAAATGTTCTTTTTTCCCCCATCCCTGCTTTGCAGTATTGTAAGATGTGCTGAGAAAGGCAGATGAGCCAGGGAGGGGCTTAGGGGGGGTACCTGGGGTGCTGGGAATGGCTGAGCCCTGAAATGGTTTTTACTGGGAAATTGGCTTTTCCCACTTTGGGCAGGGCAGGGGGGAATTTTCCACTGCAAACCCCATTTACCACCCACCCTAAGCTGTCCAACTGTGAGCTGGGCATGGCATTTCTCCTGCTTTTCCAGATCCTGGTAGGAATAAAGGTCTAAAGCAGCATCCCGGGAATGCCGGCTGTTCCCCTCCAGCTGGGCTGAAAAACAAATGTACGAATGCTGAGTTTCCCTAGAAAAATCAATCCCAACTCTCCGTGAAGCTGCTGGAGCCTCCCCAAAGCCACTGGGATGTGGGTTCGTGCCTTTGCCACCGGCTTTTGAGAGCCTTCCAATTAGGAGGCAGCGCTAATTAGGGCAGGAGGGTTTCCTGCACGGCGTGTCGCAGGGCAATGCCCGATCCCGGCTCCCGGCACGCCTGGGGAGACCTGGGAAACCTGGATTCACTCCCAGCGCGGGTCTTGGGCAAGCAGGCTCGCGCCTCAGTTTCCCCACCCGGGTGTTCCCTCCCGGGGATGCTGAGCTGCCGGGAGAAAGCCTTKAAAAAAACCCCATAAATCAAGGAGGTGTCGGTGTATTGTGCAAAAAGCTGCTCCGGGAGTCAGCTGAGGACGGGCCCGGCTGACCGGGAGGGAGGAGCTGGGGCTCATGTGCCCCCGGGCGGGCCGGGCTGAGCCGGGGCCGTGGGCTCAGCGAGGGCCGGMGGTGCCCGCAGCCCCCCTGCCCCTTTGGCTGGCCCTCGGCGCCGTTTTCCCGGAGAGACGAAAGGAGGGAGAGGGACGAGCCCCGCGCCGAGCGGCGGCAGCGACGTCTCCCCTCCCTCCCCCGTCCCCAGCCCCTCGGTGGGGACACTTGGCCCTGTCAGCGCCACGCGTGGCAGGGAGCGCAGCGCTCCTCCCAGCCAGCCGGGGACCGGGAAAAAAMCTTGTTTTCCTGCTTTCACAGCGGGAAAAGGGCGTCTTGGAGAGGCGCATCGAAGCCCCGAGGACCCGTGTGCTGCCACCCTTGTCCCTCTCCATCCCCGCGCTCTGCCCCACCGAGCCCCACGGGGTCTGCGACCCCGCCGCTCCCTCCTCCATCCCGTTTATTTTATTTTTTTTTTCAGCTGATTCATGAAATTCCCGCTCTGGCAGCGCCGTGTTGCTTTAAGCTGTTTACTCGAGTTCAGGAGGCGACAGCTCGCAGGGTATTTTTAGCTCTCCGGGTAGCGGAGCGGGATTAAAATGCAGTCAGTGTTACAGACGCTGGGGCTGAATCAGTATTCCTGCACCAGCCTCTCCGTGCCAGCGTTTCCCATTGAGTGTCTGAAAAACCCGAGTTTCCATGGAGACCCAGCTCCAGGGCAACCCGTTTTTCCTTGCAAAAATAATGATAATAATAATAAAAAAAAAAAATAAAAAATAAAAAGGCAGCAGGTAGAGAGGGGGCGCAGGGGCTGGCCGAGGGACGGCTCCCGGGGGAAGGGGGGGGTGGCTGTGAATCCCAATCCCTTCCCGCATCCCAGAGATGTGGGCGTGGGTGTGAAATGCTGATGAAGGTGGTGGGGCGTGGGCTGTGCTGCTCACCCCGCCCCGTCCCCTTGGGTGGGTTTCGGATGTGCTTCCCGCAGGGTGGGGTTTGGGTTTTGCTGCGGAGAAAAGGGGCGATGGGTGCCGAGGTTGGGGTTGGAATGGTAGAACCAGGAATTTTCACGCCGTCTCCAGGGATGAAATGAGTTAAATCAGCAGATCCTCGTTGGGTCTGTGTCCCTGGGGCCTCTCTGGAAGGGTTTTTCCAGGGGCAGGGCTGTCTCCAGTCCAGAGTGAGGGAGCAGAAATGCCCTCGGAGGACACGGGGGTGAGGGGGTGGCTCAGGGTCACACCACAGGAGGGTCCTGCCTCGGTTTCCCTGTTGGCCAACGTAGAGACATCACCCACAGGAGTCTCCCACGGACAASAGACCAAAACGTTGGCCTCTCCTTTATTTTCTAGCTTGGCAAATATCCCCTTTTTTCCCCCCTCCTGCTGCATCTACCTTGGAAATTTGGAGGAAAAAAGAGAAAACTATGAATTCTTGCAGGACATTTCTGTGATTTCTCCTGCCTGTGCCCAGCACCGCGGGCAGGACTCAGCCCAGGACTCAGCCCAGGACTCAGCCCAGGACTCAGCCCAGGACTCAGCCTGGCTGCTGCAGTGATGGTGTTGGGTGGCAGTGGGAGAAACCTCGGTGCTCCCAGGGTGGCACTGGAGAAGATTTGGCAAGAGGGACCCACAATGAGGTGATTGTTTGGCGTTCCCAATAACCACAGGACGATTGGCCTGGGGATTCATGCGATGGCACCTTGGAGGCCCTGCCTGGGTGGGGTGTGGGCTTGGGTCGGCTGCTGAACCCCAGGAGCTGCTGATCTCTGCCCATGTGGCTCCAGCAGTGGGGCCTTGCCTGGGGCACGATTTTCCCCAACAAGCCACATCCGTGAGCCCGCTCAGATCCAAGCTGGAGCCACGGCGTTTCCTCACAGTTGTTCTCCCTCCACTCTGGGATTTTTCCATGTGGTGATCCAGCGCACGGAAACCTTGAGAACCTGACCTGGAGCCACTTCCAGCCCCAAGGGAGGCTGAAAAGCACGCTGAGATCAGGGACAGAGCAGAGGGCAGCTCCCGGGCAGCCCCAGCACTGCCTCCCTGCACGGGAATGCTGCATCCGCCGGGACACTCCATGGCTACCGCGGCTGGRCAGGGATGGAGCATCTCTGGAGGGAGGAGCTGCTTCTGCGAGCAGAAGCCTCCCCAAATCCAGACCTCCTGGTGAGTTCTTCATCCTGGAGCCGGAYGCGAGGGCAGGTGGGATCCGTGGAAGGCCTCGGACAGACACAASCCCCTGGCGCAACCAGGCGCTCCCAGGCCGCGCTCCCCGCAACGCAGCTCACCGTTCGGATTTTCCCAACCGGGCGGGAGCAGCCGCGGCTGAACAAACCTCTCCATTTTCAAAGCAGGGTCCGCGCCTCTCCAGCCGTCACCCGGGGGCGGATCCCGCAATCCCGCCTGCGGAGAGGCTTCCTCGCTTTCTCCGAGGTGTTTCCATCAGACGGGAAACGGGCGTTTGCCACGCCGCGTCCTCCGAGCGCGATTCCGCGCGGGAGCTCGCACCGAACCGAATGATTTTCGCTGCAGCTCTTCTCAGCCTGGTGGATCGAACGTTTCTGCCCCAGCGAAGAATAACRTCCTGTGAGGGAAAAAATGTCCCGGGAAAAGGTGGCTTTTGATCTCAAAACTGCCGGCGTGGGCTTTTTTTCATGGAGAGCCGCTCCCACTGGCGTTAACG
Organism: Amblyornis subalaris; assembly: GCA_018881555.1. Classification (NCBI taxonomy): domain Eukaryota; kingdom Metazoa; phylum Chordata; class Aves; order Passeriformes; family Ptilonorhynchidae; genus Amblyornis; species Amblyornis subalaris. The sequence goes on along the minus strand of JACAXG010000081.1, from coordinate 2,301,575 downwards.
GCTGCTCCCCCGGCCCTGCCCCGCGCTCAGCACGCCTCAAACGGCTCCCGTCCAACGGATCTTTTCCCAGGATTGGAAACGGCCGGCGCCAGGGGCTTTCATCTCCGGTCACGGGGAATTCAGGCGGGCTTGGTCCTATTGAGGCCGTGCTCAGAAAATGGGCTGTGTTCCTCGTTCTCGGGAATAAAAGAGGGAAGAAGTCATCTTCCTGCCCAACTCGTTGATTTGTAGGCTTGGAAATGGTGTCGCTCCCCATGGAGTCAAGGGGGTGCCAGCAGAGGGATTTTGGTGTCCAAGGGTCGTGGCTCAGCTCTTGGGTGGGGGATTTGGCCAAGGTTTGGCACAGGTTAGGAGGGGTTCAGCCTCGGTGCTCCTGGGGTGGACATTCCTTTGGGATGCAAGAAGTGATCCGGTCACTGGGTGAGGTGTGACCGCGGCAGGAGTGTCCCGGGGAGTCCTCTTGTCCCTGGGTTGGGGACCAAGGCCATACTCCCAACCCTGGCAGGGGCTTATTTCATGTGTGTCTGAAGCTGCCTGAAACACATCCAAATGGATCCCCTCTTATCCCTGCTCCATTGTCAGCCTTTGGTTTTTTCCCAGGGTGAGCAAGTCCCCGGCTTTGCCTTCTGCTCCCAGAAAATGGTGTTTGTGGAACAGCCTGCAGGGAAAACAACAACCACCCAAACCCCCAAACCAAACCGTGGCGCTCCAGATATCCACTGACTTCATCCCTGGGAGCCTGTGGCTCTCCCTGGGGAAAGGAGGATTTTTGCAGCTTCGTTCAAACGTTGGACTCGATCTTGGAGGTGTTTTCCAACAGAAATAAATGATTCTGTGATTCCCAGCATGGAAGGTGCAGGAGGCTTGGCCAGGGGAAGAGGGGCCCAAAGAGCAGCTTCCAGTGTGGATCATGGAATGGTTTGGGTTGGAAGGGATCTTGAAGCTCATCAAATCCACAGGCAGGGACACTTTCCACTATCCAGGTTGCTCCAAGCCCCATCCACCCTGGCCTCGCACACTTCCAGGGATGGATGGCTGCCTCCAGCTGGAAGAGATAACTTCTCCTCCCAGACTGCCAGCACAGGGAAGGTCAGCTGTGTCCGAGCAGCTCTGCCAGGCTCTGGCACCTCTGTCCCCTTTGAGCGTGTCCCCATTTTCCCTGCAAACCCCCTGACCCCTCTCTGGGGGATCCCCCCCTCCCCCCCAGCCCCTGCTTGGCATTTAGAGCTGCCACTCGCAGCTCTTTTGTTATTTTCTGCCGCTCATTTATAAAAAGCAGCTGACACCATCTCACTGTTCGTGGAAGGAAACTATTTAGGGACACAACCAGTGGGTTTTGGAAAACTTACCATAACGGGAGAGCTGCGGTTCCTTCCAGCCGTGCGTCCTCCCAGCTCCCTGCCAGCCCGCTCTGCTCCACGGGACACTTTTAATGGGATGTTAACAACTCCAGAAAATATCACAGGGCCGTTTGGGAGCGGAATAATTGGGAGTCAGCTGCAGCTGGGGGCTCTTCGTGCTTCCCGAGCGCTTGTCCCTCTCGGAGAAGGACGTCACATTCCCGTCACTGCTCTGAGTGTCCTTGGAGCTGGCTGGGGATGTTGGAAGGCAGTGGGAGCTGAGGAGCTTGGCAGGGCTGGGATTTGTGGGGAGAAATGGCCTTTTAAGAGGCTGGGGCTCTTAAATAACCCCTCTGGAGCAGCCCTTTGGAAGAGATTAAGGAGGAGCTGAAAGGGGCAGTTTTTCCGTGATGGGGGATTGTGTTGGCTCTGTGCAGCAGAATGAGAGCTTCCATATCCCGGGAAATGATGGGGATAAATTGGGGATAGATGGCAAGGAACCCCCTTGATGTCCCCACCCTCTGCTAAAACCCCTCAGGAGACAGTGTGGGTTACAAGTTCCCGGTTGTGGGGCTGCTGCTCTGCTCTCTGGGAGCCCCCACTGCACCTTGCTTGGAATTCTTGGGCTTCTGCTTCTAAATTTAGCCCTTTTGGGGCAGGAGGGGTATGGAGGAAGGGGGATGATGGATAAGGAGGAGGAGGAGAAGCATTTCTTTCTCCCTGGGTCCATTGTCTAATCAAAGGGAGCCTGACTTTAAAGGCTCCATGTTCGTCACGGAGCCGACAGGGAACATCCTTCATTAAAAATGTTCAAGGGCTTTGACTCCTCAGCACCTCTTTGGAATTGCTGGCAATGGCCAGGCTTGGAGCACCCTGGTCTGCTGGAAGGTGGCCCTGCCCGTGGCAAGGGGTTGGAACAAAATGGGCTTTAGGTCCCTTCCCACCCAAACCATTCCAGGATTCCATTAATTCTATGACACTGCCTTGGCCGTGCTGCTCTTCCCCCTCCGCCCCAGCCCTGGGTACCACAACAGGAACCTAGCTCCTAGAAAAAGGAATTTAAATGCAGAAGATCCTTGGGCTGCTGGCATCTCCCTATCCCAGMATGCAGCGTGGGGTAGGAATTGTCTTATTCTCATGTTCAGCCCCTCTCCCCACTTCCCTCCAGAGCTGCACAGATGTCACCRGAGCCAGCGAGGCATTTGGGAATAAAACAGGGATGTTTTCCTCTCTCTCCTGTGTAAGGAAGCAGCTGTTGGTGGGGATGGCTGCTGTCCTAAACCAGCTGTACCCAAAAGCCAAGCCAGCAGGAAGAGGGTGAAGCACGTTGGGGTTCAGCTCTCAGATCTGCACTGTGTCTGATCCCGGTTTACCMGGGTCAGGAGCCGCTTTTGTCCCCAAGGACAGCTTTTGGGGSACTGTGGGGCCAAGGCACCCTGCAGCAGGATCTGCTGGCTGCGTGGGAAGGGGCTGGGGGGGGGAAGCGTGCCGAGCCCGTGCCCAGGATGCCGCTCCCGGCGGATCGATGCTAATCCCGTTGTCTGCGCTGCAGAGCCGGCACCGCCCCGCGGGCCGCGGCCGGGAGACAGGGAAATCGGGATGGCTCCCGAGGCACTCGGCTCCCTCATTGCTGCCGACTGATCCTAAAAGAGGTGCAGCAAGGGATCCCCAACTTCCACGGTGGGCAGGGACCCGTTGTTGAGGGAGGGTCTCCTGTCTCCCGTGGGCATGGTTTGTGCCCGTCCTCAAAACCCCACCAGGAGGGGGGAAAAAAGAGAATTTTCTTAGTGAGCCCCTTCCCTTGTGAGCTCCATCCTTTGTGAGCCCCAGCCTTTGCTCCTGGCTCCTTTCCCGTTTCCTTGCTGCTTTTCCCCTCCGCCTTTCCAGCCCGCAGGACAAACCCATCCCCTCCGGAGCTGCCCCCCGCCCGCCTCAACACCCCACTGCTGCCGCATTCCCGTGGGATCAGCCTCTTCCCGAGACGCGGGAAGCAGCATTTCCCGGGTTTCTCCCCGCGGATTTCCCTCGTGGAGGATGCGGCTGGATGGGTTTTGCCCGGCCTGATTGAAATTCGGCTCCGCACCTCCCGGCTGGCGACGGGTCCCGCCGGTCACCGCCCCGAGCAGCTCCCGAGCYCCCCAGCCCCGGCACACGGGGCTGGGAACGGGGGGAATCTGCGGGGCTGGGGGKGCTAATTAGCCTAATGGGAGAGAAAATTGCTGGGAGGAGCTGGGAATCATCCATCCGCTGCCGCGCCCGAGGCAGGCTCACGGACACGGCGGGGCACAGGAGCGGATCCAGGTTTTGAGCCTCGGGCGCATCGTTGAACTCCGGGACTCGGCTCTGACGGCCCAAATCGAGGGCTCCGCCGCTTCCCAAAGGCTGCTCGGGCTTTTTCCCCTCGGATCCTGCTCGTTTTTGCGGCTGGCAGAGCCCGCCGCGCCCGGGAACTCCGGCTCGCTGCCTTAGCCAGGCCGCGCAGGTGCCGAGCGGTGCTGAGCATTTGTCGCTGCGGAGGGAAGGGCTCGGCGAGCGCGGCCCCAGGGCCGGGCAGCTCTTTAGAGCAGTCACCTCCGGCCGTGCCAGCCGTTCCGAAAGCCCTGCGCGACCAGGATGGATTTGTTACGTGGGTAATTAGAGGGAAATCGGCGTTTCTTGGCAGAGGAGAGCCTGGTGTGTTTGTTCTGGAAATTAGGGGGGACGGCGCTGCCGGCGGAGGTGTTCACCCCACCTCGGGGTTGTTTTCCCCGTGCAGGGGGGGGTGGTGGTGGTTGGCAGCCCAAGGATCCTGCCTGGAGCAGGGTTGGCTGCCTGGCTCTGCCCGTGGGCACGGRGAGCCGCGCTGGGATAATTCCTGGGTAGGAATCCGCAGTGCTGAATGCCCGATCACACCTTTCCCCGGTCACACCTTTCCCTCATCGTCCTCTGTGTTCACACCASGCCCTGGGGTTGGTCTGGGCTCAGATCTGCCTCCTCCGCCCCTGCTGACCAAGAAAATGCTGATTTGCAGCACTGAAAGCTCCAGTCTGGGAAGGATCTCACCGTGTGAGGGGCTTGAAGGGCGTAAAAATGGGACCTGCGTGGCCAAAACCAGAGTGGGATTTGGTTTTGGGTGGAAGGCAAGAGCTGGGAGCAGCCCTGAGATGGGCACTGGAACAGCTTCCCAGGGAGTYGTGGAGTCTCCCTCTCTGGAGACATCCCAAACTCACCTGGATGCATTCCCGTGTCACCCGCTCCAGGTGACCCTGCCTCGGCCTGCCCAGGACTGGGTGATCTCCAGAGGGCCCTTCCAAGCCTGACCAACCTTCCAACCCTCCTGTGACTCTGGGAAGAGCTGGAAGTGTGACAGGCACCGAGTGGGAAGCRCAGCCTGGAGGGCAGCGGAGGAAGGGATTAATGGGCACCAGGATTGCGGAGATGTCCCTGAGGAGCAGCACAGGAGATAAGAAAGAATTTATCATAAAATCTCCAGACCATTTGGTCTTGTCCTGCTGCTCCACCCCTTCCCTGTGCCCACCTCCAAGGTTTCTGCCCCTCTCCATCGCTGCCAGCTCTGTCCCTGAGCTCCCTGGGGTGCCAGTGCCACCACCTCCAACCACGCCAGTACCTGTGTCCAGTCAACACGACCCCCAAAGTGACGATCACAAGAGTTTCCTCGGACCCAAACAATTTGCAAAGGGCTTTGGGCGAGGCTGGAATTTTGGCTGCACCTGGATGTATTTTTTTCTCCCTCCTGCACGGTGGAGCTTGGGAACAAGAAATGGTGAAAGGACCTGAGGAGCTTTGGGGTCCTGCGGGACCTCAGCTCCGCTGGAGAAGGGCAGTGAGGGAGGGGGAGAGGCGGGAGGACAGGCTGGGCTCCTGGAGCCGTTCAGACTGGCTTCTCTCCTCTCTGATTGGGTTTAAATTAAGCCATCTGGTCACATTAAATGGTGAATTATCTCAGCTGCTGCCGCTCTCCCTGTGGGAACAGCGGCCAGAGGGGAGGGGGAAGGCTGGGGGGGCTGCACCCCTGGCCCCGCACCCCGGGAAAGATGCGGATYCCGCGGAGATGGGTGTCATCTCCCCTTCCGTATCCCATGGAAACCGGAGCCGGTCACCCGGGAAGATCACAGCCCTGCTCCACTGGCCTCGGAGGAGGGTTTGGAGCTGGTCTCTGATCCATCTAATCAAGCCGAGCGTGGTGTGACCTTCCCTGTCTGGTGTCCTTGGGAGTCCTTTCCCGGGCGGCAGTGCCGGCTCGAGCCAGCAGAGCTCTCGGCGCGAGGCTGCGGCTCGGAGAGGGGAAGGGATGCAGTTCCCCTGGACGGAGGGGCTGGAGCAGGACCTGGATCAGCCCAGGGTGGGATTTTGCTTCATTYGTGCCTGTTCCCTGTGTTGTTCAGCTTGGAAAGGCCTTCCTGGCTCTCCAGGGATGTCTTCACCCTGCCCTGGGTGAGCAGCCATGGTCTAGGTGGGKGAACCCTCTTCTCTTTGGGCAGCTCTGAGATGCACCCAGACCCTGCTGGGGGTCCCAGCCAGGCCCCTCAGCGTGGGCTGCCAGCCCCTGGCTCGGCTTCACTGGTGCCCTCTGCCCTGCCATGCTGGGTGGTCTCCTGTGCCAGTGTCATGGAATCCTGGAATGCTTTGGTTTGGRTYAAACCCCATCTCATTTCATCCCTGTCACGGGCAGGGACACCTTCCACTATCCCAGGCTGCTCCAAGCCCTACCCAGCCTGGCCTTGGACRCTTCCAGGGATGGGGAAGCCACAGCTTCTCTGGGCAGCCTGTGCCAGGGCCTCCCCACCCTCACTGGGAGGAATTTCTTCCCAATATCCCAGGAGAATCGCAGAATATCCAGAGCTGGAAGGGACCCACAGGGATCATCCAGTCCCACTCCTGGCCCTGCACAGACACCCCAACAATCCCAGCCTGTGCATCCCTGGGAGCGTTGTCCAAACGCTCCTGGAGCTCTGGCAGCTTTGGGGCCGTGMCCATTCCCTGGGGAGCCTGTTCAGTGCCCRCCACGCCCTGGGGGAAGAACCTTTCCCTGATMTCCAGCCTGACCCTCCCCTGACACAGCTCCAGCCCTTCCCTGGGTCCTGTCCCTGCTCACAGCAAGCAGAGACCGGAGCTGCCCYTCAGGAGGATATTGAAGACCCCTCTGAGGTCTCTCAGTCTCTTCTTGCCCAGGCTGAACAAACCAAATGCCCCCACTGCCTCCTCATTAGGTCCCTCCAGACCCTTCCCCATCCTCGTGGCCTCCACTGGACACTGTCTAACAGCTTCATGTCTTTTTTATATTGTGGTGGCCAAAACTGCCCCAGGACTCGAGGTGAGGCCACTGCAGTGCAGAGCAGAGCAGGACAATCCCTTCCCTGGCCTGGCCAGCGATGCTGTAAATAATGTCTGGGGCCATTTCCCTGGTTTCCCCCTGGCCTGTCCATCACTCTGTGTCTCACGTCCCTCTCACACCCACACTGGTCTGAGCGAGGCAGGAGCTGTGACTTGGCTCTGCTCCGGGCCACGTGCCCAGGTCTGGCTTGCAGCAGCTCTGGGTGTCCTGGACCTCCCCCAAGAGCATCTGGAAGCAATCCACCTTCCCAGAGCTCTTGGCAGCTGGGCTGGCTGCTCCGAGGGCTCRGGGGGGCTGTCCCAGTGGCCATCCCGGTGATGGGGAAGGGGTCAGATCCAGAGTGCAAGCTGTGGCACTCCACACTCACCTGGTAGAATGTTTTCTGGAGCTGTAGGATCTCCTCTCCACGTCCTGGGGGTTTCCCGGGGTCAGGTTCCCCCTCTCAGGGGCATTTCAGGGCATCTCACCCCATCTGTCAGCCTGGAGCTCACGGATGCTGCCGAGCTCCCGACAGACCAGGATCCTGGATCCATCCCAGATTCATCCCGTGCTGAAATACCCAGATAGGAGTCGAGGGAGAATCTCCAGGACTGGATGGGCAACAGGACTTCCAAAGGACCCTGGCTGAGAAGTTCTACAGCGAGCCACAGTTTCCCAACCTCAGCTCCTGTGTCCCATCTCCCACCCAGGATTTGGGGAGATTCTTTTCCTCACAGCAGCTCCTGCATTTGGCTGAGGTGTGAGAAACTCCCTCAGTGCCACATCCTGAGGGAGGAATGGGCTGCCCCAGCTCACCCAGTTTGGTTTGCTGGGAATGCTCCCGGTGTGTCCGTGCCGGTTAAGGGAACTTAATTGGTCATTTAGCACCAAAAAAGAGCAGCCAGGGGTGTCTTAAAGCTTTTTGGACAGATTTGGAGCAAAACAGAAGCTCTGAGGATCCTCAAGGCCCTGGGATGGGTTTGCTCCTCTACCTGCGTTATTCCACGTGCCTGTGGCACAGTTTGGAGGAGCTTCGATGGAAATCCAGGCTGGATCCTGGTGCTTAAATCTCACCGGTGGAATCCTGGGGCTGCTCGTCCAGCACGGTGCAGACGCAGGATAAAATCCTGCCCTGGGCAGAGGGGCTGGGGGAGCTCCCTGGGAGGCAGGGCCTCATCGGGGATCTATTCCCTCCCTGGGATCCCCATTTTCATCCGCATTTTCTGCGGGATCCCGGTGAGTCAGCACTTCATAAGGCTCGGAGGTGCCTGAGCAGCCGGGAAGTGCCAAAAAAAAGCCTTGAGGTGGGTTGCAGGTGAGGAAATTTGGGAGGGAAGGCAGGGATGAGAAGCCACCGGGAAGAAGCAAGGAGCAAAGGAGCATTCCCCCTTTTCTGCTGGAATCCTGCTGCTTCCCACTCAACCCAGCCAAAGGAGCCAGACCAAATCCCCACGGACACCTGAGAAATGCCCAAACCGAATGGATCGGGACGAGGGGGAGGCTGCTGCGGGGCAGGGGGTGATGACGGAGCTGATGGAGCTTTTGGGAATTAATCASCCGTGAAAAGGATGGATGGGAAGGGCGAGGGGCAGAGCGGGAAGGGCAAATCACGCCCGCGGGGAAGACAAATGAGCCGAGATGGGCCGAGAGGAACGGCAGCTGCTCAAGGACATCCGCGGGAAGGGGACGGGCCGGGAGGGCGGCGTGGGGATGAAGGGGTTAAACCAGCGAACTGGTTTCCCATCAGCACCAGCCTGGGGTTTGCACTGGTTTGTCTTGGTGCCCCAGCAGCGTTTCCCCTGTGCGTGCACACCCTGCCCGTCCCCCGAGGGCTGCCTGGGAAAWAACCCCTTCCAGCTGCGGGGCCTCGGGAGCTGCAGGAACGGCTGATTTTCCACAGGTGTCAGGCCAGAAAATTGAGATGTAAAGCAGAGAAACAGCTCGGCCCAAGGTGGAAAATAAATYGGGTTTGGGGTCACGGCTGGAGCCGCCGTTTTCTCAGGGCGAGCTGGGATGTGCCCCCTTTGAGCAGGGGCTGGCCCAAAGCATCGGGACCGGGAGTAGATCTCSTCCTGACCGTGTGGGTTTAATCTAATTTAAGATTACAGAGGTTCTGAAAGCCCTGCTGGGTGCCTGGGCAGGGCCGCAGAGGGGAATATTCCACCCTGGATGCTCCTGGCTGGTGATTAGCAGCACCCCGGAGCCRGAGGGGGGCCGGACCCCGCCGTGCTCTGCCCTGGGCCAGCCCTGTTGCTATTCTTGCTCGGCCCTGTCTGCTCTTTTTTGGGCTGTTCTTTGTCCTCAGCCAGCCAGGCACCCCATCTCCCAGACAGGAGAGATGAAAATGAGCTCTCGTCCTCTCCGGAGGAGAAGATCAGGGAGAGACACGGAGGAAAAGTGAGGGAAATTAAGCAGAAATAGCTTCAGGGGTCATTTAAAAATATCCCCACGACTGCCTTAAATATATATTTAGCAAGAATTCATAGTCCATGGCTGAGGGAGCTCCAGGCACCGAATGTACAGARTGGTTTTTGATAAAGACCCACAGGATTTATCACAGTTTAGAGGGGAAGAAGGAGGGATGGAGATGGGATGGAGAGGAGAGAGGTCCCGGGGCTGCGGGGTTTCTCTCAGCCACCCTCCTGTGCCTCTGAACTGCCCCCCCGCTGCATACAGCCACGTGTTGAGCCTTTTGGGTCTGTAAAACCATCAGGATCTCCCAGCAGCCAAATCCCGGTGTCCTGCTGATGGGGCAGGACTGGAATCCAACCTGTGGAGACCCTGGGGGTCCCACCAGCCTCCTGTGGGGGTCTGTGGTGACACCACCCTGTCCATGGTTCTCCTCCTTCGGGAGTACCCGCTCCTGGTGCCTCTGCCTGGAGAGGGCCAGCCTGGCTCGGGTCCTTGTCCCCACSAAGGCTGGGAGAGGACAAGGAGGTGCTGGGCTGAGCCCAGCCCTGCTGGAAGTGAACTGCTGACGGACCAGCTGGAGCGATGGAAAGGTGCGGAATTAAATCCATGAGGAGACACCAGTGGCAGGTATGGTCCCATGGGAGGAAGAATATGGAGCCACCGCGGGGATGAAGCTTGGTGGGTGTGAAACACCGGGGTGGCCCCGAGTGACACCACGTCCCTTGCACCAGCTGCTCTGTTGGGGTTGAGATCCCAAAGCGTTTCCCAGCTCCCAGTCCTTTAGAAGTGAGAAGATCCCCTTGTTCCTSRGAGCACCCTGGGCTAAAACCCCACRTGGAGAGCAGCCCTCACGGCCCGGGTCTGCCCCAGGAGCTGTGCCCAGCCAGCACCACGAATTATTCACGCGGGGTGGAGATCCCGTTTCGCCTGGAGAAGGGTCTCCTTGAGCAGCACAGCCTCGCCCGGGGCTGTCGGCTCAGAAACCCAAGATCCTGAGGGAATTCAGCTCGCACGTTCCTTCCCCGGGTCCAGGGCTGCTCCGACGGCAAAGTCAGGCGAGGCTTTGACTTTGGGGCCCCGGCTGAAGGTTGGTGGGTGTCTCCTTACAGCCCCACGGGCTTTATTGATTGTCTCCTGCCCGAGTTCCCTCCCCAGCCGGGCTGGAACTGTTCCCCTCCAGCTGACAAATGGAGCTGCCAGCCTCTGATTTATTTTAATTGCCATTTTTCCCTTCTCCTGGTGACATCAAGACGTGATGAATCCGCGCTGGAGTACCCGAGGCGGAATGTGCCGGGKGCTTGGTGGGGGCATCGCCCATCCCTATGGGTGGAAAAACTGCTCCCTGAAATCCCAGCGTGGGGAAACTGAGGCACTGGAAACGAGTTTTGGGCCGCCTGCGCCTGGCAGGCGATGGGAAAGGCGGATAACCAGGAAAAACCCTGGAGTTTTGTGGGCAGCACRTGCGTCCTCAGAGCTGAGGGGTTCCAGGCACCCTCCGGGCTCCTCACCCACCTCACAGGGTGATGATTTCAGCACAMCACCTTCTTTTCTCGGGAAGGTGTTGGGGACGAGGGAAGATGTCAGGAAGATTTGGTCTGTTCTCCCGTGGGGCTGCAGGCAATGCCCTGAAGGGACAGGGGACAGGCACAGGCACAGGCACAGGGACAGGGACAGGGGAGGACGTGCTGCTCGGCATGGCACGCTCCGCTCCCACCGCGGCTGGAGCCTGTCACGGCGAAGAGCTGCCAGACGTGACACAAAGCGCGCTGAGGACTGAAGGAGACGGGGATGATCCTGAGAGGTGTGCAAGAGAGGTGTGAGGAGCCCGGAGCCGGCTGGCACATGGAGCCACCTCCCGGGGCCACCTCCTTCGTGCCGGTGTGTGAGTCCCGGGCGCTCCACRGGCTCCTGCCCAGCGCCTCCCTTCCCGGCTGCTTGTGCAAATGCTTGGAAAACGTCTTTTGCCGCAGGCTGTGTCCTTGTTTTCCTCCCCGCTGGGACACAGGGAAGGGCGCAGGTCTCGGTGCCGGTCTCGCTGTCTGGCTCCTCGGAGCATCCTTAGCGCTGCCTCTCCCTCCCGGAGCCGGTGCCACTTGTCCCGCAAACACGTCACGGGCAGCGGTGGGGGGGGGGGGGGCGGGGGGGGGCACAGCAAGGCTGGGGGGGTCTCCCCACATTCCCTCCCTCTCCCTATCCGAGAAAAATCCTTCGCCAAAGGCAGCCAGGAGCCGCGGCTGGGACGNCAGGCTGTGTCCTTGTTTTCCTCCCCGCTGGGACACAGGGAAGGGCGCAGGTCTCGGTGCCGGTCTCGCTGTCTGGCTCCTCGGAGCATCCTTAGTGCTCCCGCTCCCTCCCCGAGCCCGTTCCACTTGCCCCCCACCCACCTCACGGGCAGGGGGGGGGGGGGGGGGGGCTGGGGGGGTCACAGCAAGGCTGGGGGGGTCTCCCCACATTCCCTCCCTCTCCCTATCCGAGAAAAATCCTTCGCCAAAGGCAGCCAGGAGCCGCGGCTGGGACGAAGTCTCCGGTGCTCGGGTCATTTCGGGGAGCTGTGGTTCTGTGCTGTGCCCCCCTCCGGAGCCGCCACCTGTTTGGTGTCTGCCCGGCGAGCCCCAGCTCGTCCGTCATTCCCGGCCGTGTCACCGTGCGGTGACATGGAAACGGCTCCGGCGGAGGCTCCGGCGTTCAAAGGCGCCTGCCTGCCGGGATGGCCGCGGGAGCGCACACGGGCTCGCTCCTCCCGGGCCCCGCTGCTCCTCCCGAGGCGCGGAGTGGCGATGGAGCGGATCCCCGCCTCCCGGGGGAAGGGTCTCGGAGGGAGCGGGATGCGAATCCGGGCTCCTCCGAGCGCCGGTAACGCTTGGAAGGCGAAGGCGGCAGCTTGCAGGGGGCAGATGGGCCGGAGGCGGCCCGGAGCCAGCCACCTGAAGGCCGTGGATGCGCGCGGCTTCCCAGGGCTCCGCTTGGCTTCCTCGGGCTGCGGCCCTRCGGGAGGAGCTGCGGGGCCCTGCCGGGAGGGATCGGGGCCGGGCACCCACAAGCAGGTGGATCCATCCTGTACAGACATCGCTGTCCTGAGTGGGGCCACCCTCAGCGAGTCCCGGGACCGAGAGCACTGGGGGGGTCCCCGGGTGGCCAAATCTCTGTAATTATGGATTCGTGTCCGTGCTCCGGGTCTCCTCAGGACACGGGGCTTTGGGAAAGACGTGGCCCTGCAATGCAATCCCTGATCCTGCCTTAATTCTCTCTGTACTTTGGGGGTTTATTCTTCCCTCTCCATTAATCTCTGAATATTAGGTGGAAAGCGAACAATTACCGTGCTAATGGCTCCATAAATTCCTTCATTACTTATTAAACCCGAGCGCTCCCCGCGCAGCGGAGGAAAAGAGACGAAATGGAGAAGAAAAGGGAGCGGAGGGGGTTGAGCAGCCAGGGCAGAGGGTCTCGGGCTGGGCTGCGGCGGCGGGGCCGGATCAGACCCGGTAATTCACGGGCTGTCGTTGCCCTCTGCCGGCCGCGGGACGGGCAGGGGCTGCCTGCTCTGCCCTTGCTCTTCCCTGCTCTGCTCTCCCTGCTCTCCTCTCCCTGCTCTTCGCTGCTCTGCTCTGCCCTGCCGCGCCTGCGAGCAGAGCCCCGAGGTCCCCGGGGACACGAGGCTGGGGAGCCCCGGGGTGTCTGGGGAAGCTCTGCGGAGGTCGCTGCTTGGGGACCCAAAGCAGTCCCCAAAACCCTCGGGGACGACGCTGAGCAGAGCTCGGGGCAGCAGGAGCCTGCCTTTAGGGGCGGTTTATTCCAGCAGCGGCACGGGGAAGGGTCAGGAATCCTGAAGCTGTCCCCATCCCACGCTGCCTGCCAGGGAGCGCCGGGCACCGCATTCCCGGCTGCGGGAGAGAAATCCGCTCCCTCCCGGCTTTCCTCGAGGTGCCGCCTCTCTGTTCGCCGCCAAACCTCCCCCGGCATCCCGCAGGGTGGATGTTCTCCAGCTTTTTGTTCTGCTGGCCGAGGCGAGGTCTGGGCCACTGCGGGGATCGCAGCCACCATTCCAGGGGAAGCTTCGCCTCGGCTCCGGGTCGGGGCGTGTGGCAGCTCCGCTCCCGGGAGGGCTCTTGTGGCCTCGCCTAAGTGGAGCTAATGGATTTCCATGTCTCCAACAGCCAGCTGGGATACGAGCACATCTCCTGGAAGAAGGGCAGCTCGTCTGAATGCAAAGCTGCAGCCAGGCAAACGCCTCCCCGGCCGAGGTGCTCGCAAGCCTGCCCGGATCGGCGGGATCCGAGCGGGAGCTCTGGGATCCATCCGAGGAGCCCTTTGCATCTCCCCCTCCATCGCACCCGCCTGCTCCTCCGTGATCCACTCCAGCCGGGTTTGGACAGGAAAACACACAGTTAAACCCCGAGAGAACGTTTTGGGGTTTTTTGCAGCAAACAGCCGATTTCTGCGGTTCCGCAACAGCCGAGCATCCTGCRGGATGCGCCCGGCTCCGCGGGGGGACCTGGATGCCCGGCTCCCAGGGCCACCGGCTGTAATGAGATGTTTAGATCTAGGCCAGGGGCTCCAGGGCCATCTGGCACCTGAATTATTCATACACTTATATCTAAGCACAGGCAGAGCAGAGCGCAGCGCTGCTTCTCCAGCCTGGGCCCGGGGGGACATTCCTGCTTGCGCCGGATCGTTTTTCACGGCCTGACAAAGCCTGATCCTCTCCAGACCTCCCACCCGGGGCTGCACTGCCTTTTCCCAGTGCCAAACGCGCTCCAAACCACACCAGTGATGCTGAACGGGGATCCACAGAGATCCATGGCGATCCACGTTGCCGGCAGCTGACGCGGAGGTGGAAAAATCCAGGAGAAGAGTCTCCCCTCGGAAGGAGGAGGTCAGGAGGAGCGAAATCAGATTAAATGTCTGTCAGGAGGGCCCATGATGTGGCCCAGTGCCCCCCCCCAAGGTGTCTTTTACGCTGTGACTCATCTGCTGAGGAATTTTAATCCCTGTCTTTCTCTCCCAACCCCAGGCACCACTGGGAAGCAGAGAGGACCTTGGAGACAGAAGTCTCTATCACTTGTTGTTAAAGCGATGCATTTCTTCTCCAGCCATGGAGCTGTGCCAGGTTTTACCAGATGTAACTGAAAAATTTCAGAGGAAGCTGAAATATGGCATATTATGGTTTTCTGTGCAGTTTTCTCTCACCTCGTTGAGTGATTCCTCAGCTCCTCTGCGCAATCTGGGATAGTGGAAGGTGTTCCTGCCCGTGGCAGAGGGTGGAAGGAGATGAGCTCTAAGGTCCCTCCTCTACCCCAAACCAGTCTTGGGTTCCATAATCCTACAGACACAATGGGAGATACAGGAGAGGAGCTGGAGGGGAGGGATCTCTGCATGGGATGTGGGGGCATCTGATCCAACCCCAAGTGATGCTTTTTTCTTGTAAACTGGGATATTCTGCTCCCTAAAACGTGCTGGGTGCTGGGTCTCGTTCCTTAGCCAACTCCAAAGCCCTTTCTAGCAGCTCTGGAAGTGAGGTGTTGCTGTAAAACGGTGCCATCCTGACAGAATAACTTTTCCAGAGGGAAATCGCAATGCCTGAGCTTTATCCTCCAGCTGGGAAGCAGCTCGATCCAGCTGGGAGCAGCGGCAGGGATAAGGCTGTGTGACAGATCCATGGATCAGCCGAGGCTCCTCCCGCACACACCTTTGTCTCCCCTCATCTCGTCACATCCACCTAATTGGATCTGTTTCCACAGCTTCCCATGGTGATCCACACGAGCCAAGATCCCAAATCGCTGCGGGTCTGGCTCCGAAACGCCTGCTGGGTTCAGGTTGTGACACAGAAGAATCTCAGTTTCAGAAGCTCAAGGCATATTCCAAACACAATTCCTGTCACTCCAAGGTCTGTACTTAGGAATCGTGGTGCATCCAGCTCTGCTGCCCCCAGCATTAGGAGGATGTGGAACTGTTGGAGCAAGTCCAGAGGTGGCCATGAAGTCGTTGAGGGGACTGGAGCCCCTCTGCTSTGGAGCCAGGCTGGGAGAGCTGGGAATGCTCAGCCTGCAGAAGAGAAGGATCCAGGGAGACCTCAGAGCCCCTTCAGTGCCTAAAGGGGGTCCAGTAGAGCTGGAGAGGGACTTGGGACAAGGGCCTGGAGTGACAGGACAAGGGGCAATGGCTTCCCACTGCCAGAGGGAATATTAGGATAGATGGGATACAGGAAGAAATTGTTCCCTGTGAGGGTGGGGAGGCCCTGGCACAGGTTGCCCAGAGAAGCTGTGGCTGCCCCATCCCTGGAAGTGTCCAAGGCCAGGTTGGACAGGGCTTGGAGCAAGCTGGGATAGTGGAAGGTGTCCCTGCCCATGGCAGGGGGTGGSACTGGATGAGCTTTAAGGTCCCTTCCAAACCAGTCTGGGGTTCTGTGATTCAGCATTCAGTCAGGGCTGGTCACTACTGGGGTTCCCCAGGCCCCAGGATCGGAGCTGGTCCTGTTTAATGTCGTTATCCATGATCTGGATAAGGGGATGGAGGGCATCCTCAGTCAGCTCACAGACAACACCAAGCTGAGGGGGAGTGCTGATCTCTCAGAGGGCAGGAGGGCTCTCCAGAGGGATCTGGACAGGYTGGATCCCTGGGCTGAGGCCAACGGTGTGAGGGTCAAAAGGCCAAGTGCTGGGTCCTGCCCTTGGGTCACAGCAGCCCCAAGGAGTGCTCCARGCTGGGGGCAGAGTGGCTGGAAAGCTGGAAGAGGACCTGGGGGTGCTGGTGACAGCAGCTGGACACRAGCCAGGTGTGCCCAGGTGGGCAACGAGGCCAAGGGCACCTGGCTTGGATCTGGAATTGTGTGTCCAGCAGGAGCAGGGCAGGGATTGTCCCTCTGTGCTGGGCACTGCTGAGGCCCCACCCCAAATCCTGGGGTCAGTTTTGGGTTCCTTGTGACAAGAAAGATGTTGAGAGAGGGATTGGCAGGGGCTGCCCATGGAGGTTTGGAGGTGTCCCAGGAAGGCCTGGACGTGGCACTCAGTGCTCTGGTCTGGTGACAAGGCGGGGATTGGGCACAGATTGCTCTCGATGACCTTGGAAGGCTTTTCCAGCTTCAATGACTCCATGATCAGCCATTTACCCACGACCGAAACCCTCCCCCAACTTCAGGAGCCTCTGTCCCCGTGCCAAAGGCGACAGGGCAGGGACAGACTCAGCCTAATGGCCACCACTAAAACAATCAGAGTCCACTCTCCCTCCAGCGGATTGATTCCTGGGAGCGATCAGATTTCCACGGGGTGACACAGACGTGAGGACACTGCACTCAGGGAGGGAACACTGTGCCTTCTGCTCTCCTCATTTCCCGGCTGGGATCAGCCAACATGGTCCGGAGGAGCCGCAGCATCACAGATTTCCACGGAGTTCTTCTCATTCCAGTGCGGCTCCAGGGAATTCCTCCTCAGGAACTGCTGGATTTCGATTTGTTTCGATGGAAGACAAGAAGAACGAGTGGATAATTCTCCAGTTAGCCCTGGGAGAGTGCAAATGGGAATTAGGAGGGTGAAATCGGGTTTTGAGGGGGTGAAACTGGGGGTTGGGGGGATCAAACTGGGCTTTGTTGGATGAAATTGGCGCTTGGAAGATGAAACTGGGGTTTGAGGGGGTGAAACTGGGGCTTGAGGAGATGAAATTGGGGCTTGAGGAGATGAAATTGGGGGCTAGGGGAAGCAAACTGGGGTTTGGTGGGGTGCAGTTAGTGTGGAGGTTGAAATAGGAGTTTCGGGGGTGAAATTGGGGGTTGGGATGAAATTAAGAAGAGTTCGGAGGGTGGAATCRGGGCTTGAGGAGGTGAAATTGGGGTCTGAGGAGGTGAAATTGGGGGCTGGGGGAATCAGCCCGGGTTTTGGTGGGGTGAAATTAGAGTTTGGAGGGTGAAAGTGGGGTTTGGAGGTTAAAATTGGAGTTGGGGGGTTAAATTTGGAGTTGGGGTGAAATTAAGAAGAGTTTGGAGGGTGAGATTGGGGTTTGAGGGGATCAAACTGGAGTTTGACGTGGCRATATTAGGGTTTGCAGGGTGAAATTAGGGTTTGTTGACATGAAATTGGTGTTTGGGGGGATGAAAATAGAGGTTTAGGGGATGAAATCTGGGTCTGGTGGGGTGAAATTAGTGTTAGGGGAAGAAATTGGTGGTTGGGAGGGTGAAGTTAGGGTTGGGGGGATGAAATTAGGATTTAGGGTGTGAAACGAGGGATCAGAGTGCAAAACTGGGATTTGAGAGATGCAACTGGGAGTTTTGGGGGTGAAATCAGGGTTTGGGGGTAAAATTAGGATTTGGGGAGATTAAATTAGGGTTTGGGGGTGAATCTGAACCTTAACGCGGGAACTTAGGGTTTGGGGGATGAATTTAGGGTTTGGATGGAGAAATGCGGGTTTTGGGGGGCTTAAATTAGGGTTTGGAACATGAAATTGGTGGTTGGGGAAAATCCAGTTGGGGTTTGGGTGTGAAATTGGAGTTTGGGAATTGAAATTACGGTTTTACTGGGGGAAATTCAGGTTTTGGGGGACGATTTATGGAATTTTAAGTTGCAGGGGCAGCACTTCCAGCAGGGATGTGGCATCCAGGTGTGCCCCAGCTTTCTCCGCCTTTGAACCYTTCTTTTTCCCCTGTCTACACTTTCCATAGACAGAGCAGGGCAGAAGGAGGCGCCCAGGACCCCACGTGGCAGCAGGATTCTCACAAAATACAGGGATTAGAGTGGGATCCTCACAAAATGCAGGGATTAAGAGCCGTTCCTGCTCCTGGAATTGGGTTTCCCTGACCGTGAGGCCGCGGCGGCTCTGGACCTTCATCTCAGACCGAACCCAAACCTTTTCCCCACCCCCGAGAACTTCCTGAGCTGCAGCTCCCCAGGGAAAGATGGGATCGCGGGTGAAAGAAGGAACGCATCAGGATAACCATTGTTTTGTGAGCCTCTAAATGGGGAATATCGCAAGTGRTTTGGAGGCCCCGAGAGAGGTGTGACCGTGCCCCGGCACAGCCCCCGGAGCCCCTCAGCCCACACCAGGCAGGGGAGCGCGGGCCGGGCCCTGGGGAGCCGCAGAAACCTGCGGGGCTCCCGCAGCCGCACGGGGAGCGTTTCGCTGTGTTCCTTGGTGMGGGCATGCACAAGGAAACAGGGTGGAAGAAGCACCGAATGCAGCCGAGCTTTCTCCTTCCCCAATCCGGTGGCTTCAGCCCGCTCCGGTGGGTTTATTCGCGGGCTGAGGGGACGGACAGGTAGTACACCCCTCCCAGCCCCTCCGCGCCGCAGCCTCGGCGCGCTCTGAGCCCTCACGCACCTCCSCGCCGCGAGCTCTGCCGGGACCGCCCCCTCCCCGCCACGACCAATCAGAGTCAGCGAAACTGTGATTGATTTCTGTCGCAGCCAATCCGCGTGCTGTCCTCTGCGCCCAATCACGTGCCTGGGGAGATTTTCTCGCCCAATGACAAAGCCGGAGTGGAGTTGGGCGCCGCGCGCGCTCCTTCCTGAGCGGCGTAGAAATCAGCCAATCAGAGCAGGGCGGGGGAGGGCGAGCGGTGCCCAATGGGGRAAAGGGGCGGGGAAAGGGAGGCTCGCGAGATTTGGAGAGGGACGATGGGAACCCGCGTCTGAGCGAGAAGGCCAATAGGGGAGGGCGGGGCGGGGCCGCAGCGCAATTATTGTAACTGGCAGGTATTGGAGCCAATCAGAAGGAGGAGGTAAGTTCGGCTCAGTGTCCAATGAGCAGGGAAAATGCTCCCATGGTTGAACCGCCACGATTGACAGGTGGGGCCGTCCAATCGGATCGCCGCGCCCTTTCTAACTGCCCAATGAGCCAGCCGGGAGGGGAGGCGCGCGGCGGCGGCAATTCCCACCCCTCCCCGCGGGAGCACGGGGCTGGMGAGCGGATCGACGGCGGGGCGAGCCAATGGGAACGCGCAGCGCCGGGCGGCGGGCGGGGCCCCCCGCGAAGGCGGCCAATGAGCGAGGGCGCCGCCCCGGGCAGCCAATGGGCGCGGGGGGGGCGGCGCGCGCTGCCGGCGCGGCTCCCAAGATGGCGGCGGGTGCGTGAGCGGGGCGGTCGGGGAGGCCCGGCGGGAGCGCGGCCGCCGCCGCCATGAAGGGCAAGGAGCGCTCGCCCGCCAAGGCGAAGCGCTCCCGGGGCGGCGAGGACTCGGCGTCCTCCTCCTCCTCCTCGCGCGGCAGCAAGAAGCCGAGCGGCTCCTCCGGCGGCGGCGGCGGCTCCAACGGCGGGAAAGCGGCGGCGGCGTCCGGCGAGAGCAACAGCGGGAGCGGCCGGCGCGGCGCCCACACGGACAAGGGCGGCCGCGCCGGCAGCCGCGAGTACGAGACCGGCGCGGCGGCGGCGGCGGGCGGCGGGGGCCGGCACGGCTACAGCGGTAAAACCGCGGAGGCGTCGCGGAGCAGCAGCAGCCGCGGCGGCGAATCGCGGGCGGCCGCCGCCGCCTCCTCCTCTTCCTCCTCCTCGGAGCCGGGCGGCGGCGGCGAGTACAAGACGCTGAAGATCAGCGAGCTGGGCTCGGCGCTGAGCGACGAGGCGGTGGAGGACGGGCTGTTCCACGAGTTCAAGCGCTTCGGGGACGTGAGCGTCAAGATCAGCCGCCTCCCGCCCGGCGCCGGCGCCGCCGACGAGCGCGTGGCCTTCGTCAACTTCCGCCGGCCCGAGGACGCGCGCGCGGCCAAGCACGCCCGGGGCCGCCTCGTGCTCTACGACCGCCCGCTCAAGATCGAGGCCGTTTATGTCGGCGGGGGCAGCGGCCGCCGGCGCAGCAGCCGCTCCCCGGCGCTGCTGGACAAGGAGTCTCCCTACGGCACGGCGGCGGTCGGSGCGGTGGCGGCGGCCGTGCGGCACCCGCCGGCCGGGGCCGCKCAGCGGGCGCTGTCCCCCGCGGGCAGCGGCGGAGCCTTGGGATACCGGGACTACCGGCTGCAGCAGCTCGCCCTGGGCCGGCTCCCGCCGCCGCCGCCGCTGCCGCGGGAGCTGGAGAGGGAGCGGGACTACGGCGGCTTCTACGAGGCGCGGGTGCGGCCGGCCTACGGGCTGGAGCGCGTGGCCGGAGTGGCGGCGGCCGGGGGATTCCGGGGAGGAGGAGGAGGAGGTGCCGGAGCGGCGGGCGAGGAGGAGATCAGCCCYGAGGATGACCAGAGAGCCAACCGCACGCTGTTCCTGGGCAACCTGGACATCACCGTGAGCGAGTCGGACTTGCGGCGAGCGTTTGACCGTTTCGGGGTCATCACCGAGGTGGACATCAAGAGGCCGGGGCGTGGGCAGACCAGCACCTACGGGTTTCTTAAGTTTGAGAATCTGGACATGGCGCACCGGGCCAAATTGGCCATGTCAGGGAAGGTGCTGCTGCGCAACCCCATCAAGATCGGGTACGGGAAAGCCACCCCGACCACCCGGCTCTGGGTGGGCGGCCTGGGGCCCTGGGTGCCCCTGGCTGCCCTGGCCAGGGAGTTCGATCGGTTTGGCACCATCCGCACCATCGATTACCGCAAAGGGGATTCCTGGGCCTACATCCAGTACGAGAGCCTGGACGCGGCGCAGGCAGCCTGCACCCACATGCGGGGCTTCCCCCTGGGGGGGCCGGATCGCCGGCTCCGCGTGGACTTTGCCGACACGGAGCATCGGTACCAGCAGCCCTACCTGCAGCCCCTGCCCTTGCCGCCCCCGGCTCATTACGAGCTCGTGGCGGAGGCGGCTGCTTTTGGGGCTCACCGGGGAGCCCCCCCYGACCCTCTGCGGGGGGCCCGGGACAGGACACCACCGTTGCTTTACAGAGACCGTGACAGAGACCTTTACCCCGAGACAGAGTGGGTGCCCCCGCCGCCCCCTGTGCGGGACAGGAGTAATCGGGCAGCTGCCTATGACCCACTGGAAAGCCTGGAGCGCCGCCGGGACGGGTGGTCCTTGGAGCGGGACCGCGGGGAGAGGGAGTTGGGCAGTAGCAGTAGGGATCAGCCTAGGAAACGGAGACTGGCGGAGGATGGAGGCCGGCACTTGGACCGCTCTCCCGACAGCGAGCGCTCCTCTTCCTCCCGCAAGCGCCACTGCTTGGCCACAACCTCTCCCCCGGACCGCAGCCCCGAGCTCCTGGGAGGCCGGGAACGTTACAGTAGTGACCCCGAGCGCTCATCCCGCTTGCTCCTCTTGGAGCGACCTTCCCCGGTCCGGGAATCCCGCCGGGGCAGCCTGGAGCGGGGTCAGAATGAGAAGCGCGACCGCAAGAATTCCGCGGAGCGGGAGCGGAAGCACCGCGCCGCCGCCGCCGCCCAGGAGTGCAAAAGCCCGGCCAAAAAGGACGAGCGGGCGGCGGAGGGAGGCGGCGGAGGCTCCCGGCTCAAACCTCCTCCGCAGAAACAGCAGCAGGACGGAGCGGCGCAGGCCGGGGCGGCGCCCAAGCTGTGCTTGGCTTGGCAAGGGATGCTCCTGCTGAAGAACAGCAACTTCCCGTCCAACATGCACCTGCTCCAGGGGGACCTCGGCGTCGCCAGCAGCCTCCTCGTGGAGGGAGCGACCGGGGGCAAAGTGGCTCAGCTCAAGATCACCCAACGTCTCCGTCTGGACCAGCCCAAGCTGGACGAGGTCAACCGGCGCATCAAGGTGGCGGGTCCCAACGGATACGCCATCCTTCTGGCCGTGCCCGGCGCCTCGGACAACCGCTCCGCAGCTGGGGCCGCCGAGGCCGCCACCACCTCCACGCAGAGGCCGCTCAGGAATCTGGTGTCCTACCTAAAGCAAAAGCAGGCTGCCGGGGTGATCAGCCTCCCCGTGGGGGGCAACAAAGACAAGGAGAACAGCGGGGTCCTGCACGCCTTCCCGCCCTGCGATTTCTCCCAGCAGTTCCTGGACTCCACGGCCAAGGCGTTGGCCAAATCAGAGGACGACTATCTGGTCATGATCATTGTCCGTGGGGCGTCCTAAGGCCCTCGCGTTCTGTTCCCAACCCTGCCTACTCCTCCACGCAGCCCCTCCAGCGTGTGCCAGGTGCTATGGGATACAGCCTTAGCCAGCCCTGTCGTTATTTTAATTAGATCTTTGTTTGTAGGTGACTTTCCTGGCCCGATTTTCTGTTACTACATTTTTCTATAAAGGTAGAAGCCAGAGAGGTTGGTTAGGAGTAGCGTGAATAGGATATTTTGAGAATTCCCTATCAGTGGGGACAGCAGGGAGGCTCAGCCTGCTTTGATTTACAGAAAATAGAAAAATAAGAAAAAACTGGGGTGGGGGGGGAGGGGGGGAAAAAAAGGCTCCCGTCTTCTTAATTTTGATTCGTGTCCTTTTTTCATTTCATGTATTTTAAAGCAAGTCCCAAGAGCTCGTCCTCGGGAGAGCTCCAAACCGAACAGACCAGATTTAAAGCACTCAGTGGAAGTGGAAAACCACACTTTAATAACAGACTGGTGTCAGCTCCTCTTTTGAGTCCTTGAAATTCCGTGTCGGCCTCAGGCCAGCGGCCCTTTGGCCCGTGGGATCCCTTCCCTCGGGAGCCACAGTGGTTTCCCCGTTGAGTCGCGTGGCTCAAGGTCGATGTTTTTCAGGTGAGCAGCAGCTGCTCTCGGGTACACAGCCCAACAGTGAATTCCTTTTTGGAAAGGGATTCCTTTTTCATCCAGCCCCCCAGGTGCATGCACTGAAACTGGGCTTTTTAACAGGTGTATTTCCCCGATTTCCCGGTGTATCCCATATGTGCACTTTGGGTTTGTAGCAGTGACGAGGTTTGGTGAAGAGCTGAGGACTTTGTTACAAACCAGGAATGTCTTGTGCTCACTCTGGTGTGCAGGAAACAAGGAGGTGCTTTAAGGAGAACTTGAGTTACATTGTGGGCTTTTGGTTTTACTGCCTTTTTTTTTTTTGTTTTCCAAGAGTTGCAGGTTCAGTGGGGTCTGGTTCCACAGTGCAAACTCTGAGCAAGTAAGTGCTTCTCTCCAGGGATGCTTTTAATTCTGTGATAATTTAATTACATAAAAGTTCTCATTAACATTTTACCTCTTTGTTAATAGCAAGGAACTGCTGTCTGCTAGGGACTTTTCAGGTACAGTGCAGCGGGCATTACATGAGGTTTATCATTTTAGGGGCACCTGGAGTAAAGTGGTTTTAGCATCTTGGAGAAGTATTAAAAATACTCCGAGATGCCGAGGTTTGAGCTCATGTTTCTGTGATTCAAGAATGAAACAGTTTGCTTTTTTTTTTCAAAGAACATAGTTCATTTTCTCTTTATTTTTCCCCARTCATTGGGCACTTTTCTCCAGCTGTCTCAGCCACCTTGGTAATCCAGGCATTTAGGAGGGAAGAAGGGATCTAAATCCCTGCTGGGATCTAAATTCCTGATATTCTGTTTAACAACCAAAAGGATGTTGCAGCAACTTCTAAACTGAAGTGTAAATCTGTATTTCTTTACAGGCCCCAAAATTGTAATCTTGCACTTAAACCTAGAATGTAATCTTGCACTTAGCCATGTTTTCAGGGATTTGGGAAATGGAGAAGCGACACTGCCTCGCTCGGTCCATGCTCCGATAGATTCCTTGGGTGATTGATACAGGGATGAGTTGATTTCTGTTACAGCTTGCACAGCAAAAATCAAATTCAAAGTGTGGAATAGGTTGCAAATAGGAGATGAAGGAGGAAATGTCTTGAATGTATTTTATGGGTGTAACTGAACTTGCTGGAGTTTCTGTCACAAAAATCAGAATTTTTGTTACTGAACCACTCGTCAGAGAGGGCTGTGGTTTAAAGGGGCTTTGGTTCCTTTATCTGCCCAGAATGAGTGGACACAGTATCCCAAACGTCACGGTGAACTGAGAATTCCAATGTGGCAGCATATCTCAAACACAGATTTTGTTTTTATAGCTACTTTTCTTTCTAAATGAAACAGTAAAAGCCTCATTTAATGCTCTTAAATTTGAGGGTAAACCCCAGGATTTCTGGGTTGTCCTTCAGCGTGAATGTAAGAGATGGCAGAATTCAGCTGTTCAGCTTACTATTAACAACGAGAATTTTTGGGAATGACACCAGGAATGCAAATCACTGTGTTTAAGAAGATACAGCATATTTACCACTTACTGCAAAGAATGTTTTAATTGGAGCAGGTGCCTGTTTTGTGTCAGCAGGTGATCAACGCTGCGAGTGCTGCGTGCATTCACAGGGAGTTTTTTACATTGCATCTGACAGGAATCACTTTGCAAGAGTTTTCTAGGAAAGAGGCTTGAACYGCTGGGAATTCAAATCTGCTCAAAACCAGGGAAAAAAAGCACTAATGTTTGTGTTGGACACTTGGAGTCGCTGAGAGCAGCGTTCGTTCCGCTGATCCACAGCAGGCACCTGCTGAAAAGCCCATAAAACTTGGGGTCAGCGTAGTTTGTCAAAGCCAGCTCGGTGTGGGAAGCCTTTTGGGAAGGGCATCCTAGGTGCACTTCCATTTTTCCTTGGAAAATCGTGGTGGCTCCACCTGCCGCTGGCTGTAATGAGCCAAAATTGTGCCATGCTGGAGGGCGAGAAGGAACCGGCGAGGCTGTGTTTGACTCCAGGTTTTCTGGTTCCTTATTTAATGGAGCACCTGCTTCTTTAAATCTGGTTTATTTGTGGTTGCTGCTCTGTTTTGTAAGCAAGGATTTTAACACCCTTTGAGGGTTCTTGTGGCAAAATTTTGACTGGCAGCTTTTTTTTTGCCGGCACTGAATTCCCATGCTGCCATCCTGGCCAGTGCAGCTGGACAGGCTGTGCTTTCCTCCTTGGTCTGAGGGGTTCCCCATTGGAGTAACTGTCCTCTGCAGTCGGATTGGCCAGGGCTGAAGGTTTAGAAGCCTGTGGGTGATACCACT
The DNA here is from genome assembly GCA_018881555.1 of Amblyornis subalaris. Classification (NCBI taxonomy): domain Eukaryota; kingdom Metazoa; phylum Chordata; class Aves; order Passeriformes; family Ptilonorhynchidae; genus Amblyornis; species Amblyornis subalaris. The sequence continues at coordinate 2,276,682 of JACAXG010000081.1, read as the reverse complement.
GTGTGTTGAGCAACCCAGATGTAGCAGTTGTTGGCTCTCTCCTTGTGTCTGGCATTACGTTGCTCCAGGGAGAGCTCAGTATTCCCTCCCAACCTTGTGTGCAGCTGATGTTCTTCTATTTCATTACTGTGTTGGATTAGCCTGGAGAAAGGATGTCCTTTTCCTGAATCATTTCATCCTTGTGCTTTATGCTTTGGGGAAAGAACCTCAAATGACTCGTAGTTTTGTTTCAGATTTTAGTTGGTTGTTTTATTTCTTTCAATTGGAAACTTTGYGCAACTTCCTTGGCCGCCGGCCAGAGGCTTTGTTTGCTCCTGCCGAGCAACACCGAGGTTATCCTCAATCCAGAGGTTTCAGGGCTACAAACACCAGCACATCCTTGTCAGCCTCGCAGAGAGAAAAGGGCCTTATTGCCAGGCAGGCAAACCTTGCCCTCCCTCTCTTTTGTTTCCTACAAGGATGTTAAAGATGGAATATTTTGGTGACAACTTTCTCGGCCCCTGTGGAGAGCAGAGAATGAGTTTTAATTCCTTGCGTGGGTTTGGGAAGCCTCTGGTTGATGGTAGCTGAGGTGAAAGGCCTGAGGTATTAATGGGGAGGAGGAGTGAATCAAAATTGTGAAGACAGGTTCAAAAACTCTGAGGACTCAGGGAAAAACGGCTTGGAAAACGGTAATTCCTGGCTCTAAGCAAAACAGTGTTGAGGGCAGCGCTCCTGAGGAGTGCTGTGCACCCAGAGGGGAAGAAACGGTTGCCATGTGGCTCTAGAGCTTTTGGGGTTCTTTCCCCATTTTCCCCCCCTTAATTTCTTTATAGCACCGAAGGACAGATATTCCAATGATTGATAGACTGAACGATGAGGTGATTTTTGTATCAGGCTTAAAGCAGAGCGGGTGGTGCAGAGAATGGTTCGTTGAGTATTCTTCCTGCAGTTCCGATTGTGTGAAACGATGGCTGAGAAATATGACTTGAATAGTAACAATTTTAAATGATATTGGGTGTGTCTTTGATTTGACCTTTTCTTTAATATTGGCATTGTCTGCTGTTAGAACTGCACAGCAAAACGAGAGCAGAAGAGCTGTGTGACACTACATTTCATGGTTTTGTTGATAAGTTGCCTTCAGGAAATACCCTGTGAGGAAAGTCAACCGAATTAGCTAGAATTGGGTTGGTTTTTCTCCTGGTTAATGATTTCGATGTGCCCCATCAAGTGTTACTGCAAGTTGAGTAATGATCAGTACTGTAAGCCTAGTTTAATCTCGGTCCAAAAAGAAGCCCTGCACTACTTGTTTTGCATCTATCCCTAGAAGGCGACTTCATTCCGAGGTTTCGTGCCCGTGGGTGGTATTGGTGCTTTTTGAAGTCCAAGTAGAATATTCAGAAAGGCCTCGTAGCTCTTTACGTTCATCTGTATAATGTAGGGAGAGGAAAAACCCGATCTGGTGTACACATTTGTATTGAAATAACGTTTTCTTTCCTCCTGCAAGCAAATCTGGTGGACTGCAGAAGACAACCGCATGGGATACCAAGCTCTAATGGACCTTTGGGAAGAGAAGCTGTGGCTTATGTGGAATTTACATGGGCCTCCTGATGGAAGAAAGCTTATCTGTTTAGTATTTGTGCATTTTACTAAAAATGGCAGCTTTAAAAAAAAAAAAAAGTTGTGTATCTGCTATTGTGATGCCAATGCCCGTGTTTTAAGTGGAAAAAAAAAATGACCTCTTTGCTTTGTGCTGTGTACACAAGATTGCTGGAAAAGTAAAGGAATACCCTTTTTATGGCTCACACAGCTTAAAAGTAGCTGTCACTCAAACATGCGCTCACAGTTGAGCTGATTTTGTTTCATTCTAAATAAATTGTTTCTTTTGAGGAAAATGGTTTTTCTGCCTGGAAGTGAATTGACGACAAACGTTTGGCCCCCTGTGTCGGCAGCGGAGGGGTCGCTGCTGCTGCCGCCGCCCCATTGAGCTGATAGTTGTGGGGCTTGAGCCAGAAGCAGGGAGAGCACCGACACTTTCGCGTTGACCGACCTGTGGTACCAGTGAGAAGAATTCTAGTTGATTGCCTTGCCGTGGCCCCCCGTGCTTGCGGTGAACAAGGGGTCCCTCGCTGCGTTTCTCCTCAGCGGGACGGGGCAGCGCTGCTGCTGCCGGCACGCAAGAAGCAGGGAAGCACCGCCCTGCGCCTCGGAACGGTGGCCAAGTCTGGGGCTTCGCTGGTCGGAAGAGCYGGAGTTCCTGAATTTTAAGTTTCCGATTTGTTTCGTTCACCCAACACGTTTGCCTTTAGTTTTGATTCTTGGGTTTTTTGTTGGTGTTTTTTTTTTTTTTTAATTTCGAAGAAAAAAAAAAAGAGTTTTGAGATTGCTTTGAATCTTGCACGTAAAACCTTTGCACCAAAATTGCCAAAAGAGAAAGAGAAATGAGTCTTTAAAAAGTGTTTAAATGCTGTTAATAAAGCCTTTCCTGCCGCGCGCGAGGCGCTCCTCCATCTCCAGGGGCTTTTCAGCGGTTGTGGGTTTAGTGCTGAGCGGATGAAGAGTTCCTGAGAGCTGGAGGCGGTTAATTTAAACCTTTGCGTTGGTGTCTCAGTGCCTTATTTTGACCGCTTGTGACGCCGGCGGTTCCTCACGCCTCGGACGTGCATGTGCCCTGCTCGCRCCCCGGCCCCGCCGCGCGCTCCTGGGGAGTGCGGCCGGGGACAGGAACGGCCGGAGGCGTCCCGGAAAAAAAAAAAAAACCTCGTGCGCTGGAGTTCTCCTGTGCCGGGGGCTCCCGAGCTTTGGAAGGCCGTTCCCGTGCGGGAGCTCGACTSCGCGTTTGCTGCGGGAGGAGTTCGGGGCGCGCCTGAGGACCGCGGCCGTCGAGAGGAAGCCGCCGCCGCCGCCGCGTCTTCAGCGTCGGGAGCTCCCGCGTCGTGCCGCCGGTAGAACGAACGTGACGTTCCGCGAAGACTCGTTGAACGGCAGCTTGCCCCGTTGGCCTCGGCACGCTTTCACCTCCGTGGATAGCCCCCTGCGGCCGGGCGGGATCTTCGCTGGGCCGCGGGCGCCTCTCGGCCGACGGACGCCGTGGTTGTGCTCTGCGAGGTGTCTGTTCCCCGGGGCAAAGCGCTCCGTAAACCCCCCGAAACAGGTAAGGGGCTGGAAGAGGTTGAGCTGAATTGTCATGTGAAAGAAGATTGTTGTTCACCTGTTTTTGTCTTGGTTCTCCGGTTTGCTAACTCTTACTAACGTGTTTGCTTCAGTGTCCGCGCTGCTCCGCCTGCTCCGGGAACGGGAGCGAAGGAGCCGACTCTGGATGTGCTGCCCTGTTTGTTGGGGGTCCCGTTAACGAACGGGGCCCTGTGGATAAAACTACACGTTCTCGGAGCTGTTCTTTTGACTTCATAAGCTGCTTGAATTAACACTGCTTTAACCCAGACTGGTGTTTATAATTTGTATGTGTTGATAAGGAAAGCCAAGCCAATGATTTGGCRAATTGTCTGTGCTGATGGGATGCTGGTGTAACGATTTAAATGAAGCTGTTTGTTGTAAATGGGAGCAATTGTAGGTATTGCTGGTAATGAGCGAAGGGAGTTGGGGAGGGGAGACTCAGGAGATGCCTTGTCTTCCAGAAGCTGGTGTTTGTAGTTAAAATTCATACTTTTTGCAATGTGTTTCATGTGCTGTTGAGATCCAGCCTCTGAATCTCCTTTGAAGTGTTGTACAAATGTTTAGGGCTGGTAGCAATAACAGGAGATGTGTTTCAGCCTCTTTGCCTCGGCTGAGGGGTTGATGCTGGCAGGAGATGAGTGATCTGTTAGTGTAACCCAAAAAAGGGGATGTTTTTGGCAAGCTGGTCACCTGCTCAGGTATCCGGGTGTGTGTGTGCCGGGGCTTGGGCACTCTCCCACTTTTTGGGTGTGCTTTGACCTGTCGGTGGCTTTTCCAGGAGAGTTCTGCCTCTCTGACTCAGATCTCACCATGTATTTAACTGGGAGATGGGTCCCTGTCTCCTTCACAATTATGTATTTATTCCAGAGACTTGGAGGTGCCGTGGGATGTGCCGTGGGATGTGGTGTGGGATGGTTCTCCTACGGTTGCTTTGTGCTAGTGAGTTGTTTTTCRGGTGCTGGGTCTGCCTCTCCGCCTTCTGGAGGGCTTAAAAGGGTGCTCCAGTGGCCAGGTAGAGCCAGGCTGTTRTTAAAAGCAGTCTCTTGGAAGGGTTAAGTGCTCTATATGCATCATATTAATTTGGCTAATGAGACTTCTGGGGAAAGTGGATTTATAACGAGAACCATTTAATTAACTGCACTGCAGCAGAGAGCGATGCGAGCGGATTAGATGGGAGCCGGTTACTTGAATTCACACGTTTTTTCAGAACTGTGCTTTTACCAGCTGCAGCTGAATTAATAAGTTTAAACCATCAGATGGCCCAGATTCTGCTCTTGGCCAGTAACAAGCTCGTGTTGGCCTCATGCTGCTGGTTTACTATGAAATGGCAAACGCTCTCGGAGGACACGCTCCCACCTCGTGGCCCAGGGTTTGGGGCAAGGTCTGAAAAGGGTTTGGTCAAACAGGCAGAAAGGTCAGGGAGAGGGGCAGAAAGGCTCTCGGGCTGATGGCTTTGTGATTCCCGTTGTGTCTCCTGCGGTTCTTGGCTCGCAGCCCTGAGCCTGAGTGTAATTAGAGCTGCCTTGGGAACTGGGTGAGGTGAACTCCTGAGGCAGAGTGAGCTCTGAGGGACCGGCTCAGCTGCACGTGGCCTGATGGCTTTGACAGGAGCCTCCTGCTGTTCATTCTCTCTGTCCATGAGCCGATGGAGGTGCCTGGAGTAGGAGCAGAGAGCGTGGACGGTGGCACAAAGGTCTCCTGTTCTGTCAACCCTTTGTGTCCCACTGCAGGGATGTGTTAATTAGACGTGGCTGGAACCCGRGGGGTGGATGCTGTCAGACATGCTGGTGGTGCTGTGCAGGAATGACCTGGCAGCTCCCAGCCCAGCTCCTGTGCCCAGGCTCTCGGTTTGGAGCTCGTGTGTTTGGAGCTGTCCCAGGATGGGGATGGGACGTGGTTGGCTCCGTGGATGAGCGGATGAGCCGTAGGTTAATTGTGGGTCACGGCTATTTCGTCTCCTTATCTCCCTGCCTTGACCTTCATACCTCGTTCTGCAGTTGGATCTGGAGATGGGGCTGGAGGTTTTGAGCTCCCCTCAGTATTTCCTGTGCCCAGATCCGGTGATAGGTCAGGCCAACGTGTAGCAACGCTCCCAGCTTGACCCAGCCCCGAGCTGGCAGCTTTCCCTGGCACTGCTGCCCTGTGTGCCGGGGAGCGCTCGGATCCTTCACCCGGGATCCCCTTTCAGCTGCACGTGCTGCATTCCCAGCCTGTCCAGCTGCACATTTCAGGTGTCTCTGGGAACACACGAGGCCTGCAGAAGGGTTTGAGTGAAGGGAAGCCAGCGAGGTCTCCCCGGGGGTGGTTGTTAAGCTCTGCTTGCCCACGGAGAGGAGATGCCCCTTGGACCATGGAGGTGTTTGCAGCCCCCCTGGGCAAGGGATTGCTTTGGTCGTTGCCAGCCTGGGCTGCTCCGGCTCTGACCTGGGCTGGGCAGAGGTGTGGGCCACGATGAGGGCTTGAACCACCCAAGCTGCTGTCATTGAGGCTTGTGGGGAGGACATGGTGAGAAAAGGGGATGTTGATGCTCTCTTCCTGTGCTGCTTGTCTTGGGTGGATGAAGACAAGACTGAGTACAAGGACACAGGAAGGACTCTTCATCAGGAACTGGAGTGACAGGACAAGGGGCAATGGGTTCAACTGAAAAAGGGCAAATTTAGGTTAGATATTGGGAAGAAATCCTTCCCTGTGAGGGTGGGGAGGCCCTGGCACAGGCTGCCCAGAGAAGCTGTGGCTGCCCCAKCCCTGGAAGCATTCAAGGCCAGATTGGACGGGGCTTGGAGCAGCCTGGGCTAGTGGAAGGTGTCCCTGCCCATGGCAAGGGGTAGAATTGGATGAGCTTTAAGGTCCCTTCCTACCCAAACCGTTCCAGGATTCTGTGGTTCTCAGACCTCGTGTTTCACCCGTGCCAGCCCAGCTGTCCCCTCTGGCACTGAGGTGCAGCATGTTCTGAGCTCAGGTATCTCAGAGTGCCTTTGCTCTTCCTCACAGCACTCAGAGCTGCACCCCAACAGCAGCTTGAGCCTGGGAGAGCCTGATCCCAGAAACATCCCTGTGACCTCCCTTAYCTCAGCCACGGTGGCTGTGACTCCCTTTCCCTGCCTGAGGGGCTGCAGCTCGGTTTATTGGTGTTCTGTTCGTCCCTGGGGTGTTGTAAAGACACCCTTTGCCTCTTCCTTCCAGAGGACAATCCTGGCTCTATCTCGCCCACGTGAGGAATATCTGCAGGGGAAAGTTTTGCAAGGCTTGGTGGTGGCTTCAGAGGCAGAGTCTGCTTTGGAAAAGAGACTTTGACTCATGAATTACTTCTGGAATTGTCCTTGGCCACGAGCAGGAGCTCCCATCCCCTCTGTGGTTACTGCAGGCTGGAAAGTTTTCCCATGAGGATCTCAGCTGAAGCTAAARCTTCTGAGTTTTCAAACATCTGCTTTAATTTTTGTTCATTAGAGTCGCTGATAAATTCCCATGGACTTCAGTGAAAATCATTATGGTATCTTTAAAGATTTTTATCGTTATTTTCTAAACAACTCCCACCTCCTGGGGAGGCTTTCAGCTCCTTGGAAGTGAAACTTTTTAACTCAGGCTTTGCTGAATTCCAGCCTGATAATGCTCTGCACTGTAAACAGGGCTGCAGGACGTGTTCCAGGCAGGGGGAAACCAGCACCAAAAAAAGAGTGTTCTCGTTATCAGTGTGTGTGTGAGGGCGAGTAAACAGCCCAAACCACACGTGGTATCTGCCAAAGAGGGCGAGGGAAGAACAGCCACGTTTCCTGTTGTCATATCCTCTCCCAGCTGTTTTAAATGGCTTTTGGCTTTCTTCATGTGGCTTTAGGTGAACGCAGAAACCTCAGCAGTGCTGGGAGCTGGAGCACCTCGTTCGGGGTGTGTTCTGTGCTGTGAGAAAGCCTCTTGTTCTCCTTTAAAAGGGGGATGATGGGGATTTTCCCCCCTGGGGTTAAGGAGAGTGCTGGGAGCTGAGCAGCTCTGCAGTGGGTTTGGGTTAAAACAGCCGAGGTGCCGGGAAAGGGTCAACGTGAGCTCCCAGGGGATGGGTTAAACCCCAAATTCTTGTCCCTTAGCCCCCCGAGGGGGTGTGTGACTCCCAGCCAGCTCTCCAAGCAAACCCAGAGCTCGTGCACGTTGGAGGAACAACCGAAATAATCCCRGGCCAGCCACGGGAGGGATTTCATTGCGAGATAAAGGTTGTTCCTTATTATGTGATAAACGTCAGGATCAACTTCCTCTGTATCCGGTGCCCGGGTTTATCTGCTCTTGGCATCTGAGGAGTGCTGGGAAAGTCACAGCCTTGGTTTGCAGTAGATTATTTTTTTTTATCAAGGGCAGAGCCTGACCACGGAGAGCGCGGGGCAGGGAGAGGTTTATTTTGTGTACTTTGGAAAGGCTAAATCCATGTTTGAAGAGCTCTGTCCTGACTCAGAATACAGAATAAGGAAGGGAAACCTGCAGCTGGTAGCCAGGGGTGTACAATGACTGTATAAATTAATGATATGAGATAATTCCAGTGGGAATTGAGGATACAATGTGCTTCCTGGTGTGATCCTGGATTGCACCACTTCCGTGGCTTTGATAGACCCGAGCTGGGTCTTAGCAGCTTTTTATCCTGGCATGTGGGAAACCACTTGAAGGGGGTTTAAGACCCAGCAGGTGCCCACCCCATAAATCAGTCCTGCCAAAACGCCTGGCACGGTGCTGGGGATGGGTCCTGGAGGGTGCCCAGGCTCCTCCTCCAGGATTACACCTGGGAATAAATCCCTGACTAACGATGGAAAAGCATTTCCTCCCCAGGAAGGACGAGACCCCTGCAGCTGACTTTTGGATAACACAAAGGAGTAACTGATCCTTAACTGTCCAACTGACTTGTTGGAGAAGCCAATTCCATGTTTTCTCTTTGCTTTCTTAATCCTGTGCTGCTAAAATTAATCAGGATTCAGGGTATCARTCCCCTGTCTGTCAGTGCTCGGAAAACTAATTCTCTAAATGAAGTTGTTGGGGATTTTTKTCCGAGGGGCTCAGGTGTTGTGCCAGGTCTTTGCTGGGATACAGTGGAAATCGGGGGCTGTTTCCATGGGTTCCCTTGGTCACTGGGATGCTCCCAGTGAGCTCTGCTTCCCTGCAGGTCTCTGTATCTTTTGGAGATATCCTGAGGGTTTGGTTTCTCTGCACTGTGAGCTTTGAAGGTTTTTAAACCGATGAATCCTGGTTAAAGTGCTTCCAAACGTGGTTTCCCATCAAGATCCAGCCAGGCATGGCATTATCCCACGGGCAGAGGATGAGCTTGGGCAGGAAAATGTTCCCCTGAGTGACTCAGGGCACGGTGCTGAGGTTGGCATTGGTTTTACAAGGGGGTTGATTTATTGTGAGTGAAATTATTTTCTTGGAAAGATCCAGGAGGTTGTTGGTGATTTCTGTCCAATACAAAGTGTGGAGGTGCTGCCTGGGAGGTACAGGAGGGTTGGAGAGCAGGAGGGATCCAGGTCTGTGCTGCTTTCCCAGGACCAGGAGGGGGAGGGCTGGGAGGGCACCGTGTTTAAACAGAGAATTTTTCATGCTGAGGATCRTTTTCAGCCATTGCTGCTCATTTTCTCTAGCACAGTTGAGTAAGGGAAGAATTTTCAGGAATAATTTCTGCATGGAAAGGGAGGTCAGGCATTGGCAGGGGCTGCCCAGGGAGGTTTGGAGTCCCCATCCCTGGAGGTGTCCAAGGAAAGCCTGGACGTGGCACTCAGTGCTCAGGGTGGGGATTGGGCACAGCTTCGACTCTATGATCCTGGAGGGCTTTTCCAGCCTTAATAATTCTGGGATTCTGGGAAGGCAGTAGGGACAAAAGGGATTTTTTAGTCCACCTCGATCGCAGCTTTTAACCTCGTTTGTGTCCCAGCAAACCCTGCCCTTGCATTTCTGGGATGTTCTGCACCACGCAAAAGCAGCTCTGGGAAGTGATTTGCAAGATGACTCCAATGGGATGGAAAAACCTCCCTGCAGGCAGATATTCCCATGCTCCCCACTGCTGTTTGTCACGCACGAGTGGTGGTTTGTGAGTAAATCAATGCCTTCAGCTCTCAGAGCTGCGAGGGGAACTCAGCCTTGTGTTCTGTGCTTGCCTCCCCAGCAAAGGTGTGAGCAGAGGAGTGGAAACACAAAGGTTGGAAGACTCTTCTCCCTCTCCCAGCCCCGTGGCAGGAGGTGCAGGGCACGTGGGAGGAGTCCCTCTCGTGGTGGGCRCTGCTTCCTTCAACAGTTTGGGATAGACAAGAGGTAATTGTGGCTGGAGAAAGGTGTTTTGCCTGTGTAAAGTTGTTTTGGGGGCAAATAAAGGCTGGTGGTGCCCATCCCTGGGGTGGGGTGTGGGAAGTGGCAGCTCCTGAGCTGTTTGCTCCTCTGCAGGATATAGAGAGGGGACAAGCACTTGGGAGAGCCATTTTGCTAAATAAGGGTGAGGAATTGGTGTTGATCTGGTGGAGAGGACAGGGGAGAGCTCTCCTTAAAATCCTGGAGGGTTGGAAGGGAGCTCTGCTGGAGCAGGTGGGGTGGGAGGTGTGGACACCACATCCTGCCAAGGCAGAAGAGGTGAAAATATCCCAGGGCTTGTCTTGAGAGGAGGAAGGTGTTGAGCAGAGGCTTCATTTACAGGGAGAGAGGGAGAGCAGAGCATGGGGAAAGGTGTTGGGATTGAGTGGGAGCAGGAGGTGGTGGGCTGGCTCTTTCCATGCCCACAGGAAAAGCCAAAAGCACTGCTGAGCTCAGCTGAGATGCAGAATTAGTGGGGTTTTAAAGCTTTGGGATTGGGAAGCCTGAAGCCAAGGCTCCCTCACAGTTCCTGCTACGGCAGCAAACCAGAGCTGTTGGTGATGTTTGATTTGGTGAGAGAAGAGTGAGGAATTTCAATACTTCAAGAGGTGAAAACTCAGATTTTTAGGTGAAAGCTTCGTCCCTGCTGCAGAAGGCCTTGGCTGAAGGCTCAGTGCAGGATTGGCTGAGTGAACCTCACGGTACCTGCTCATCCCTCCTGAACTCCCAGGGCCTTACACCCTTTGGAAATAACAATCTTATCCCTAARTCCCGCAAAATGGCCCCTAGGAATCCTGTCCTGGRTGCAGATATCATCCAGGCCATCCAAATCAGCCAGTGTTGCATATCAGGGTTTAAGCTGTAAAGGGATGATGGTCAAAGTCCAAAAGGACCATTCACTCCCAAAGCTGCCCATGAATTCCTGGGAGRAGCTGTGAAGCAGCATAGGAAAAATGCACCATTCTGTAGCACTGATATTCCCTGTTCCCTGTAATTTTTCCCTCATTTAAGCACAGTTTCTTTGGCACTGTGTAACTGTGTAACTGCTGCCTTTGGCCCATCATCTGTGGAGAAACTTTCTTACCTGYGACAGTGTTTGAGCTCCTTAGAACTGTTACAATATTCTGTAGCTTGTTATTAAATACAGAACACTTAATTTTGGGCTTGAAATAACCCATTTCGAGTTTAAAGCAGTGTTTCTGTAGGGGAAACAGCTCTCTTGAAGGCCTAATATTAAAAAAAGGGATGAGAAAAAAAAGGGGTGAGAAAAAAAATAGGATGATTAAATCTCTTTACAGTTTAATAATATAAAAAAGGAGAGGGAAAAAGGAGGATAATGCCAATGGCTGGAATGAATATCCCAGGTTGATGTAATAGTTTCAAATATCTGATAAAGCAAAAAATTGCCACTTCACTACTGGAAAGGAAGCCAAAGCTGCTGTGTTGTGTCTTATCCATSCAAATGAAATCTGTGGGATGCTGGTGGAGTCCAGGCTCAGCACTGGAGCTGCCTTTGTGCGTGCATGGAATGCCAGGGAGTCTCTGGAGGCTTGGGAAGAAGGGCAGAGGAGGCCGAGGGATGGGTTTGGTCTCTGACTTTGCTGTGTTGTGGTTCTGGCTTTGATTCGAGCTGGTTTTGCCTCCAGGTCCTGTGTGCTGTGGCAAATACCTGTGCCTGGGAGATGGAACAGCCCCACCAGCATCCTTCCCACGGAGAGAGGGGCTCTGGAACAGCTGCCCTGCGGATCCTCATGGAAGTACCATCCTCATCTCCTGTCCCTGCCCTCGCGTCCCTCCCCGGGGCCCATTGGTTGTGTCTGAGTAGAATCAACTGAAATCTCTGCTGTGCTTTGGCACTTGGAGCTCCTTGGCTGCTCATGCCAAGGGGTGCTGAGTCAGCTCTGGCTCGGAGCTGTCGGGCTGAGCACGGCAGGATTAAATCTGAGAGGCAGAAAATCCCAGCTCTGGGGCAGTCAGTGAATCCCAGCTCAGGGGCAGAGTCAGTGAATCCCAGCTCAGGGACAGAGTCAGTGAATCCCAGCTCTGGGGCAGAGTCAGTGAATCCCAGCTC
>JACAXG010000081.1:2238041-2262997 GCA_018881555.1 Amblyornis subalaris | reverse complement strand
GGGGCAGAGTCAGTGAGTCCCAGCTCTGGGGCAGAGTCAGTGAGTCCCAGCTCTGGGGCAGAGTCAGTGAATCCCAGCTCTGGGGCAGAGTCAGTGAATCCCAGCTCAGGGACAGAGTCAGTGAGTCCCAGCTCCATCCACACCACGGGCTGCATTTTCCCCATCAAATAACACCTCACACCGTGCATTTCTCAGATGGCTTTATTCAGGAGAGACACCAGATCTACAAACTGAGCCTGTCGTTTCAAAATTCCAGTTTTCCGTGTTGCTGCTGTTGRTATTTCCCGGGCCAGGCAGCGTCTCTCCCAGCGTGGGTGCAATCAAAGCCCAGCCTTTAAAGCTTCACCCAGACCTGGGGCTCTTGTTCAAATTGGCTTTTTTTAGCTTCCACTTTTGGGCTGCAGGCTCGAAGCAGAAGGAGATGGGGGAGAGGAGGGCGCAGGCTCCAGCGAAGAGGAAGGAGCACACGTAGGTCTGGGTGTAGTCGTASAGCCACCCTGCAGGAGAGGAGGTTGTCGTTAGAGCTGTGGGATTTTTCTCACTGGAAAAAGTCGTTTTGGGGAGGTGGGCGGGAGGCAARGGCTGTGTGTTCTCATCTAAGAATTCCTCAGATATTTCCTTTAAATTGTTTTAACTCTTCCTGTGCCGGGCAGCATTTCCAGTGAGGAAATGACACGTGGGTCATTCTTCCCAGAGCCAGCTTTGATCCTTGCGGTGGACATGGGCTTTAATTTGACTGAATTTAATCCCTGAATATTTTTTTTTCCTGTTTAAATAATTGAGCCAGGAGCAGCTGATGGAAGATCCCGTCGGATTGCTGGGATGACCTGCACGTGTTGGTATTTGCAACATCTGGGCTGCAAACCCCCTGCTCTCCAGCCTTGTGCTCGTGGGAGCAGAGCCAGTTTAATGCACCTTGTCCAACAGGAGAGACCCCGGGCCAGGAGCTGGAAGGGAGCTGGATAAAAGCAGCCTTGTGAGGACTTGAAAGGAAAAGCTGAATTCCATCAAGCCTCAGGAATGTGCGGAGGACACAGGTCGCCTTTTAAAGTGACCTCCAAGTGTTGGGTTTGGTTCTGGGAAATCATCTGGGGTCTGGGCAGCCCTTTGAAAGGTGGAGAATTCCTCTCTTTGAATCTCAAATCTACAAAGGGATGGGAGATGCTGCTGCACGTGAGAAAAATCCCAATCCGCTCCCAAATGTGTGGGATGGGCGGGTGTGGGGGAGCAGCTGAGCCAGATCTGCTGCTGGCATGAAATGCAATTCCCCTGGAGACATCCATGGAATCCAGGCATCCATGGGCTTCCGTGGTTTACACAAACAGCAGATCTGGCCCAAATCTGGGATTCTTGTGCCCGGGAAGGGACATGATACAGTCCCTGAGATCCTGGGCTCGGACACTTGGGAAGACRCAGTGCCGGTAAAAGGTTGGGATCTGTGCCGAGCACAGGCCCCGCCATTCCCCTGCCGTGGATTTCCAYGGCTGCAGGAATGTCTGTAAAGCAGAGGAAATGCTGCTCTTCCCCAGTTTCAGTTTCTGTTGGCTCACTCCTGTCCCAGGGGCAGTCCCTGTGCTTTCTCCTCAGGGATGCCGTGTGAGCCGGAGGCTGCTCAGGGAAGGAAGATCCCTGGAGCTGCTCTGGGTGACTCTCCCACGACCCCGATGTTCTCCTGGAGTGGGTTATTCCCAGAGGTGGGATCTGCTTTGGCTGCCTGGAAGTCTCTGGGATTTGGAGAGGAGAAGGGATGCTGGCGTGGTTGTTCGTGAGATGTACAGGACACAGTGCTCCAGTTGAGCTCTGATTTATTGCAATTGTTCTTAAAATATCCTTCAGGGTATTTTTTTAAATTTTTTTAAATTTTCCTGGGTGTTTTTTTGGTGCTGAATGGGATTTGGGTGCAGTGGGATTCACCAGCATTGCCTCACTGGCAGCACAGTGATSATCTTCCATCACACCCCAACCTTTTAAAGCACCTCCAGTGTCAGTGYCCCAGTTCTTACCCCAAAAAATCATCATTGCTGCTGCAGAAAGCTCAGTTRGGAGCTCGTGGTGTTCAACCTCCAGCAAAGCAGCAGTTTTGCAAGGAATGCTGGTAAATCCCAGGCACCACAGCGATCCAAAYGAAACATTCCCAGCACTGCTGGTGCTGCCARCTGGGCCAGGCTGTTTAAATGGTGCTGCTGATCTTTAATCAGAGCTTTTATTTATTCCTGATGCCCTGAGGAGCAAAATTCAGTGGGAAGATGAAGGTAAAATTTAGAAAGCTTCTAAATACATGTGCCAGCATGGCTTTTGGGTGGCTCCATCCTCTCCCCTTTCACCACCCTGATTTCCTGGGACTGCAGTTTGTGCTCTGGGGGCTGGAATCTCTTCTAGAATTTGCATTACATGCTTTGGTTCAGCCCTTCTGCACTTTGAGTCAGTGATTTGTGCTGCTTGTGGGAATACAAACTGTGCCCTTCTCTCCTCAGCTTGCCTGTGGCTGCCAAAATAATGTTTGCTCTGCTTTGGTTTGGGTTTTTTCAGCGTGGCAGCTTCCAGAGGTGCCAGAGGATGGGGAGCTCCGAAGGAGACTCCAAACTTCTCCCTTTGAGTCCTGCCTGCCCCTGGATTTCAGGGCTGTCAGCTGAACAGATTTGCAGGTGAGTCACCTTTTCCTTGCATTAGGCTTTGGTCTGATATTCAAATTAAGCAGTTTTAACCTTTGCAGTTCTCATTCTCCATCAGGCTTCGCTGCATGAAAGCAGAGTTTGGTAAAATTGTAATTCTAAACTCGAGGGTTTGGGGAGGTGAGAGCACCAAACCCCAGGGTCTCACAGAGCATTTCAGTCCTGCATTCTGCAAGGAGCAGATGGCTTTGGACACTTCATCAGGAGTCTCTGGTCACACTCAGTTTTCACACTTAAAGCTGCATTGGGAGAGAAAATTGCAGAATTTATCTTGGATTTATCAAACCTGGATCCTGAGCTCTGGATTGTTTCCATCTTGCTCTGCCTGTAACGAGATGGATCAGCAAGAGTTTTGCTTCTTGGCTTTACTTGGCCTTTATTTATCCCACCAGCATCGAGCCTGATTTCTGTGGAAAGCCTTTTGCAGGAAACCTGCTTGCTTTCCAAAACCCACTGCAGAAAGCAAAAGGCTTCCCGTGAGTGCAGATACACTGCAGGGGGATGGAAACTCAACTGCAACCTGAGCAGGCATCAGACACAGCCGAGGTATTTAGCTCCTGCTGTGTGTTCCTGTGTCAGGGAATTCGGTGGGATTGAGGGATTGCCCAGAGCTGTGGGATCCAGGCTGTGCATCACCGTGACAGCGCAGAGCTCGTGCTCCATGAAATGCTTTGGCTGCTTGAAATTGCACCCCCAGACAGAGTTTGACCRACCCAGAGGTGTTGCTTAGGAAAATAAATTTGTTCCCGTGCTGGTGGAACAGGAGCATTGCCGGAACTTTGCATGGAGCTGGGATTTACGGAATCCTTGGCAGCTCCGAGCCGGCAGCCTCTGCGGGCTGGGGGCAGCTGATGTGGAGGGCAGGAAGCAAAAAATGATGGTTTGGGTTGGAAAGGGCCTTAAAGCCCATCCAGTCCCACCCCTGCCATGGGCAGGGACACCTTCCACTATCCCAGGTTGCTCCAAGCCCTGTCCAGCCTGGGCTTGGACACTTCCAGGGATGGGGCAGCCACAGCTTCTCTGGGCAACCTGTGCCAGGGCCTCACCACCCTCACAGGGAAGAATTTCTCCCAATAT
The DNA here is from genome assembly GCA_018881555.1 of Amblyornis subalaris. Taxonomy (NCBI): domain Eukaryota; kingdom Metazoa; phylum Chordata; class Aves; order Passeriformes; family Ptilonorhynchidae; genus Amblyornis; species Amblyornis subalaris. Next base: position 2,259,248 of record JACAXG010000081.1, on the reverse strand, counting down.
CCCATCTATCCCTGCCCTCGGCAGTGGGAAGCCATTCCCTGTGTCCTGTCCCTCCATCCCTTGTCCCAAGTCTCTCTCCAGCTCTCCTGGAGCTCCTTAAGGCCCTGGAAGGGGCTCTGAGCTCTCCCTGGATYGTTCTCTTGTCCAGGTGAACACCCCCAGCTCTCCCAGCCTGGCTCCAGAGCAGAGGGGCTCCAGCCCTGGAGCAGCTCCGTGGCCTCCTCTGGACTCTCTCCAGCAGCTCCTGGYGCTGGACCCAGGGCTGGGGCAGCTCTGCAGGTGAGGTCTCACCTGAGTGGGGCAGAGGGGCACAATCCCCCCCTCCCCTGCTGCCCACGCTGGGGGCTCAGCCCGGGAACAGTGGCTGCCTGGGTTCAGGGAAAGGAAAAGCTTTGTCCTGGCCAAACTGTTTGGAGGAGAACAAGTCCCCTGCTCCTAAGCAGAGGCTGGACACTCATTTCCAAGTGCTTGAAATCTCCCAAATCCTCACAGCTGCCTGTTTCCTGGCAAAGGGAGAAGAGCAAAGGCTTTTCATGCTCCTTATCTCAGGGCCYAGAGCTGTGGTGGCTGAGCTGTGTAATCTGTCTCAAAACAAGAGATTACTGAGGCTTCTCCTGATGTCTCAGTGCCTCTGCCTGGTGGGAATGTTGCTGAGCCTGTCCTTGCTTTCCCTTCCTCTCCTTGTTTCCCCTCCAGTCCAAGTTCAGGGTTATTTTAACACTGTTGGGAGTAAAATCCGTGGTGGTGTGCTCGTTATCCTGCTGTGGTCAGGGCTGAACTGGGCACGTGGGGCTTGGCTGCATTTTCCAGATATTCCAGGCAGCATTTTCTAAATATTCCAGGCAGCATTTTCTAAATATTCCAGGCAGCATTTTCCAAGCTGCTGGTTGGGTTGTGCGAAATCCCAAGCAAAATGTTGCCTGTCCATAGAAACACATTTCTGAAATAGGATTTTTTTTTTCCCCACCTGTTTGAATAGAAAACCCACCTGGGGGTGGATCCCTGCAGGGGAGTGAACCAGCAGCGTGGTTTATCCCTGGATTTCTGGGATGGGTGTAGRTTATACATCAACATCAGTTACCTGCCAAGGGGGGTCCTCCCATGGCTGCTATCCCTGCAAAGAAGGCAGCAAACCCCAGGTAGCTGTGGAGCTTTTCCACACCCACCAGATCCACCTGTTTGGAAACCAAAACGGATAATTAGGATTGAGTTCATGGGAATGTTTATGCACAAGACATTAATTAATTTTTTTTTTAAAGCACAAGAGATGATTTGATTCTTTGTCTGGGGAGTTTTCTCTTCAGCTGCAGCTTTGGGAGGACTTTGCCCCTCTGGGTCTGCTCCAGCCTGGAATCCGTTYGCCTCCTTAAGGCCGGCGTGGAAATTACTGGGATGGGAGATGCTTTTCTGCCTTCCAGCTGCCAGCACTTTGAGGAAGGTGTTCTAAACYCTGAATGCCTTCCAGAAAGAAATGCCAAATTGCAATGGTGCCTCCTCATCCGGATCAGAGGATCCTGGAATGGTTTGGGTTGGAAGGGACCTTAAAGCTCATCTCATTCCAGGGGCAGGGACACCTTCCACTATCCCAGGTTGCTCCAAGCCCCATCCAACCTGGCCTTGGACACTTCCAGGGATCCAGGGGCAGCCACAGCTTCTCTGGGCAGCCTGTGCCAGGGCCTCCCCACCCTCACAGGGAACAATTCCTTCCCCATATCCCATCTAACCCTGCCCTCTGGCAGCGGGAACCCATTCCCCCTTTTCCTACCATTCCATCCCTTGTCCTAAGTCCCTCTCCAGCTCTCCTGAACCCCCTTTAGGCCCTGAAAGGTGCTCTGAGCTCCTCCTGGATCCTTCCCCTCTCCAGGTGAACCCCCATCTCTCCCAGGCTGGCCCAGAGCAGAGGGGCTGCAGCCCTGGAGCAGCTCCAGCCGCGGTGGGGGCGGGCGGCACTCACCGGCACGGGTGGCACTCACCAGCRCGGGTGGCACTCACCGGCGTGGGTGGCACTCACCAGCACGGGTGGCACTCACCAGCACGGGCGGCACTCACCGGGGTGGGTGGCACTCACCAGCAGGGGTGGCACTCACCGGGGTGGGTGGCACTCACCGGGGCAGGTGGCACTCACCGGCACGGGTGGCACTCACCGGGGCGGGCGGCACTCACCGGGGCGGGCGGCACTCACCGGGGTGGGTGGCACTCACCGGGGCGGGTGGCACTCACTGGGGTGGGCGGCACTCACCAGCACGGGTGGCACTCACCGGGGTGGGTGGCACTCACCGGGGCGGGCGGCACTCACCAGCACGGGCAGCACGAGGGCCATGAAGCCCCCGCAGGAGGCGGCGAAGGCCACGGCGTAGGCGAGCAGCAGGGGGAAGGTGGTGGCCAGCGGCCCCAGCAGGTTGGTGGCCGCGCAGAGCAGCAGGTGGCTCGCGTGCAGGTGGTGCTTCCTGGTCCAGTCGCGGTCAGCGACCCAGCCCGASAGCAGCTGGCTCAGCGTCTCCGTGATGCCTGCGGGGAGGAGCTCACACAGCCTCAGGGGTTTGGGTAATGTTCTGTTTTCTCTGTCTATTTTTATATGTTAGGACTTAGTATGAAATACGATATAATATCTCGATTTTGTAGTGTTTTATAATATTGATGTTATTCATAACTCTAATATATAATTATATTTATTCCATAGTATTAGTTATCCATGTTACATTATTATATTATTTATATTATTACTTTATATTWTTTACATTAGACTTGATTACTTATTAACCCTATTTTAATACATTCTATTTATTTCATATTATTAAACATATATTCTATATTATTKATATTATTTTTGCTATTGATAGTTTTCATTRTTWATTATTTTTAKGTATTGATATTATTCTATATTACATTATAGATTATAATATTTAGTATATTCTTATAGTATTTTTATATTATATTATTATATTTATTTTTATATTATATTTTATAGTATTTTATATTTTATAATATTTTATATTACTTATATTATACTTGATTATCTATATAATTAACCCTAATATAATCTTATAGTTTTAGCTATGGCGTTAAATATTTATAATATTTTATATTATTAAATATATTTTTATACTATTGACATTATTTATATTGTTATGTTATTTATTATTTTACATATTTATTATTATTATTGTTGTTATTATTATTATTATTCACRTTCCAATTCCCCTGTTCACTGTGAAGATCAACACAAAGGGCTGAAAGGCCAAAAAATCCCAGGCAGGTGTTTTTAGGCTGTTGTAAAATCCACGGATTGAGTTTTTTCCCTTTTCTTTGTGCTGCTCTTACCAAGGGCACCAAAGGGCTCTGGAAAAATTCTCCTCAGGGCTCTGCAGCCCAGACACCTCAGAACTGCCCTGAAGCAGGAGAGGTGAACTTGCTGAAGAGAAAAAGCTGAATATTAAGAAGAAAAATGCACCTGAGATTTTAATTTTTCTAAAAAACCAAAGAGCACAGAAACCCAGGATTTTTAGAGGCTCAGCAGCCTTTTGATAGTTGGGGTTTTTACAGGTTTTTTTTTGGTAGTTGGGGTTTTTTATAGGTTTTTTTTTTTGATAGTTGTTTTTTATAGTTGTGTTTTACATTTCTGGGTACATTTTTATGAAGCACAATCCGAGGAGCTCTCGCTGTCAGCTCGTGTCCCAGTGTCCACTGTGTCYCTCCCACTCCTAATTCCAAATGTCCCGTTGATTCCTGGGCTCTCCTAACAGCTCAGCAACCCCTCACTGCCGAGTGTTCCCAGCYCTGTACCAATAAAATGTATTTTTGGACAATAAAAGATTTGCTGCTGACTGAGGTTGGAGCTGCTTTCTTAACCCAGTGTGGCTTTAGAGCTAATCCCAGTTTATAACCAGGCTTGGCTGTGGTTTTTGGGGACTGTGCCTTGTTTTTCCCCCACCTGGAGGTGAATCCAGTGCCAAATCCAGATGGGTGAATCCACGTTAATATGGGKTTTTTTCCCTCAATATTGGATTTTCCTGTCCTGGGTCAGACTGGAGGGCTTTGGATGCACCTCTGGATTTCTGTGGCTTGTGGGTTCAAGCACAGCATGGGAAGGCTCTGTGAGGACAGAGAGCCCCTTGTCCCGGGAAATTTGGAGTTGTTGGGAGCAGGGAGGATGTGGGATCATCCAGCTGGGATTGAGGGACCCACCCAACCCCTGGGAGCGACTGGTGCATGGACAGAGCTCAACTCTATCTACRGAAGGGGGGAAGGGCTAAACCTCTGCCGGGAGGATCCATCCAGGACGTAACTGGGACTATTTCCTGGCAAGATTTGGGGCGTTTTCCCRTTCCCAAGGGGAGTAAAGGATCCCAGTGCCTACCAGCCGCGGCGACGAGGTAGGAGCCGTCCCTGCTGCTCATGCCCAGCGTCCTGGCTCGGGCCACCAGGTGGAAGAAGGGCACGAAATAGGCCAAGTGGCTGAACAGGAAAGACCAGGTGAAAATGAAGAAAACRGGATCCTTCAGTGGGGAGAAGTCCAGGAGAGGCTGGGAAGGTTCTTTTGTGGGCGCTTCGGAGCTTCTCGTGGCCTCGGTGGATGTTTCCAGCCGGGAGCTCTCCGGGCTGGGTTTCTCCAGCCTTCCCAAGGCAGATGGATTTGCTGGAGCAGAGACATCCCTGCCATGGGGCGTCACGAGTCTCTCCGTGCTGGGAGCCTCCTGTGCGTGGTCAAGCTGTGATTCCCTGGGAGTGCTTCCATCTGAACATCCACCGGGAGCTTCCGGATCCTTCTTTGCCATGGAAGCCCCCCGGTGCTGATTTTCAGGGGGTCCCCGAGGCAGTGGGGTGCTGACGGGCCACAGCARCATGCTGGAAGGCACCAGGTTCAGCATGATGCCTCCAAAAATCAGGAGAGTTCCTGAGGGAAGGCAAAAGGTGTTTTATTCTTGGAGTGAAAGGGGAGGAGCAGCAGGAAATGGCTTTTCTAGAACAGGGTGGAATTTGCACTGACCACGGAGGAAGCTCTGCCATGAGGAGGACTTTTCCCTCCTCCTTATGGAGGAGTTAAAACAAGAGGGATTTTTATTCCTGTTTTTCTATCTGGAAGTTCATTCTGCTATGATGCACAGAACAAATCCAGGGATCTGGGAGCTTGTTTTGCTTTTCCTCATTAGAAGTCACGATGGACCTTCAAGATGTCCTGAAACACCACAGTAAAAGCAGAGCTTTGGGGTTTTGATTTCTGAGGTCTGTGCTTCGACCCTGATTTTAATGAGTGATTAAGTGTTGGATCCTTAACAAGACACCCCCAAACTACCCCAGAAGAGGCAGAGCCGTTCCTCGCTGCGTCGAATGTCCGAAAAGAACCTCTTCCCCTGCCCGGACCTCCCCGAAATCCCCGGGAGAGCTGCCGAAGGAACGGATCCCTCACCTTGCCAGCCGTAGGACTCGATGAGGAGCTGCGTGAAGGGGGCCATGAGGAAGGTGAGCCCCATCCCGGAGCGGGCCAGGGCGTTGCAGAAGGCCAGGCGGGCGCGGCAGCGCTTGGCCGTCATCACCGCGGCCGCCTGGTACAGGCACGCGAAGCCCAGCCCTGCGGGGAGGYTGGAATGAGAATTCCCTGCCCAAAAAGGGACTCCAGCCATCGGGATTCTGCCTCCGGCTGTCCCCAGCTCTGCAGCGTTCCCAGGCTGAAAGGGGGATTTGTGCTGTTGCGGTCAGGGGAGAGTGAGATTTCTTGGGGGGGTTGGTATCCGGGGGGTTGGAGGCTCTGCACTTTTATAAGGGTTTTTGTGTAGGTCCAGGTAAGAATCAAGGTTAGTTGGSACTGGAATGATGAAACTGGTGATGTATTCTGAGCGTGAAGCTTGGGGAGCTCACACAACCTCTCAGAGAAAGGAGCTGGGGATGGTTTGGCACCGAAGGTTCACAGAATCGCAGAGCATTTGAGTTGGGAGGGACCCACAGGGATCGTCCAGTCCCACTCCTGGCCCTGCACAGACACCCCAACGATCCCACCCTGCGCATCCCTGGGAGCGTTGTCCAAACGCTCCTGGAGCTCTGGCAGCCTTGGGGCCGTGCCCATTCCCTGGGGAGCCTGTTCAGTGCCCACCACCCTCTGGGGGAAGAACCTTTCCCTGATACCCAACCTAACCCTCCCCTGACCCAGCTCCAGCCATTCCCAGCTGTCCCTGATCTCCTCGGGCTCCTCCAGCTGAACAAACCCTCAGCCCCTTCCCCTCCAGCCCCTTCCCCGGGTTTAAGCCTAAAGGAGCCGATTTCCTCGTGGTGCCCAGGGAATCTCACCCAGCAGGAATCCCATGGAGAAGCAGAGGAAGGGGACGCTGGTGGCCTGAGTGCTGAGCAGGCAGCCCCCGGCCACCAGCCCGGCGCCCGCGATGGAGGTCGGCCGCTCTCCCAGCCTCTGGCACACCACGGCCACCAGCGGGGCTGCAAGGGAAACGGGGACGAGTCTCAGGCTGAAGGGGACAAAAGCTCCTTTGCAGGGCTTGGGGACCCCCTTGGGGTCGTCGGACCTGGTGCCCTGGGAAGTGGTCCAGGAGCAGCCTCGGGAGGGAGGCGGTGACAAGGGATTCGGGATGGGAGCTCAGGGGGATGGGGCAGGGAAGGAGGCCAAGCCCAATCTTTGAGATGTCCTGAGCCTGCTTCCTAAATCACACCGTGCCCAGAGGCTCCCAGTTATTCCACAGCTCCACCAGATCGATGTTTGCTCTGGATAGGTACAGTAAACCTGTAGGGAAGTGTCAGAGGGTCCTGGAATGGTTTGGGTTGGGAGAGCCCTTAAAGCCCATCCCATTCCACCCCTTGCCATGGGCAGGGACACCTTCCACTATCCCACGTTGCTCCAAGCCCCGTCCAGCCTGGCCTTGGACACTTCCAGGGATGGGGCAGCCACAGCTGCTCTGGGCAACCTGTGCCAGGGCCTCCCCACCCTCACAGGGGAGAATTTCTTCCCAATATCCAATTTCTTCCCAATATCCCATCTGAGTGACACACAACCCCATCTTAAGCCACGTTCCTGCTCAGACACATGTGGGCACCAGCCATGCCCAGCCTGGAGCAGTCTGGGGTGGGAATTGGATCCCCGGAGCATCCTCAGTGCCCCAGGTCAGGCAGAGCCGAGGCTGCCCCRATCCCTGGGGTTCCAGCTCACCTCCGAGGAAGCGCAGGGAGGACATGATGGAGCCGATCCAGCTGACCTGCTCGGAGGAGCCCCCCACCTCCTCTCGGAAAGCCACGAAGAAAATCCCGAAGGTCTTGAGCATTCCCATCACGAGCACGTTGACCTGAGTTGGGAAGGGACGGAGCTGAGGTGCCACAGGGGATCAGGAGGGAGGAAAAGCTTTTCCTTCTGCTTTTTCTTGTGTGAGTAATTGGTGGTGGCGTGGAAGAAACAAACTAGGACACTTGAGCTGGTGCTGGGGAATGCCAGCAGAGTGGGCTGGTCGTGGCCACGCTGCGGTTTCATCTTCACAGACCCTGGAAAACCCTCTGCAAATTGGCTTTTCCAAAGGAAAGGAACAAAATAACACCAGAGCCCAAGGCTTGTACGATATTGTTGCCCTTTAAGTTACTCTTTAATCCTATAGCAATAATCGAAATGGGTCTGGGCACTGTTGAAGATCACTGGAAGTTGATGAGGGGCTGAGTGGAGGGGGATGGATGTTATCCAGGGCAGTTTCCCAGGATTTCCCTGCCATGGGGACAAAGGACAGACAGTTTGTGTCCCTAACTTTAACTCCCTCTCATGTCCCTAGCAGCAGGTGGTTAATGATTGGCACTGAGTGACTTGGGATGGAGTGGACGTGGGGAAAGCTTTCCTTGCTTGGGGGGTGGTGCCTTCGTTACAGCTGGACTTGATGACCTCAAGGGTCTTTTCCAACCTTCCCAATTCCTTGATCCGTCACTGGTGGGAGATGGGGTGTGGTATTGAGGCCTTTGGCACGGAGAATTTGTGCCTTTAAGTGGTGTTGGTCCTCCCAGGGAGTACCCGAGTGTGTGTGTGCTGCTCCCAGTCAGTCCCTGGCTCCCATCTCGCTGCCCGAGGTGGGATCTCACCCTTGCCCAAGGGCCAGGACACCCCTTTGGGGTCTGACACCCCTTTGGGGTTTGACACCCCCGTGGTGATGAGTTTGAGTAGGGAAAAATCATCTTAGCCTTGCAAGGGATCCTTGTGCCCATCACTGAGACGTCTGCAGGTGGCATTCCATAGGGAAGGTGTGGCTGGTTTGTGCCCTGGAGCGGGTGGGATCAGCCTGTCCTGTCCTCTGAGCGGGATTGGAGACTTCCACGTGCCCCAGCCCCGGGAGGGTTCCGTTTATTCCCTGCTTACCAGGAAGAAGTGGAACACCACTCCCCACGCCCACCCTCCGGCCGCTCCTTTGGTGCCTCGGCTCTTCCCGGCTGCTGGAGCCTCTGGCTCTTCATCCTCCTTCCTTTCCCCTGCCGAGGAGAATTTCAGGACACRTTAACACCTTCCACTGTTCCTGTTTCCATCCAAAAACCATTCCCGTGCCGTGAGCCCCGTGGCTGTTGCAGGGGCAGACATCACGCTCCGCGCTCCCTTGGGTGACGCTTCCARCCTCTTCCGGCAATTCCACATTATCCCTGCCTGGAAACAGTTTAATATCCTTCCTCATTCCCACAAAATCACTGTAACCACTTCAGCTTTAGGGGATTTTAAGCGACGAGCACCTGAGCGCTGCTTTGGCAGTTTGGGTTGTGCCAGAAGTCGGGGGTCGCCGCCTGGCTGGATCCATCTCTCATTTCTCTGGGAAGCTCTTCCCACCCCGCCCTTCTCTGCTTGTCTCCCTCCCATCCTCTCGCCCATCCCAGGCCTCTGGCAGAGGCAGGATCCCGCCCGAGGGAGCAGCTGGACCCTGAGGCAGTCGGGGCCGATGATCCTGGAACTTTTCCTTACCGCCTTGCTGCTGCATGCTGGAAAATCCTCCCCGGAACAGTCGACAGCAAAGAGGAATCGTCTCTTCATGTGCTCCAGAGCCTAAATCCCCCCTTCCTGACTCGGCACCCCGGAGTCTGCTCCTTCATTCCCAGCCGGTGGGGGTGGTGGTGGCAGTCCCGAGCAGGACACGGAGCCTGGGGGGGACAGAGCCCATCCTCCCCCTCCTCCTCCTCCTCCTCCTGCTCCTCTCCGGAGGCAGAGCCCGGCTCGTGTGGCCCCAAGGCCRAGAGTCCCTCCCCTTCCCCGGCTGGGAACAGGAAACCCGGGGCGTTGGGAGCAGAAATCCTGTGGGGAGGGACGAGGAGGGGGAGCCCGCACGGTTCTAACTCCAGGGAAAACTCCGGATCTCGCCAAAGCACAGCGGGAGGTGGCAGTGGTGGCCTGGAGCCAGGCCKGGGGCTGCTGGGAGGGAGCACAGCCCTGTCCCTGCCCGTCCTGCACAGCCCTTGACCCGGGAAACTGCATCGTTTAGGAGGAGACAGGCTGGAAAACTTTGGATTTTCCAGCTGGATGGAGCAGCCGTGCTGCTGCAGCCCTGGGAGCTGAGCGGGATTGGTGTTGGCTCCCTGTCTCCATTGTAAACATGCCCAAACTCCGGGATAAACACAGCCCTGCTGCTTCCTCCCCTGGTTTCGGCTGACTTGTCACCCCAACCGGCATTCCTGAGGTCAGGGAAAACTCTGGGATCACTGTGGGATAGCGATCYGATCTCTGCTCTCCCTTGGCAGGGAATGCAAAGCCCCATCGTTCTGGAGCAGCCCAGGAGAGATGGGAGCCTGTGGAGCTTTCCCTGTAGCAGGACTTTTAACAGGCTTATTAAGCTTTATTTAGGTGGATGGGGTTTGCAGTGAGTGTGGTTTAAGGGCTTGAAGGATTTGGGGGGGCAGCAGCATCTGCACTCGGAGCTGTTGGATGTCCAGGGGGAAACTCCAGCTCCAGCTGCCCYCAGCCTGGTGGGATGTAGGGAAGAGGGGGAAGGACCCTCCAAGGCCACTACAGAGCTCAGACATGCCGAGATCAGGGCTTTACTCCTGGACTGACACGGAGCTGGATGGGAGTGTGGAGCCTGGCCAGGCAGGGGCTGCTCCTGAGTGAGACTGTGACTGTCACTGCCGAAGGAGCTGCTCCGAGGAGTAAAGTCAGAGCAGTGACAATGTCACTCAGTTCTGACCCATCCCACTTTTTACCTCATGCTCTGCTGTGAAACTCCTTTTCATGCACCAGGGCAGCTGCAGCCCAGCTCCTTTTCCCTCCCCTCCGCACGGGAACCATTGGAGTGTGGCAGCTTCCCAAGCCTTTCGGCAGGATTGYTTCCCTGCACTGTTCCTGATCTGCAGGGGGGAGAGGGACCTGGATTYGTGAGGACATTCCCAACATCCATTTACAGCTCCCCCGGGCAGGGCCAGCACRGGTCTGAACTTCAACCCAAGGCACAGTGAACAAGTAACTCCCCCAGAATGTTTAACTCGAGGAGGCGAAACGTTCCCTAGGAGACATTCCTTGGAAAGCRTTTGCACCTTTCCTGTCGGAGGAGCCTCCGTGAATTCCAATCTTCCTCTAGAGAAATGCTAATGAAGGGAGTGGGAGAAGTTACCTCGCTTGGCTTTGGAAATGAAGCACCAGGCCCAGCTCTCCCAGCAGAGCAAAGGAAGGYGTTTTACAGGTCATTTATTGATTTCTCCAACAAACACCCACCCACACATCCCCGGCACGATCTGCTCAGTACAAAGGCTGGGGGAGGGACCACGGTTCATCCTCAGCAGCACAAGGGCTAAAACGGGAGCTGGAGACCTGGAGAGCTGCCCAGGAGCTGGCGAGAGGGGAGGGAGAGCCTTCATCCCAGGCGTGGTGCTCCAGAGGGAGGGTGGTGGTGCAGGCAGCAGGAGCAGGGCTGGGAGCAGAGCTGGTTCCCAAGGCTCAGGACACCAGCTTGTGCACTGCCACAGTGATGCTGTCGTGCTTCTGGATCATGATATTCCTAGAACAAGGAAAAAGTGCTGAGGGAGGTGAGGAGCTGTGAGGGAGGAGCTGGCGGGGGTGGGAAGTGGGCAGGGGAAGCACTGAGCAGCTGCAGCCCCCAGCTCCATCCCAGACCTCGCTGGCTCCATCTCTTCCCACTCCATGAGCAGGGATGGAGACGCCCGTGCTGCCTCACTGACTGACAGCACAGGCTTTGTTATCCACAGGGATCCCAGTGGGGAAGAGGCACAGAGCTGCAGTAACCACCACCCCCGAAAGGTTTCCCACTGCTTTTACATTTCCTGCCCTTAAAATCCCATTCATCCAAGGAATCTGCCCATGGCGGTGCCTGCCTCCCCCCACTTCTGAGCTGGGGCTTCCTCCACAGCTCCCACTTCAGCTCCAGATGAGGAGCTACCCCAGGGATCTGACTCCAGGAGGCTCCCAGGGCTGGGGGGAAGGCAAGGGGCGGGGCAAGTGGCCCCTCCAGGCCGGGAACTCACCCGGTGTCCGACTCCAGGCACACCACGGGCGTGTCGGTGGGGTCGGAGGTGAGCTTGGCCGCCTGCTGGGCCAGCACCGAGATGATGCCGGCGTGCTCGTCCGACAGGGTCCCTCTGCCTGGGCACGTGGGGGACAACGGACAGAGCCACGTGTGCCACAGCAGAGCTTTGTGACAGGCCCCTCTGCCTCCCCCAGGCCAAGGGGGGCTGACCCCGCCCCGGCCCCCTTCCCTCCCGGGGGGCTGATGCGGTGTCTCCCCAAATGGTTGCCCTCAAACCACCAAAAATCCTGAGTTGAAGTGTCAGGATGAGCTGGCTCGGGTTTCCTCCAAGGCACAGGTGGGTGGTGGCCCCTGGGGACCACCAGGGGCAGGACAGCAGGGCAGGGCCCGGTGTCCTCAGAGTGGGGTTTATGCACGACAAGGCCAGGTACACCCAAAAAGGGAGGGGCCCGGTAGGGCTAGGCCTGGTGCCCCCCACCCCTAGGAGCCCTTACAGGGGATGGGCAGGACCCGGTGACCCCCAACGCCGGGTCCCACGTGGGGCAGTGCCAGGTGACCCCCTCCCCCAGGAGCCCCTAGAGGGAACAGACAGGTCCCGATGCGCCCCAGCCCGGGGTCCCCCTTGGGACAGAGCCCGGTACCTCCCAGCCCCAGGAGCCTTTAAAGGGACCGAGCAGTCCCAGGTGCCCCCACACCCTCGGGAGCCCTTAGAGGGGATGGGCAGGACCCAGTGACCCCCAGCCAGGTACCCCCCATTCCCAGGAGCCCTTAGAGGCACCAGACAGGCCCCGGTGCTCCGCAGCCTGGGGTCCCCCACCCTTGGGAGCCCTTACAGGGGATGGGCAGTGCCCGTTGGCCCCCAGCCCGGGGTCCCCCCTGGGGCAGTGCCCGGTGTCCCCCACCCCCGGGAGCCCACGGAGGGCCCGGGCAGGCCCCGCCGCCCCCTCCCGCGGCGGCGCTCGCTCACTCACAGCCCAGGTTGAGCCCCTGCGAGTCGGTGCACAGGACGCCCACCACGGCCGGGCTCTTCATGCTGGGGGAGACAGCGGCGCTCAGAGCCGGGGCCCGCCGGGCCTCAGGCCGGCCCAGGCCCAGCTCCCTCCCACCGCCCCGCCCTGCCCCTCCTGTCCCCCCGCCCCCCGAGTCCCCCGCATGTCTCCCGTGTCCCTGATCCCCCCGTGTCCCCCCGTGTCCCCATCCCCACGTGTCCTCCAGGTGCTGCTCCAGGGTCCCCTCCATGGCCCAGCTCCACCACTTCCGCCCCGCTCCTGGCGGCGACGGCGGCTCCGCACGGCCAAAAGGGCTCGGAGCGCGCTCAGCTCCGGGCGGCGCCCCGGGACACCCCAAAAGCCGCCGGTCCCGGGGCTTGCACTTTTGGGGTTTTTTCCTTCCTTTTCTCGACTCTATCCCCCTGAGCGCGGCTGAGTGGTGTCCCTTCCCTCSTCGCAGCACCGCTCAGGACTTGCGGAGCCGAGTGAAATTCAAGCGGGGTTTTAACGGTGTCCCCTCACCCCGTCCCCGGCCGGAGCATCCTCCCGCGGCCCGGGATGCAGGTTTGGGGCTGCAGGGACACGGGACACGAGGACACGGCCGGGGTCGGGACCCCCCTCCGCTCCCCATGGGGCACAGAGGTGTTAAAAGTGATGCCCAGCCCGGCTTTCCATGGAGCACCCCCCCAAAAGCGGGCAGCGGGAGTGGGAGGTGATTTATGGAGCAGCACTGAGGAGCCGCTGAGCCATTCCCGGCTGCGCCCGGCCGTGGATCTGGGCTTGTCACGTCGGGAAATTAAAATGTTATTGATGGGGGAAGCGAAGTGCGGCAGGATTTTTTWATTTTTTTTTTATTATTTGACTTTTCTTGCTCCTTGGGCAAGCTGGGAGCAGCACAAAGAGCCCCTATCCCAAGTGTCCGGGGGCTTCCTGCTGCATCCCACCCCGCGGGGATGGCTTGGACTAAAATTACCTTTATTTGGGGGTTTTTTTCCCACTCTTAGGGAGAAACGCAGGACAAAAACACGAATACACCCTGTGGAGATTGGGGGCTGCATCCTCTCTGTCCTGTCAGMCCCTTCACAATGAAATCTCCCCAAAACAACCCCTCCCGAGCCGTTCCTGGAAGGAGAATTTTTGGGAGAGCTGGGATTAATTAATTCAGGCCCAGGTGGAGGAGCAGAGCAGCTCCACATAAAAACTGGGCTGAGGGCAGAGAGTGCTGGGGCTCGTTTTAATTAATCCATTTGACAATTTAGCACCAGACTGATTCTCTCCGATARAAATTCACCACAAAAACCCCATCAAACACATATTTCAGTCCCAAACCATCGCCTTGGACCGTGTTTCCCACATGGAGCTGCTCCTGGTCCCTAATTTGTCCCTGTGGGCCAGGTCCAGCGGGGAACAGCCCYCAAATCAGCCTCGGGATGCTTATTCCTCAGTGGGAAAAGCCAAAGGAGATTGAATTTGTGATGCTGGAGAGGAGCCCTGRTACCTCAGGGATGGCTCCCAACAATCCAGGGCTGGAACAATCTACCTTGCTGGGCCAGAATCCCAAATCCAGCTTTATTTTGGGGGGAAATAATCAGAGTTTTATTTCCCGCCCTTGTTGTGAAGAGGGTTTTAGGCACAATCTCTGCCCCAGCCAGCACTGGGAGCTTGGTCTGGGGCATCCCAGCCAAATCCAGGATCCAGGAATCCAGGACCAGGAGCTGCCCATGGAAGGGAATTTCGATTTTTATTTATTATTATTTATTTATTTTAAAATCATTTTMATTCTTTTCATTGCTGGGCTCTCGAAGGGGCTGCACGGGATGGGATGGGTGAGGAGTGATCCCAGCTCTGTGGGGACATCCCACGGCTGAGGCTGAGGAATTCCYTGCTCTCTGCTGGATGTGACTTTTGGGGTGCACTTGGTGTTTTCCTTGAGGTCCCCCAGCCCTGAGCACGTCAGGATCGTCCCTTGCATCCTCCCAGGATGCACAAATTAAAAGAATAAGCAAATAATTCAGCTTTTCCTGCTCTTTTATCCTTTTTATTCCCCAAATTCCCTTTATTCCCTCCTGCTCCCAGGAGCAGTTCGAGGCAGGTGGGTTGTGCTCCGAGCCATAAATCAACATTTTCACATGATATTCAGATTGAAACCCACCCTCATCACCGAGAAGGACACGATTCCCTCTCTGCCTCCTTTTATCCTCCCAAATAGATGCAGCCAGGCCTCTGTTTCTCTGGGATATTCATCACGGAGCCACATTTTTCCACGCTGGGCTCTGACGCAGGGAGCAACAGCTGAATTTCACCCCTTTTAGATAAATAATCACAAATTCTTCATCCAATTCTCCGGTTCACCCATCCGGGAATAACTGTGGATATGGAGGTGTGCTTGGAAAATCCAACTGTGGTGAAAAATCACCCTGAGAGGTGGAGAGGGGCGGGAGGGAGGGAGATTTCATCCTGTCCCAGTGGTTTATGGATGTTTCTTTGACACCATTGGAGATCCAGGGCTCCTCCTGAGCTCATCCCGCGGGAGAAGCCCAGGGTTATAAAGGGTGGGAAGCGCCGGGAGCGGGGAACAGCTCCTGCTCCAGCACCATGGGGTGGATCCCGCGGCTCCTCTGCCTCCTCCTGCTCCTGCCCCGCTGCCCCTGCGCCGTCATCACCGGGGTGAGTCCTGCTCCCCCGATTTATCCTCATTATTTTGAGGAAGAACGCAGGAATCGGTGCTTTTCCCCTTTGCTTCGCGGTTCTCTTTTTTTTCCCTGATTTTTTCCCAATTTATTCCTCGTTTTTCCAGCACGTGGATGCAGTTCCCACCGCCAGCCCCAGCCCGGGAGTGTAAGGCCACTCCAGTGAGCTGCTCCTCCTGTTCTCCTCCCAGCACCGTGTCAGGGGGGAAATGGGGGATTTTAGGAACTTTTCCAGCAAGGAAAAATGAATATTTTTCCATGGGCGTCTCCCAGAGCATGTTCCCAACTGGGACAAGGGCTCAGACACCCCAGATTTTCTTTCTCTCTCCCAAATTAAACAATGCCAAGAGGTGGGAGCTGTTGGAATGCCGAAGGGAGGTGGATGAGCCCTGTCCATGGTTGTTCCCAAGCAAGCCCTGGATTGAAGATGATGTTAAAACTGAGTTTTGGGGGCAGAATCCAGGTTTTTGTGGTGCTGCAGGAGTCTGGGCGCTGGTCTCAGCAAAGCCAGGCTKGGCTGAACCCTCCTTTCTCCTCTAGTAGTGAAAAATCCGTTTAAAACCAGGATCCATCCCGCTGCCTCCCGGCTTTTCCCAACCAGTGGGAATTTTGYTGTGGACTTCAGCTGGCTCTTGGCTCCTCTTTTCCCCTATAGCCAGACCTGTTTCYTTCCAGCCTGTGGGATTTTTGCCAGGATCCCTCCAAGCCCCACACAACCTGGAGCTGCAGAGCTGGGTCGCGGGATCCCCCTCCATCCAGGGCCAAACAAATCCAGCAGCTCTTGGAATTATTCCCAAGGCTTAAACGGTTCTTTTGGAATAACCAGCGGGAAGGGGTTGGATGTGCAGCTCCCTGGCTGCCTGCAGCCCCCCGAGTTTGCAGGTGAGGGTCCAGCATTCCCAGGATCTGATTTTTCCCAGAATTTGGSGATTTCAAGGAGATTTGGATGCATGAGGAGAATCCGGTTCCCTSAGGAGAGGGAAAAATCCATAAAATCCCCTTTTTGCCACCCTGTGAGAGCTGCGCCCCAAACCTTTTCCTTAGTGGTGGATTTTTCAGGCTCTTTCCCCCTCAGTTTCAATTCCCACAGCTCTTCATCCGTGGTGGATTTGTGCTGGGAGCTCCTGGGAGAGAGGTGCCCCAAGGAGGGGAGACCCCAGGGGGAATTTGGGAGAATCCCATCAGTTTTCCTTGTGCTGCCAACCCGACTCCAGGCAAATGGGTCAGAGGAGGTTTTGGGGGTGCAATGAGCCCCTCTAGTGATGGCAAACACATCCTGGGGGGCCARCTGGGGCCTGCTTGCTGCTCCAAGTGCCCCCATCCATCTCTTCCCGAGTTCCTCGTGGAATTCCAGGCGCGGTTGTGAGCTGGGGCAGCGCTTGCATCCGTGCCTCAGTTTCCCCATCCCCATTTCCGGAAGTTTTGCATCTGCCTGGGGTGGGAGGGGCCGAGCCGTTGGAATGACTCTGCTCCCCACCAACAACGGAATGAAAGCGCTGGGAATTTGGGATGTCGGGCGGAACTTCCGCGGGCTCAGCCGGGCGGTRTTCCCAGAGGGAGGATCTGGACGGTGAATTCATCCCTCGCTGCTCTCCCAGCGCTGCTTTAAGCCGAGCAGTGCGAACTTTCCCCCCGTCCCTCCCATCCGCGTGTCCAGGAGGGATTTCCCCTTCACCCCACAGACCTCTGCACCCCCACCCAGCCCGTGCCGCGCCCCAGAACTTCCACCTTGATCCCAAACGGGACAACTGGGAACCACCCCCACTTGAGGAGGGGCTGCCCCTGGCACTCGGCGCGGGCCGATTTCTCCATCCCCCCCCCAAAAAAAAAGAGGGATAACGATGCTTTTCCACGCTGTTCCCCCCCAGGCCTGCGAGCGGGACCCCCAGTGCGGCAGCGGGAGCTGCTGCGCCGTGAGCCTGTGGCTGCGGGGGCTGCGGGTCTGCACCCCCCTGGGGCACGAGGGGGACGAGTGCCACCCCCTCAGTCACAAGGTACCGCCCTGGCAAGGGGGGGAAGGGCCGGGAAGGGGGGTCCGGGCTCCTCGCGTGGGGGAAAGCTGCCCAAATCCCTGGGATGAGAAGAGGGGTTGGGAGCGCAGCCKGTTCCCGGGACACTGGCACCGCTGCGGCGCTGCCGTCGGGCTTCTGGAGCGGGATATTCCAAGGAAAAGGCGCTGAGGGAGGGGGGAGGCAGCTGTGGCAGGGAGGAGCTGGCGGGGGTGGGAGATGGACCAGGGGATCCAGTGCCAGACCTGTCAATCGCTGAATCTCTCCCAGTGCCCTGGCGTGGAGAGGGAGGGCGGTGTCGGGGGCTGGGGAGGGTTTGGGGTGAACATCCAGCCCGAGCTGGAGCAGCTGGATTCAGCCTCTAAATTATTTTGGCAATGTTCTGTCTGTCCATACCACCCTAAATCGTGAAATTACAGAGTAGTTTGGGTCGGAAGTGACCTTAAATCTCATTTTTTTCCATCCCTTTCCGTGGGYAGGGACACCTTCCCCTAGTCCGGGTTGCTCCAAGCCTTGTCCAACCTGGCCTTGATCCGTCGGGATGCCTCAGGGGGGCTGTGGATGGTGACTGGGAGCCGGGACTGAGCCTCCTGCCCATTCCTTTAGATTCCAAGCACACCCCGCTCTGCTCTGAATTGAGCCGTAAAGGCTCTGCCGAGCAGAAGTGAATCCCTCAGGGTGAATCCCTCCGAGCTGCCCCGGGCTGTGATTTCTCCGGGATAAGAAGCCCCAGCTCGCCGGGATTAGCCCCAGGCGCTGCCGCCGCGCTCCGGGAGGATTTAGCAGCAGCATCCCGGCCTCGGGACCAATCCCGCCGGATTGATSGAACTCCCCGGGAGCAAGATTTAACGGCGCTGCTCCCTCCGCTCACACAGGGAAAAGCTTCGGAGGGATCAAAAATTCATTTCGGCAGGATCCCCGCGAAACCTCGGGGACGAGCCGGAGATTTTCTCAGGGCTTCGATCCCATCGATCGCTTTAGGGGCTGCGACACCTCATTTGTCTCGGTTCCTCTCCGCAGGTSCCGTTCCTCGGGAAGCGCCAGCACCACACGTGTCCCTGTCTGCCCAACCTCCTGTGCTCCCGGCTCCTCCCCAGCCGCTACCGCTGCTCCGCGCACTTCAAGAACATCGATTTTTAGGGTGGCGCTCCCGAAAATCCCACCCACGGGCCCCCGGCACCCGCGTCTCGCCCTCGCCCGTGGCCACCGGGTGCCCCCACAGCCCCTGGCAACCTCAAAAGCGCTTTTCCCGTGTTGTTCTGAGCTCCACGTCCTGCTCCAACACGTGGCTCCATCCCAGCCCGGAGCAGGACCCGGCTCCGGCATCCCCTGCCGAGGCTGGGATTGAGGGATTCTCCCTGGGGAATCACGGATTCCCTTTCCCAAGGTGTTGRCTCCGTGTCCTGGGTGCTGCCAGCGAGTTTCCGCCTCCCTCCTCTGTTTTATCCAGGAGAACTCCGGGCTGAGGCAGTTTGAAGAGGGAAAGCAGAGGCTGAGCAGCCCAGAGCTTCCTCCCGCGGGGTTTTGTCCCGGCACACGATAAAATTTGGGATGTGAAGCTGAGCAGCGTCACCTCACCTGCCACAGCAGGGCTGCTGGAGACCTGAGTTTAATCATTTTTCAACTTTTCCGTCGTGTCCAAGGGAAAACAAGAATCAGAGGGGTAGGAACTTCATGTTGTGGGAAGTTGGAGCATTTTAATCAACACCCAAAACTTCAGCTTCCAAATTATCCCGGATCCCAATCCTCTGCAGCCCCCCCTGTATCCTCAGAGCTGCTTTAGCTCCTCTGCTGGGTAAATCCATTCTGTGGTGATAATTCCCACAGTGACACCACCCAATCCTGGTTTATCAGTGCATTCCTTCCCTGGAAGCAGCTCTTCCAGCTGCTGATGGACGATCCAATCCGGCCCCCAATTAAATCAAATCAATATCAAATGGCTGTGGGGAATTAGGGAATTGGTTTTCCCAGGCACTCTGATGTGTTGGGAAGAGGCTGAGGCAGAGCTGTGTTGTGCCAGATGTGGCTCTTTGGGATGCAGGGAAACACTTCCCAGCCTCAGCCTCCGCCTGAGGTTCAGGCACCACGTGAGGCTTTGGAGCTTCTCTTTGAGAGGGGAAGGGAATGCTAAAGGGAATTAAAAGTGATCTTGGACTTGTGTTCGCAGCTCTGCTCCTGAAATCCACTGTGGAAAACTCGTGTGGCACTCGAGCCTCTCTCCTGCTTCCTGCAGCAMCTCCCGGCTGTGAGAAGGAAAGAGAAATAAAGAGAAGAATTTAAAAAAATAATCAGCATTTGCAGCAAAAAAAAAAACCACCAAGAAATGATTGGTTTCCTTTCAGGCAGRAGCAGGACTTAGTCACAAAGCTGAATTTGAGGGTTGGATGCTCGTGTGTGCAGAGCTGCTCCTGGAAAACCCTTGGATTGGGAGCTGGGGTGGTGGAGCTGATAGGCTTTGGTGGATTTTGGTGGGTTCTGGTGGGGTTTGGTGGATTTTGGTGGGTTTCAGTGGTTTTTTTGGTGGATTTTGTGGGTTCTGGTGGGGTTTGGTGGATTTTGGTGGGTTTCAGTGGGTTTTTGGTGGGTTTTGGTGCTCTAACATGACCTATTTCTGTCCCTGAAGCCCCCAGGGGACGCTGGGGTGTGGCCGTGGCGGGTGCTGTGTTCCTGGGATCGGTGAAATTGTCGGGATTTGGTGTTTGAGGCCTGGCAAACACTTCCCTGCACTTGTTYCTCCCCCGCCAAAATTTCATAAATGTGGTGAGAATAAAACACTGCAAAGATCAGCTTGATTTTATTGAGGTTTTTTACACATCAGAAGTTTTGCTTTTTATTTACAAGAGACAAGTTCTGCTGTGGGGCTGCTGCCTCCAGCCTTCCACAAGCTTGGAGATGGGCAGAAGGGGCTGCGAATTTGGGATTTCCTCCTTAATTTCTGGACATCTCCCAGTGGAAAATATTGCAAATTCTTTTCTCCCAGCAGAAACCACCACAACCAAAAGAAAGAAAACAACTTAGCAGCTTCTTGCCATCCTCAGTTCCCATTCTGGACAGACTCCCCGGACCCCAGGGGTGGGAATTACCAATCCCCCGGTGGCTTTAAACTACAGAAGTGACAATTCCATGGGAAATCACTTGATTAAATGAAGGGACACTCCCACTGCAAGAGCAGGCTCTGCTTGATTTCAGTTTGTGAATTGAGGGAGTCAGGAGTTGTCCATAATAAAGATGATGGAGAAGGTCCCTGAGCTTTCCTGCGTCCCTGCGGAGTTTYCCCTGCAATTTAGCAGAAAAAAACACTTTTCAGCTGCTTCCAAAGTGCATTTAGGGGAGCAAAACCAGAAAATATCCTTTTAATTTATCCCTAGAAGGGCAAAGCTCCCTTTGRGGGAAGCCCAGGCAGCAAAGCCCTGGCTCCCTCCTCCCGCAGGGCCGGGGAAAATCGACACAGTCCTGGAATCGGGAGCGCCGGGGGCTCTTTGATTCCTGGGGGCTTTTGGATTCCCGGGAGCTGTTTGTTTGATTCCYGGAGCTGTTTGGCTCCCGGGAGCTGTATGATTCCAGGGAGCTCTTTGATTCTCAGGAGCTGTTTGTTTGATTCCTGGGAGCTGTTTGATTCCCGGGACCTATTTAATTCCCGGGCGCTGTTTGTTTGATTCCTGGGAGCTGTTTCATTCCCGGGAGCTGTTTGTTTGATTCCTGAGACCTGTTTGATTCCTGGGACCTGTTTGATTCCAGGGAGCTGTTTGATTCCAGGGAGCTGTTTGATTCCTGGGACCTGTTTAATTCCCGGGCGCTGTTTGATACCCGGGAGCTGTTTGTTTCCCAGGAGCTCTTTGATTCCCAGGAGCTGTTTGATTCCCGGGAGCTGTTTATTTCCCAGGAGCTCTTTGATTCCCAGGAGCTGTTTGATTCCCGGGAGCCGCCCTCCCGCCCGGAGCGGTGCCAGGAGCCCCTCAGTGCCCCACACGTGCCTTGCCCCGCGCTCTGTTTGTTGTTCTGCCTCCAAGGTGAACCGGCTGCACCAGCCGGAGCGGGATGGGAGCGGGACACGGCCGGGATGGGACCAGGACACGGCCGGGATGGGACCAGGACA
>JACAXG010000081.1:2172682-2237861 GCA_018881555.1 Amblyornis subalaris | reverse complement strand
TCTCTTCTCTTCTCTTCTCTTCTCTTCTCTTCTCTTCTCTTCTCTTCTCTTCTCTTCTCTTCTCTTCTCTTCTCTTCTCTTCTCTTCTCTTCTCCATTCTCCATTCCCTATTTCTGTTCTATTCTAATTATATTCTATTCTAATTATCTATTCTATTCTAATTATTCTCTAATTTTATTCTCGTCTATAATTCTCTTATCATTCTGTTATTCTATTCTAACGATCTTATATCCCAATTCTCTATCTATTCTATTCTGTTTTATTAGAATTATTATCTTCTATAATTCTATTCTATTCTATCTTATGATTCTTCTCTATTCTAATTATCTTATATTCAATTCTCTATGCTGTTCTACACTAATTAGTCTCTTCTTCACTGGACTTCAAGAACTTAATCATATAAAAATACAGAATATATCATTATATTTTTAGTTGTTCTTATTCATAGTATCCCTTATACATTATACATTCATATTATCACTCTTTATTATGTATTATTTCAGTAATTTTTTTTTTTGCTTGGAGCAAGTTTTCGTTGCCCAGGCTGTTCCTACAATTCCTCCCAATGGCTTTCCTCATGTCCAATCCATCCCGAACTCAGAACTCCATCCCTGAGGCCAGGCTGGGATGAGCCTCGTGGCCTTTTTGGCTGCCATGGCCCAGTCCCAGCCCCTTCCCAGTCCTCTACAAACCACTCGGGGACTTTCAGCTGAAAAAATCATTATAAATTATTATAAATCACCATAAATTATTATAAATCGTTATAAATTCCTGCTTTACTCCACTGCAAGAGCCACTCCCACCACGGAMACCTCCATCCCCCTGCAGCAGAGGGGACATCCCGGGGGATGGAGGGGCTCTGCCCGCAGCATCCTCACAATAGTGGCAATTCCCATGGGAAATTCAATAATAAAGGGGGAAAAAAATCAAATTTCCAAGTCTTTTCCGCGCTGCCCACAGGGAAACCCAACCTCCTGGGGTCTGGGGAGTCCCTCCAGAATGGRAACTGAGGACGGCAAGAAGCTGCTAAGTTGTTTTCTTTCTTTCTGTTGTGGTGGTTTCTGCTGGGAGAAGAGAATTTTGCAATATTTTCCACTGGGAGAKGTCCAGAAATTAAGGAGAAAATCCCAAATTCACAGCCCCTTCTGCCCATCTCCAAGCTTATGGAAGGCTGGAGGCAGCTCATAAAATAAGGCAGCTTAATAAAAGAACCCCGATCCATAAAATTGATATTTCTGACACTTTTATGAATGACTGGGGGGGTTTTCCCTGAATTTTTCCCTTTTCTATTGCTATGGGACCCCTTTTCAGGGTTTTTTTTCTGGCGACTCACGTYGTTCCCGGTGCCAGGTGTGGGTCCCACAACCTCCCCCACGCGGGGGTTTGGAGGGGGTGCGGCGGCCGGGGCTGTTCGTTCCAAGCAATTCCAGGTCCACGTCCCACAGCTCCCGCGCCCTTCCCTCCCCGCATTCCCGGCTCTCCGCTCCGGGAATGGGGGCGGATCCGGGAGCTCGTGCGGAGCCGCCACGCCGTGCCGCGGTCCCGCGTCTCGGGCGCTCCCGGCCGGGGTCACCTTGCCCTGTTTGCATCCCGCGGCGCTTCCTGGGATTTGCCGATAAGCGGGAACGGCGGAACCCGCGCGAAGCCCACCCCAGCCTGGGTCACCCACGTCAGCAGCACCCGGAGGGGCCCTTCCCGAGGGCGACGTTCCCAAAGGTGGGGGTCCCGCTGCTCTTTGGGGGCCGAAATGAAAAGCCSAAATGGTGCCCGTGGGGTATCCAACAGAAGGAGGACGTGGAGCTGCTGGAAAAATCCAGAGGAGGCCACGGAAATGCTCCAAGGGCTGGAGCCCCTCTGCTCTGGAGCCAGGCTGGGAGAGCTGGGGGTGCTCACCTGGAAAGGAGAAAGTTCCAGGGAGAGCTCAGAGCCCCTTCCAGGGCCTTAAGGAGCTCCAAGAGAGCTGGAGAGGGACTTGGGACAAGGGATGGAGGGACAGGACACAGGGAATGGCTTCCCACTGCCAGAGGGCAGGGTTGGGTGGGATACTGGAAGAAATCCTTCCCTATGAGGGTGGTGAGGCCCTGGCACAGGTTACCCAGAGAAGCTGTGGCTGCCCCTGGATCCCTGGAAGTGTCCAAGGCCAGGCTGGACAGGGCTTGGAGCAACCTGGGCTAGTGGAAGGTGTCCCTGCCCATGGCAGGGGGTGGAATGGGATGAGTTTAAAGTCCCTTCCAACCCAAACCATCCCAGGATTTCACACCCACAGTCAGGCAGTGCCCGGTCGGGATGAAGGATTTGGGGTTTAAAGGATGGAGAGTTTGGATTTGGGACCCAGRGGGGAGCAGGGGGGCCCCAGGAGAGGATCGTGGGTGGCACAGGGGGATCGTGCCCCCCTTGCCGGGCGAGGCGCTGATAGTGGCCCGTGTTTGCCGTGTCCCTCGGTCCCTGGGTGTCACCTGCCTTGGCCGGGTGCCCGCAGGAGGGGAGGGGGCGGCTCCCGTCGGTCCCGGCCGCCCTTGGCACGGCGGGTGGGCCGGGCAGGGGCTTTATAAACCCCCGGGAATTCGCCCTGGTTATCCCGGGGGACGGGAACGTGGAGGGAGAGATCCAGGATGCAGCTCCTCGTGCTCCTCTGCGCCGCCTCTGCCCTGTCCCAGGGTGTCACCAGGTCAGTCACCTCGGCAGCGCTCCCGGGGGCCGCCCCAGGGACGGGAGGGGGGAAAGGAGCAGCTGGAGGCTTTGAAAGGCTTTGGGAAGCAGAGGTGAGGTCTGAGGCTGGGGAAGGCCGCTCCGGGGGTGCAGACAATGAGGGGGTGCAGAGAGGGGCTGGTCTCTGGGGTTGTTTTGGGGTTTTGAAGGAATCCCCGGCTCGGAGTTKTGGGGGAGTTTCCTGTGCTCCTGCTGTCGGATCGGAACAGGAGGTGTCAAACGCTGCTCGCAGGAAAATCCCGTCTGGCTCTTCTTTTTCCCTTGTTCCTTGTGCCAGGCTGCCCCTGGAAAGGGGGAAGAAGCTGAGGGATGTCCTCAGGGAGAAGGGTCTGCTGCACCAGTTCTTCCAGCACCACCGCTACGACATCGGCACCAAATTCCAGCACGCTTTTCCCAACGGAACCGGAGTGGCCGCCGAGCCCCTGCTGAACTCCCTGGACGTGAGTATCGGCTCTGACCCCCGGGGATGTCCATCCCTGTGTCCGTGCTGGGCACGGATCGAACCCAGAGCCTTTCACCCCAAAGCCCTCAGCTCGCATCCCTCCCCCATCCCTGCCCTCGCTGGTGGCCCTGGATGGAGAAATGTCCCCCAGGAGCTCTGCTAGGAGCAGGGAGTCCCCATAAAGAAGGGAATCACCAAGTTCCCAAGCCTGGGGATGCTCCASGTTTGGTTTCATGCCTTCAAATCCCTCCCTGGCCCGCAGGTGGAATACTACGGGACCATCTCCATCGGGACCCCGCCCCAGGACTTCACCGTGGTGTTCGACACCGGCTCCTCCGAGCTGTGGGTTCCCTCCGTGTCCTGCCCCAGCCCTGCCTGCCGTGAGTAGGAGCCGGGTCCGGCTGCGCATCCCGGGATTGTGAGGGGACAGTGGAGCTGAAAATTGGGGTGACATCGCCGGGGAAGGGGGGCTCACCCAGCTGGGCCCATGGTATCCGTGCAGCGAGGAGTGTTTGGGGGCAGGACCTGCCCAGAGCTGCATTCCACAGCTTCCCCACCTGCCCAAGGGGAAAATGGGAGTTCCTGTGGATCCCTGGTTGCTGGAGGATGCGCAGCAAATGCTCTCAGCTAAATTGTTCCGAAGGCAGGATAAAARCAATTCACTCTTCCCTTAGGCTTAGCCCTGCCCAAAGGTTTAATCCCATCTTTTCCCACTCATCCAGAAGCCCACCAGGTGTTCGACCCCTCGCAGTCCTCCACCTACAGGAGCACAGGGCAGAGTCTGTCCATCCACTACGGCACCGGCGAGATGGAGGGGACAGTGGGCTCGGACACTGTCACCGTGAGTATCCCCACGGCCCCGCTGGGGCTGCAGCAGGGCATCCCCCCCAAACTTACCTGGGAACCCAAAAGGGAGCAGCTCTCTTGTAGGGAGTTGTTTTGGGGTTRRCRCTGGCYTGGCATCTCCCTGCTGCCRATGAACAATCCCCCTGGTGAGGTGGGATCTGGCAGGATGAGCTGGGTTTGGGACTGACACACGCTCACTCTGCAACTGTAAAAGCCACACCAAACTTCCACAAAGCAGAAACCTTCTGTKCATTYTCCTGGAAATGTGTGGAGTTTYCCCCATGAGTGGGGACACCAATTCCRTGGTTACTCCGCAGGGATTRAGKGCAGRAATCTGTGCCCATTGTTGCTGTTTTGGTGGTGAGTTACATTCCACTCCTACTCCATCCTATTCCTTTTRCCAGCTTTAGCACAGGTACCTCGCTGCAGTGCCCTGTTTCTGTCCTGCTGCAATCTACCTGCAGTTCTTTGCTTTGATACTGTGTGGTAATTCTGATTAAGACCTTTTGTCTGTTCCTTTGTCTTAGTAGATAACTCTTCTTTTATAAATTTACCTGATTTGCCATCCTTGTGGGGCAAAGCTGCAGAATTTAAACCATTGATAGCCTAAGAYTGGACCCAGCCAGCCCCAGGCTCCTCTCTGAGGAGGGGCTCGGGAAGCCGGGGGGGTCTCTCGGCCCCTCTGACTCGGTGTTGGGGCTTCTTTGTGTGAAGCTCCCACTCCACCCACCACAGGGGATCCCCTGCTCCTTCTCCCTGGGCTCACCCCAGCATCCCAGTGCCCGCTCCAGCCCCCACAGCCCCTCCCTGTCCCCAGGTGGCCTCTCTGGTGGACACCAACCAGCTCTTCGGCCTGAGCACGGCYGAGCCCGGCCAGTTCTTCGTCCACGTCGGATTCGATGGGATCCTGGGCTTGGGCTACCCAAACCTGGCTGCCGACGGGATCACGCCGGTCTTTGACAACCTGGTGAACCAGAGCTTGCTGCAGGAGAACCTCTTCTCCGTCTACCTGTCCCGGTGAGCCACGTGGGCCTCGGGATGGGGAAGGGGGGCTGCTCCGTCGCTGCTGCTATGGGATGTTGTCTCCTACGTCACGACATACAAGGGCTGGGGGCCACCAGCCTCGCCTCAGGGGGCTTATGGCTCGCTGGGAAGCAGTTCCCAGGCACGTGGCCCCACCACAGCCCCGACTCCTGGCCCCCGGGGGCCTGGCCACGCTGCTGCGCCGGTGCCTGCATGCTGAGCAGGGCAGTGATGTGGCAGTGACATGGCAGTCAGCGCTCGCCCTCGGGATGCAGGGCCCTGCGCCCGCCCACAGGGCAAAACCCGCCCTTGTTTCTCTCTCCTGCATCTCCCAGGGAGGCAGCAGGGAGCGTGGTCGTCTTCGGGGGCATCGACGASTCCTATTTCACCGGCCCCATCCGCTGGATCCCTGTCTCCTACCAGGGCTACTGGCAGATCTCCATGGACAGGTGACAGACCATGCAGCTCTGCTGCTCTCCGACCCTCTGCTGCCCCATCCCCGCCAGAGGCTCCCACTGCCACCTCACACCCCGGGAATGAGGGATGAGAGGGGTGGGGGGACAAAACCCTTAGTACTGTGGTGATTGCCACCCTAAATGGGGATGCTTCGTGCCTGGGGCACAGCCTATCCTGGTGATGTCTCTGGGGATGAGTAGAGCAGAATTATGGGTCAAAAGCTCATTTCTTGGGCTCGGGTGGGTCTCGCCTGCTGGGCTGTGTCCAGGCCCACGTGTGCAGCAGGGGCTGCATTCCCAGCTGGCTCTGCAATCCCCGAGAAGGAAAAGGTTCACAGGCTGCACTTTGAGTTACTCAGCTTTAACTCCTATAAAAGAAGTAGAAAACCACCCCCGAGGTGCCTGAGGTTGTTTCACGGCCGTGGCTGCTCTGTCCCCGCAGCATCGTCGTGGRCAGCCGGGAGGTCGCGTGCGCCGGGGGCTGCCAGGCCATCGTGGACACCGGCACCTCCCTGCTGGCCGGGCCAGCCGCGGGCATCGGGAGCATCCAGAGCGCACTGGGGGCCAGGCAGGGCTCGTATGGAGAGGTGAGAGCTCGCCCTGCTGGCCCTGGGGGCACCTGGCGCCGCAGAGCCCAGCCAGAGCTGCTGGCACGCTCGGGGAAACTGCGCTCGGCTCGTGGCAACCCTGGCAGAGACACCCTGGGACACTCCAGCCTCTGGTTGGTACCAGGGAGGCAGAGAATCATGGAATACCCTGAGCTGGAAGGGACCCACAGGGATCACCCAGCCCAACCCCTGGCCCTGCACAGACACCCCAACAATCCCACCCTGTGCATCCCTGGGAGCGTTGTCCAAACACTCCTGGAGCTCTGGCAGCCTTGGGGCCGGGACCATTCCCTGGGGAGCCTGTTCAGTGCCCAGCACCCTCTGGGGGAAGAACCTTTCCCTGATCTCCAGCCTAACCCTGCCCTGACCCAGCTCCAGCCATTCCCTGGGTCCTGTCCCTGCTCACAGAGAGCAGAGATCGGAGCTGCCCCTCGGGAGGATGTTGAAGACCCCAGTGAGGTCTCCCCTCACTCCTCACCCTCTGAACCCTCTGAGCCCTGCCCTGTCCCCCCAGCACACTGTGAACTGCAGCTCCATCCCTGCCCTGCCTGATGTCATCTTCGTCATYGATGGGGTCCAGTACCCCCTGTCTGCCCTGGCCTACACCGAGCAGGTGAGTGGGACYGGCTGGAGCCTCTCCAGGTCCTTCTCCTCTCTCCAATGCCTCTGGCTGCCCTGGCTGCTCCCATTCCCACGGGAGACAGGGCATGGATGGCCACAAGCCCCCAGAGCGATGCAAGAGGAGACACCAGCCCACATTTCCCCGCTTGCCCTTTCCGTGCTCAAACGCAGCCCGACCAAGGATCTTGCATGAGCAGCTTCCAGGRCACCTCTGGGGACCTCTGGATCCTGGGAGACGTCTTCCTCAGGGTGTACTACAGCATCTTCGACAGGGCCAGCAACCGTGTCGGGCTGGCCAGGGCTGTTTAGGAGCCGCACGGGGCCAGCGGTGCCCTGGCTKTGTGCACGCCCAGCCCACAGCCTGGGCTCTGGGCACAAATAAAGCACTGCTGGTGGTCCCGAGGTGGTGGCTGCAGGTTTGTTTGGGATGGAATGGCGGGAGCCGGGAGGGAGCTGGTGTTTGGTCATCACAGCCCTGCCCTCGGGAGCTGGGAGCGCTGCAGGGCTTGGGGGGTGGAAGTCGGGATTGGCTCTTTTGTTGGGGCTACAGCGAGTGAGTGGTCCTGGAAACCCCAAATTTCCACTCAGGGAGGATGAACTCACAGTCCCAGATCTACAAGCAGGTCCCACCAGTGCCTGACCCATCCCCTGCTTGGTGTCCGACAGCCCAAAGCCACCTCAGGGCAGGSAATCCCTCGGGAGGACATGGATCAGCTGGAGATTTCCCTTGGGCCACCCAAGAGAGCAGGAAAAGGCTCTCACCCAGTGCCTCCTGCCACGAGGCTTTCACAGGAGCACAGAACCTGCACAGTTCCCGTTTTTGTAGAGGGAATTACCTCCATCCATACCCAATCCCATTRGAAATGGAGGCTGCGCCTTTCCCCGGGAGCAGCTGCAGTGGAATTGCTCAGCAGGAGGCTGGGAGAGAGATCCAAGTCCCTGCAGTGCTGAGGGATGAGGGACTGTTCGCACTATTTATTGATAAATGAGGCTCCATCACCGGTGGGGCCTGGAGATTCCACACCCAATGGGAACAGGGATGCGGAGGGAGAGATCCAGGCCATTGGGGTTGGAAATCRATTATTCTCCTCCTGCCCTGTGCAAACGTCAAGCTGACTCTAGAGGAGGATGTGGTGAGGGATGGTGGGAGTGTGATTATCCCCCCCAGCTCCCCGGGATCACACATCCCTGGGGYTCCCAGCCCCAGCTGTGGGAATCCCTCGTGTCCAAGCACCAGAGGGACCCAATCCTGGATTTTGGGTAAATGGGACTTTCCCTCAGCTCCATCACGGGCATTTTCTCGTTGCAACAAGAAATGAGGCTGATGCGGTGGGAACAGGAACTCCAAGGATCAGTGATCCATGGACCTGCCAGGATGGACAAGACCTGGAGCAGCAGCCAGGGGCTGTAGCTGGGCTCTCGGTGAGTGGGGTGGRAGTGGGATCTTCGTCCTTTTCCTAGTCTGGACCAACAGTGCCAGGAGGTGATCCCTAAACTCTCTTCCTGCACCGGTGCCGAGAGCTCCTGGAAAAGGGAACTCCATGGGAGCATCCCCCCGGCCGGGGCAGCCCTTCCCAGCCCTGTGTTCACAATCCAATGAGGGAATAAACCAGGGAAAAGCTCCCGAAGGTGGACTGGAGAGCGGGAAGCACGTCGGGAACTCTGTGGCAGGGAAATGCCGATCCTGGAGTGCCATCTCGTGGCTGAGGCGCCAAACCTGAGCTCCGGGATGATCCATCCTGGAAGTGTCCAAGGCCRGGTTGGACGGGGCTTGGAGCAACCTGGGCTAGTGGAAGGTGTCCCTGCCCACGGCAGGGGGTGGCACTGGATGGGCTTTAAGGCTCCTTCCCACCCAAACCGTTCTGGGATTCTCAGGAATTTCAGCTCAGAGGAGGAGGGAGACCTTTGTAGCTGACGAATATTTCCCACCTGGCCGCAGGTTCTGCCTTGCTGCTGGGATAAAAAGCAGCCAGGACACCTTTCCCACGAAGCAAAGAGGTTTCTTGTCTTCTTTCCAGCACAAAATTTGAGGAAGGAATTCAGCCTCTGGGCRGGAGGACAGGACTGACAGGCTCGTTAGGGCTTGACTCCGGAACAGGACAGCTGCTGGGGGCTTTTTATGGATTTCGTTGAGCTTTGAGCCTTGGGCCTGCGTTTGGGAAGGCACAAAGCTGCAAATTGTGCAGGAAAATGGGGGTTCTGGCGGGTTTTTATCAAGAATCAGCTGAGTGTCGACACTGGGAATTCACAGCCTGGTTTTCCTCCTCTTTAGGGCAAATTGGAAATAAGTTGATGAGTCTGGAGAGGTTTAATGCCTCCGACCCCATTCCCATGGCATTGGTCAGGGATCCCCCTTGGATCTGGCCTCCCACAACGGATGGTGTGAGCCCAACTGCAGGGTTTGTCCCCATCTTACAGGTCTGGAGATCTGTAATTGTCTGTTTTCCAGGGAAGCTGTGGCTGCCCCATCCCTGGAAGTGCCTGAGGCCGGGCTGGACGGGGCTTGGAGCAACCTGGGATGGTGGAAGGTGTCCCTGCCCATGGCAGGGGGTGGAATGAGATGGGTTTGAAGGTACCTTCCAGCCCAAACCATTCCAGGATTCTATGTTGTCCCATGACTCAACCCTCGCCCACACAATTCCCAGCTGGAATTCTGCTGCCGTGGAGCAGCACAAAGCCAGGAACAAGAAGCTGAGTCCAAACAAACAATATCTTCTGCGTGCCAGACTTTGAAGTGTTCATTCTTTTATTTGAGGATAAAGTTTACAAGAATCAGGTTGTTCATCCTTCCTTCCATCCTTCCATCCATCCATCCATCCATCCATCCATCCATCCATCCATCCCAGYACCATGACGGTCCAGGTTTGCAGGGGGAGTGGGAATGTGCTCATGGCTGATGAGGCTGCATATTTCCCATCCCAAACCTTCCCATCAGAGCTTCTCGTGGTGATTTCCTGAAGAAAAACCACCAAAAGTGCTTCAGATTCGAGAGGCCAGGAGGGAATTTGGGGAGGGGAGCGCTAAAAATACGAAAGAATGGAAAAATTCAAGTGTTCTAGGGGAAAAGGAGGAAGAACCTGCTATGAAATCAAAGTAGGGATGTGGAAGAGCTRCTGGAGAGGATTGAGGGGTGCTTGAGAGGAGCTGGGAATGTTGGAGWGCTGTTCCCAGCTGCTCCCAGCTGCGCCTCCTCCAGCTGTGCCCAGCTGTGCCTGCTCCAAGCGTCCCCAGAGATGATGAGAACTCGAACASAGTGGGAAGGAGATTAAACAGCTCCCACAGCCTCCCCTGTCTGAGCCAACGCTGTGGGGGCTGTAAGGGATCGGGTGAAGAAAAGGATGCTGGAGGGGTGGGAAAAATCCAACAGGGAGAGCGGGTGGAAAGCGGGATTTGTCCCAGARGGAAAATGAATTGTGCTGGTCGTGTCTCAGATCCATCTCCTGGGGTGCAGAACACCTCATTGCAGAAAGGCAGTGCACAAAAAAACCCCTAAAATGAAAGTAACAACCCCATCCAGGCAGGGCTGCGGGATTGGTGCCACGGGGAAAATCCCAGCAAGCCCAAACCCGCATTTTCCAACAGACCTGGAGTAATAAATCTAATCCCTGTTCCAGCACTGCTTTCTGAATGAAACYGCAAAGCAGGGATGCTGGCACGTTGTGTGGTGGTGGTGGGGATCCGGCAGGAGATGAGACATCCGGGCAGCAGGTGTGGGATATCGGAGCATGAGAAACCGGGATGGGAACGGAGGCAGAAACATCAGAAAAAAACCCGAGTGAAACAGCGAAGTGGGAACAAAATGTTTTTGTCACAGGAAAACCCGCTGGCATTGGAGAGAACGGCAAAATGAGCTGTTGCTGGCTGCTGCCATGCAAAGCGCCGCCGGAAATTTGCATTTTTAGGAAGGCAGAAGTGCCTCGTTACAACAGGGAGCGGAGCTGTCGGGAAGTGTTGGCTCTCGTCGCTCTGCGCCCCTTTCGCGGCACCGGGAGTGACAGTAAAAGCCACAAGGTCACGGTGGCTCGTCCCCAGGGTTGTTTGTGCACCAGATGACCCCCGAGCCGAGCGTTTGTTGCGGGAGAAATCCCGTTCCCTCTGTCAGGGCTCGGTTTKCCAGCAGAAATCCCGGTGGGCTTTGAGCCGCGGCGCCCTGGAGCTTTCCTGGGCAGGTCACCACCCCCTGATCCCTCAGCTGCCGCCTTGGGCCCACCCCTCACTGCCCACCCCGCTGCGCCATCAAAATTAATTAGTCAGGCAGATCAGGGAACTCATCCAGCTAAAAATATCCCTTCTCATGCCTTTTTGCCAGCTTGTTTCTCAGGCAGAGCAGTCCCAGGTCTGGGAATTCGCCAGACCCCCAGATCTGAAGGAGGAATTATTTGAGATGGATTAAGAGAAGCACGGAGCTGGACCCACCTTCATCCCTGGGCAGCTGGGTGCCACCGAGCCAAGCATTTCGTGTCATTTTGCCCTTTTTCCTCTCCAGTAAAAGGGGGGAAATGTCTGCATGTAGGGAATTCCACTCCAACGCCACGGACGGAGAGGAGAAACGTCAGGCAGACGAGCATCAAACAAAAACCACCAGACCGATGGGCAGGGCAGAGAGATAAGAAAGATGGTATTTATTAGAACAGCCACAGGAAATCAGAGATTGTAAAACGTCTAGAAAAAAAAAAAAAAAGAAAAGCAGCAGCACATTTGGTTTTAAAAAAAAAAATAAATCAAAGCATGCAGATGTTGGATATATTTTCCAGCCAATCCCCCCCGGCCGCGCCCAGTCCCTCAGGGCCTGCACGGTCATTTTTTGGCCTTGTCTCGAGGGTAACCCCCATTGGTCTTATTGAGGGACTCCATGCTGCCGTTGCCCGTGGCCACGCTGGCCAGCAGCCGCTCCACCTCCCCGGGCAGCATCTGCTTCTCCTCGTTCTCCGTCTCGCGGTGGTAGAAGTAGTTGAAGTTGGAGACGATGACGGGCACGGGCAGGGCGATGGTCAGCACGCCCGCGATGGCGCACAGAGTCCCCACGATCTTGCCGCCCAGCGTGGTGGGACACATGTCCCCGTAGCCCACGGTGGTCATGGTCACCACGGCCCACCAGAAGCCGTCGGGGATGCTGGAGAAGTGGGACTGCGGCTCGTCGACCTCGGCGAAGTACACGGCGCTGGAGAAGAGGATGACGCCGATGAAGAGGAAGAAGATGAGCAGGCCCAGCTCCCGCATGCTGGCCTTGAGGGTCTGGCCCAGGATCTGCAGCCCCTTGGAGTGCCGGGAGAGCTTGAAGATGCGGAAGACCCTGACGAGGCGGATGATCCGCAGGATGGCCAGGGACATGTTCTGCTGCCCGTTGAGCTCGCTCTGCTGGATCAGCTCGGTGGTGAGCGTCACGAAGTAGGGGATGATGGACACGATGTCGATGATGTTCATGATGTTCCTGAAGAACTCGGTCTTGCTGGGGCACACGATGAAGCGCACGAAGAGCTCGAAGGAGAACCAGACGATGCAGGCGGTCTCTATGACGAAGAAAGGGTCCGTGAAGGTGCTGTGGCCCAGCAAGGTGTCCGTCACRTTCTTAGAAAGCTCCTGGGCGGACCTAAACTCCCTCTCCTCCCGGAACTCCGGCAGGGTCTCCATGCAGAAGATGATGATGGAGATGACGATGACCAGGACGGAGACCAAAGCTACGCCTCTGGCCGCGCTGGAGCTTTCGGGGTACTCGAAGAGCAGCCAGAACTGCCTGTGAAAGTCATTGGTTGGTAAGAGGGTCTCGGGATCCTTGATGAACCCTTCATCCTCCCGGAACTGGTCCATGGCTTCGTCCCCCAGCTCGTAGAAGGTGATCTCGTCGGCAAAGACGTCRATGGGGACGTTGGCCGGGCGCCGTATTTTGCCCCCGGACTGGTAATAGTACAGGATCCCATCAAAACTGGGCCTGTTCCTGTCGAAGAAATACTCGTTCCTCATGGAGTCGAAGTAGCGCATCCTCTTCTCCGGGTCSCCGAGCAGGGTCTCGGGGAACTGGTCGAGGGTCTTGAGCCGCGTCTCAAACCTCAGCCCGGCGATGTTGATGATGACCCGCTGGTCCCCCTCATCCATGCCCACCCTCTCCCCCACCAGGTGGTCGCTGAACTCGGCGGAGAAGCGGGAGAAGATGGTCTCATTGTTGGCGTTCTCGCTGTTGATGAGGATGCGCAGGTTGGACAGGAGGTTGGCGCAGCCGGGGTGGCCCTTGCGCGCCTGCCCGGCGGGGCTGAGGTCRTTGGAATAGCAGGGATCCTCCACGATCTGATCGGCGTTGTCGAAACTGACCAGTGCCACCTCCATCTCCTTCCAACCGGACACGTCCATCATACGCTGATCAGATTAGCGGCATAAATCCCCGCGGCGGATGCCGGCAGCCTGCGCCTTTCCCACGCTAGGAGGATCTGCAGGGGACAGGGACACGGAGCTGAATGGTGCATGTGCATCGCTCGGCTCGGCCGAGCACGGTTAAACCCACCTGAGCTCACACAATCCTCTATTTGTTGTTGTTGTTTGTTTTTTTTTTTTTTAATGGAAACCTTAATTCCATTGACTGGCAGAACGACTCCCAGCAAGTCGCTCGTCTTTGGGTCGTGCAAATCCTTTTGGCTTTATCCCCGTGGAACCTCCCAAAACCACCCGCAGCACCCAAGGGTAAAAGGTCAGGCAGCAGCAGAGGGTGGGGGTGAGCCCAGGGGTCCCCACCCAGCCTCTCCCCAGCGATCCCAGAGCAAGGGATGGTTCCAGACATTCCCAGGGGTGGATCCAGAGTTCAGAGCAGGATTTGGAGGTTTTAAACACGCCTGTCCTGGTCAGCAGCAGCCCTTGCTCCARGTGGGAGGGGCATTGGGTCAAACCCTAGGAGCTCCTGGGCAGGTTGTGGTTGGATCAAACGGTGTTTGGAAACAATTCCCAAAGCAGGGGTCACACTGGAATTCGGGGAGTGCAGCCCAGGAGGAGAAGGAAACGTCCACCAGCCTTGGAGAGCCCCTTTGCTCTGCGTGAAGAGGGAACGGGACCCTTGTGCTGATCCCTCCCTGGGSGGGCAGAGGATGGGCTGATGCCCCCAGAGCTCTCCTAGGCCTCCTCCATGACAGACCTGACATTCCCAGCCCCAGGAAGAAGATGAGGACCCAGCACTGGGGTCACTTGGAGAGCACCTTTCAGGCCACGGGGTGGATTATTCCCTGCTCTGTCAGGCACTCAGGAACAGTCACCACGTCCCCAAATATTCCCGGGCACACATCTCCCCACACACCAGGGACATGGCTCTGAACTCGGCAAAGTCACAGAGGAGCCCAGGGACCAGACCAAGTTACGGAGCTGGGAAATTGCCTGTCCTGCCTCAGGGAGGAGAGAAATTAGGTGTTAACAGGGAACGCTGCAGGGCAGACCTGCCCCAAAATGAACCTCCCAGGTAAACGCAACGCCCTGATTTATTTCCCCTCCGAACACATTTCCCAGCCATGAGACACCGCGGGAGGACACGTGGAGCCTCTCTGCGTGACCGCCGCTCGCCAAGGGCACTCTGCCTTCCTTACCCGGCCAGCTCCAGCCAGAGGGAGACAAAAAACCCAAATGCCCTCGGCCGCCAGGAATAGCAACACAATCGAGGCCACGGAGCAGCAGCAGCGGCGCCGGGGCCGGTCCTGTGCCRGGGATGGTCCCCAGGGCAGGGTTTGCATCCCAGGGCCGGGCAGGGACCCATCCTGCCCGTGRGGACCGAGCCGCTCCCGCTGCCTCCACCTCCCAATTTCACTGGGCTAATCTGGGGCACTGRAGTTTTTCCCTCCCCAGAAGCAGAYGGATCCATCCTTGCTGACACTCGGCTGGGAAGGGGGGGAAGGACAAGCCAAAATCCCGGATCTGTTGCAGAAGGAGGCATCAACATCCCGGCTTGCTACAAATCCTCCCTCTTCCCCTCTCAGCTTTACAGCCCCGACAGCAAAACTTCACACAGGAACCAGCACCCACATCCCAGACAAGGGCTCAGCCTCGCTCTTTCCTCGGCAGAGGAGATTCTGGATTTGGGGACAAATCCTACAATTTATCATAAGCTATTTACAGACCAGGGTTCTTTGCTCAAACTAAAGCCCCGGAGCTTGGCTGTTCTTAGGAATCCATCGCTACAGAGTGGCCTCAGGCTGGTTTAATGCCAACTTTCCCACTTAGGGACATGCAGAGCAGAGAGGTTGGGACAAGAGGACACAACTGGTGCCTGGAGGAAGCAGCAGCAGAGGGGTTGTGGCCCCGGAGTGACCCCAGAGACTCCAAACCCGAGTCCTCCAGCCCCGGCYAGGTCTGGCTCGGATGTTCCCAGGGTGCAGCCGCTCTCCGTGGGGCTGGATTCATCCCAGGCTCGACTCCTTGGCGGTTCTGTGAGAAGCTGTTCCTGGCAGGATGATTTGTGGCACCAGAGCAGCAACCCAGAGCTGTGGGTAACCCTGGTTTTGGGAGCGTCAGGAGGCAGGGAAAGGGACACCGCAACAAGCCTGGCCCAAATAAAKCTCTTTAGAGTCTTCCGAGGGAAAAACAAGCATTAAAGGTGAAAAGAAAAGTATCACACATCATTCTCTCCTTGCATTCTTATTTTTTTCTTAATATAAATCCCCCTAGATGATTTTWAAATCAGAATAAAATAAAGTTTGAATCAGAGTTTGGTGTTCAGTGGAAGGGTGAGCTGACCTGACCCACCACACCCCCAGCCTGGGGGAGAGCCCGGAGGGGTTCACATGTCCGGGAGCTCCTCTGGGCAGTGGAACAAAGTTCAGGCAGCTAAAGCTGGCCATGAAATTCCCAGAATCATGGAATTGGTGGAATTGGAAGGGAACCACAAGGGGAAATTGCATCCCAAGGCAGCGCCGTGAGGTGACCTCGGTACTTTGAGCATTCAGGGTGTTTAACTSGAGGGTTCCCCAGCCCCTGCTTGGAAGGACCTCTTCATCCCAAGGTGTTTGGTTGCAGAAGGAATTGTGATGTCCTGAAACACGGCTTTGCTCTRGAGCCACCATGGACATCGAACTGAGCCCCCCAGCATCGTCCCTCCTGGGGAAACTGAGGCACGGAGCTGTGATGGGACAATTCACCTGTCCTGGTCAGGGTTGGGAGAGGAAAGCTGGGCTCATCCTCCCTGTTGGGACATGGAAAGGTGTCCTTTAGCCCTGTTTCCAGCCCTTGGAACAGCTTCCCGTGGGATGCAGGGCTCTGAGGTTCCTCTTCTTGCCTTAAAGCCCCAAAACCTGCTGATGTCTGCCTGTCCCCATCACTGGAAGGAGGTGCCCCACCTGTCCCCGAGCCCCCACACCACCTCATCTGCCTCATTTTTAATTTAGACCAAAATTCAGGGCGCATCCCGAAGCCTCAGAACCTCCTCCACCAAGCTTTGCACCGCTCCGGGCTCCGGCGGAGGCTGGAACCAGAAAGTTGCCTCGTTTTTTCCTCCTAAATCACCCAACATCTGCTTCTCGGAATCTGATTAACTAATATCCTTCAGCGGAAATCCCTGCCTGGGCAAAATCACAATAATAACACAAAAAACCCTGCGAGGGAGAGCGGCGGTGAAAGAGAAAGGTCATTTCGAGGGAGAGTGTATGTTTCGCCCGTCKCATCCCGGTGAATCGGGGCTGTGCTTCCCACCGGCCCCTCCGCATCCAGCGGAACCTTCCCGCCCGCAATTCCCTGTGCTGCCCCGTCCGTCCTCCTCTCACCACCCTCACGCTCCTGCGGCCAACAACGCCCGTTTCCAAGGGTTTTCCAGAAAATGGGAGAGGTTCAGCCTCTCTTCCCCCAGCCCTCCCCTCCCCATCACCGCGAATGGGGTGAGGAAGGAGGAGATTCCTCCCACTGCCCACCCGCGCCAGCGCCTGCGAGGACTTACCCGGACAGGGCATGGAAGTGCCAGCGCTCTCTGCATCTGGGAAGAGAGTTATTAAGCACACAGAGGGATGTGGAGGGGAAGCGGAGATGAAAAAAAACCAGTCCAGCCATACCCTTGGAAGGTCCCTTTGGGATAACGCAGACAGCGTCGTTTAAGAGGCTCCTCTCTCTCCGGGATTCACCGGGGCCGGGCTTTGGCAGGCGCGGCCGTGGGGTCCGGCCCCGCCATCCCGCTGCGAGCCCTAAAACCGGCCGGGGGGCCATGGGGCGAGGGGCCGGGGGCGTGCTGGGGACACCCTCTCCCCACCGCCCCTCGCCCGGGGAGCGGGGACCCGGCACCCACCTCCTGCCCCCSGCCGCGGCCGGCGGGACGGGGGAGGACGCGCCCTTCTGGCGGATGCCACCTTTAATCCCCAATAATGCTCCGGACGGTCCGGCGGGGACGAGTCTTGTCCGTGACGTGGCGAGGTCTGAGCCGGTGCCCGGGAGAGGGGCGGAGAGGGGGGACGGGGACCCGCGCGCCGCCGGCACCGCGAGGGCGATTCGCGGGCGGCCGAAGGGCTCCTCGCGGCATCAACGGCGAATAACGGCAAGAAAAGGAGGAGGGGAGGGGAAAGCCCAAGGGTYGSAGCGTCCCCCGCTGCCCACCTACCTCTCGCCTGTGGCCGTGGGGACGGCGGGCGCCCGTCCAGGAGGGGACGGCCACGGTGCCACCACCACGTGGGACATCTCGGTCCCCGCCCCGGGGTGACCGGGACCAGTCGCAGCAGCGGGTGCAGCCGGCGCAGCCCCGCGGAAAGGGCAGCCGTGGGGGACGAGCGAGAGGAGGGACGCGGCCCTTCCTCACGGCCGGACGCAGCTGGAGGCTGGCTCGGACCCCGGCGYCGCTGGGCTTGTCACCTCCGGGAATTAATTCATTAATTACTAAACACCCCGGGTGGATGGCACCAGGCGGGTTGGCGCGATTCGTTAAGATAACAGGGATTTGGGGGGTTTTTTTTCCCTATTTTTTTCTTGCTTTCCGTTCCAGAGCTTGCCGTGCTCAGGGCCATCCCCGCCTTGGGTGCTCCGGGGTGGTTTCATCCCTGTTGGCCTCCCCCAGGGCTGGACCCCACCTCTCCCTTYSCCCSGGKTWMCYTYCCACCCTCCTCCTCTTCCTCCRTCTCCTCCCCGGCCCTCGGGGAAGGCAGGRGAGGGGGTGGCACATTTCCACCCGCGGGCTTCAGCCCGAATTCCTCCGCGGTGACGTTCCTTTGCTCTTGAGGGACCCGGTCACCTCGATTTCCCTCCCTCCAGCATCCTTTTGTGTCCTCTGAGCTATTTCTCCCCCCGTGACGTTAATGAGCGCATTAAAGCTCCCTGTCCCGGAGGAGATCCCGGCTTGGAGCCGGCCTGGGGCATCCTCCGGCCGTCTCCAGCCTCCTGTGGTGGAAAAGGGAGAGGAGATTATCCAGACCTTTGATCGGCTCCTTCAGGGTGCCTTTATCATTCCACACACCATTTCTCCTCCCCTATAGGCTCCAGGCCTTGTATCTACCCTCATCCCACTGAGCGGATCTATTAATAAAAAGGAATTAAATTGATATTCCTGGCACCTAAATTCAGCCCGTGTCCATCCCCCCTCCAAACCCAGCTTTGGAAGGGCTCTCACCACAGGGTGATGCGGTCTGTAGGCAAAATCTGACCTCTTTTGGGTGGTTTTTTTTCCCCCAAAATCTGCCTGGAACTAACCAGGGCCACATCCTGCACCCGGGCAAAAAGCAGCCGTGGCCGAGGGAAACACGGAGGGTGAAAAGCATCCAGAGGGGCTGAAGATTTGGGTTATGCCGGGGCTGAGGAGCTTTAGAAAAACCCGCGGATAACGGGAATATCCCTGGGGTCGGAGCAGGGCTGTGGTGCGGGAACGGGGGGAGATGCCGGGATAACATCTTTGCCTCCAAGAAGCGGGGCGGTTACACAACTCCCGCGTCCCCGGGGAGTTCGGCTGCACCCCGGGCACCCCCGGGCGAGCTCTGCCTTTGTGTTCAGCCAAGGTGACTTTAACACCCTCTCGGCTCCAAGGATTTCACCCCCGCCCCCCGCCCCAGCCAGGCTGCCCCGGGCGCTCCTCCGGCACTTCTTTCCCTCTAATGCTCTGCTCCCGGAATCACCGGCTCTGCCGGGATTTATCCCACGGACAAATTTGCCCCCCGGGGCGTGTCCTGCGTCCGGGATGGAGCAGAATCCAGCGGTGCTGGTCCAGGATCGCTGCCCAGCGGCTCTGCACGCACGGCTCTGACACCAGAGGGGAGATGAAACAGCCCCGAGCGTGTCCCAGCGCTGAGAGGGATTAGCTGGCAAAGGAGGAATTTCTGGCAGCAGGTCCCTGAATTATTGTGTGCACAGGGAGCTCAGTTTGCCCTGTGGGAAACAGCGCAGGGGATGAGCAGCTCATCCCACCCGTTTCCCTTTGATCTTATGGGATGAGCTGGAGCAGGGTGGGAATGAAGAGACCGGAGGGGTCCTGCGGGTCCCGTCCTGCAACGCAACGAGGCGGCGACACTTCATCCGCTTTTCCCAAATTCCCAAGCAAAAGGATGCCCACGGAGAGTTCTGGAAATCGGCGTGGGCCGGGCTCTGCACCGCTTCGCTCCGCGGAACAGCTCGGGGCGGTAATGAGCCCCTGCTAATTGTCCTCTCTCTTTGCCGCACTAATTACCTGGGGTTCGGCAATTCCAGCCCCGCGGCTCCGGGATGGAGCTCAGGTGGCTCCACGGCACCTCCCCTGTGGGAATTCTCATTTCTCAGCCCTGCTAATTGCGGTGCCCCTCAATTAGCAGCACTCCCCCAGCATCGGGAGGGCTGGATTTTGGGGGAGTGGAAGGTGTAAAAGCACAAAGCAAAGCCCACGACGCCCTGGATTAGGGCTGGGGTTATGAATTTTCGAGCTCGGATTCAGGCACGGAGTGTCCTTGGAAGTGCCCTGGGCATCTGCCGCTGGCGGAGAGGGGCAGGAATCGTCTCTGGAAGGAAAACCAGGAGCTCTGGGTTTGCTGCCGGGGCAGATCCTGCAAGAGTTTGTGGCTCATACTCCTCCTCGGGAGAGATGTTTGCAAATTGAGCTCTGAATTCCAGGCCAGTGTGTGCGGCTGGGAGGGAATAAGCAGGAAGAGAGATGCTGGTAGTGTAGGAATGATAAAAATATAGGAAAGAGGAATTCAAATAKTCCAGGGGATGACGGGGTCTGGCAAAATCTGCTGCTGCTTTAGAGCCCTTGGTGTGGGAATAGCAGAGAAATGGAAAAGGGGCCCAAATACACGGAAATGATGGTGTGGCTCAGTGAGATCCCAGGGTTTCTCCTGCCCACCAGGAGAGCCCAAGGCTCAGGAGCAGCCAGACCTGAGACCCCTTTGCTTTTAAAAGCAGAGGTTAAAGTTTGTCGGTGGCAAGGGGGACAGGAGGAGCCCCAACATTTAAACCCACRAATTGTCTCTAAACYGCAGGAGGGCAGGGTTAGATGRGAYATTCRGGAGAAATTSTTCCCTGTGAGGGTGGGGAGGCCCTGGCACAGGTTGCCCAGAGAAGCTGTGGCTGCCCCAKCCCTGGAAGTGTCCAAGGCCAGGTTGGACAGGGCTTGGAGCAGCCTGCAATAGTGGAAGGTGTCCYTGCCCAYGGCAGGGGATGGGAATGAGATGGGATTTAGGAACTCCCAAACCATCCTGGAGTTCTATGAAATTGCACCAGGAAACAAATTACAAGCCTGAATGAGCAGCCACCAACTCCTGTGGGCTATTTCCATCCCTCAGGCTCCCCAGGGCTGGGAATGTGCCATAGAGCCAAGCAGGAGCTCTCTGGGAAAAGATGTACATGAGCAAGATCCCAAGCTGGATTCCCGGTGCTGGGATGGAGTGTCCATCACTGCTGACCCCCTGGCAGGCAGAGATGCATGCCCAGCCGGACCCCCATAACCCTCCCTGGTTTTTCATACCTCCTTCTGATTTTTCCACCCCTATTTTTTAATATGAAAAAAAAAAAAATCAGATTATCAGAGAGCCCAGCACACGCAGTACACGCCACGAGACAGATGAAACCTTTCTTATGCCCGGCCATGGAGTCCAAAATTAATCAGCTATGGATTAACCGGGTCAGGACGTAATTTAATAACCAGCGAGTCCCTGCTCGGAGGGAGCCGCGTGGTCCCGCTCCGGGGGTGCCCTGGAAGCCGCCCCATGCCAGCACAGGTAGCAGGAGAAGCCAGATGGGATGAAATGAGCTCCGCGGTGCTGCCGGCCGCTGCGCCGAGGGGCAGGCACTGCCCGGGGCCGGGCCGGGCGGGGCTGCAGCTGAGCCCTGCTCGCCCTCCCTGCGCCCCGAGCCGGGCTTTGGCCCGATTCAGGAAAAGATTTAAAYGGATTTTTGCCTGCGAGGTGCTGCGGCGGCGTTTGGGGGTGCTGAGCGGGCTCTTTGGGGCCGAGGGTCCGGTCCCCGCTGGCACTCACGGAGCAGTGGCTGCTGCCAAGTGTGTGACACGCTTTAGGGAGCGGCCGGGGAATGGACACACGGACACGAGGCGCTTGGGAAGGGCTTGGATCGGCCTGGGCCAGCAGAGGGGTGAGGATGTGAGGGCACGGAGTGACCTCTTCCCTCCGGAGCATCCCGGCTCCGTCCGGGCGCCTGGCAGGCAGCAGGCAGCCATCCCCCCGCGCCACCCCGCTGCTTACTGCCCTGTAACGCGATAAAGAATCCGATCCCAAATCGATGGGAAACTTTCCCAGCCTGTCCCAAAGTGCTGGGGTAGAGGCAGAGCCGCCCCCCCCCCCTCCCCCGACCCAGCATCCAGAGCTCGGTGCTGTGACCTCAGTCTGCTCCTAGGGATGAACAAACGACTTTGTCCCCCCTCGAAATCCGCACTGGCAGCAAAGCCYGGAGGAGGTCGGTGGCCCGAGCCAAAACAGGATGGAAAGTATAAACGGAGAGCAATAGGAAGCCGCTAACCGGGTCAGAAGGATCCTGGCATTGATCCCGAGTTTTGCACCGGCAGCACTAAAAGGAGCCGGTGGCAGGTTTGGGGTCCCGGTGTCACTCAGGGCTCGTGGCAGCGTGGGATGAGCCAGAGCCGCCGCAGAGGTCAGGGCAGCCCCCCCAGCCCAGCCCAGCCCAGCCCAGCCCAGCTCAGCCATCCCCGACCCCACGGTCCCCCCAGGAGAGGAGGTGGGAACTGGGACCCCGCAGCAATGAGTAATTAAGGCTTAAAGCGATTGAGACGATGCCAACGAGACCCTCGCTCTCCCGGTCAGTCCGGGGTTCCTCGCAGCACTCCGAGGTGCTCGGGAGCGCTTCACCCTCCCTCTGCCTCCAAGGACAAACCGAACTTCCCCCTTGGGTCACCGCCACCCCGAAAACACCCACCAGACACAGCAACGCAGCCTCCGACCGCCCCAAACCCAGTCCCCAACCCTYCCTCTCCTCTGCCCATAACCTCCTCCCGGCCGCGGCGGGGGCCGATTCCCGGAGGGGAGCGGCGAACCCGGCTTTGGCACGGCGCTCACCCTGCCGCGGGCCGCCCGGCGCTCCCATCGCCGCCTSCTCCGCCGCTCCGGCCGGGGCCGCCCGGCCCAGCTGCCCCTCCGCCTGTGGCGGGCAGCGCCGGGAMGCTCCAGCCTCTCCTGCGGAAAGGCGATGCCGGTACCCACGTGAGCCCGGTGGGACTCCTTGCCCTCGTTCTCCTTGTGCCTGAAATGGGTTTGCGCTCCCTCGCCGGGTGCCGCCCGCCGGCGGCGTCCAGGAGTCCGAGCCGCCTCTTTGATGGCTGGAAAAGGGTCCGAGGCCTTTGAGCTCCCGGTGAGGGTGAGGAAGGAGCAGCCTGGAGCTGAGGAAGAGGAGGTGATGCCCCGATGTGACCCTCCCTGTCCCCTCCTCGCGGGGCTGCTCCCGGGGATGCTCTGTCGCACGCAGCCGGGACAGGTTC
Source organism: Amblyornis subalaris (assembly GCA_018881555.1). Classification (NCBI taxonomy): domain Eukaryota; kingdom Metazoa; phylum Chordata; class Aves; order Passeriformes; family Ptilonorhynchidae; genus Amblyornis; species Amblyornis subalaris. Next base: position 2,215,316 of record JACAXG010000081.1, on the reverse strand, counting down.
CACGGGGACCTGGTTCTCTTGCACTCAAGGAGAGAAAAGCCGGAAAAGCAGGATCCTCCAGTGCTCCCACTGCCAGCGTGGACACACAGCAAGGCCACAGGGTCCTTTGTCCAGGCACTTCCCCTGGTTTTATCCCAGTACACAGGAAAATCCTGGTTCCCGGGAGCCTGTGGTTGCCACCACGAGAGCTCCCAAACTGCTGAAGCTTCGGGAGCAGGAATTGCCTGGGGGGCTTTTTCCATCCTGTTTTTATAGGGCCAGGGGGGCTGTTCCTCCATGAAGCCCTCGGGGAGGGTCACACCTTGATGTGCAGCTCTGGGTCCTGACTGTGCCTTGGACTCAGCCTGGAGCAGCTCCCTGGAGGAGCTGGGTAGAAGTCCTGGATGTGGCCACAATCCCTCTGTTATTCCAAAGATCCATCGGGGTTGTGAGCATCACCCACCACCCCCACTTCAGGCAGCCCAGCTGCTCTTCCAACTCTCTGCCTGCTTTTCCAGCAGGATTTAATGATATAATTTCCCTTTCCATGTGTTGCCCCAGCCCCTGCAGGGAGCTCTGCTCTTCCCCACCCCAAAGCTTCCCAAGCAAAGGCAAAAATATCACCTGGAAAGGGATTGAACACACAGGAATGGGGGAGCACCAACCAGGGCATTTCCTGACTGACCTCCAAAAGTCATCTGCATCCTGAATTCTCCTGCCAGCATCTTGGGATGCAGAGCTTTTCCCTCCAGCTTTATTCCAGCCCGTGTAATTGGGGCAGGTTTCCACGCTGTGCTGCTGAATTGGGATAGGAAAATATCGAGATCAGCCTGCCCCGAGCCCTTCCAGAGGCATCCTGGCAGTGGGGAGGGCAAAGCTGGGGTCTCCTGAGAAAACCCCAGGAAATAAAAGGAATCCTGGAAAATCAGGTCTGGAAAATCTCCCCCAAGCTGTGGGGAAAAGGAGACTTCAAAGGTCAGAGGAAGCAAAAAGCTGCCCCCTGGGTCCCTCTGCCCCTGGCAGCTCCAGGCTGCTCGTGCCAAGCCGGAGCTGATTTTGCCTTGGAGCAATTTCCCGATGTCCTTTCCACGACCTTTGAAAACAGACAGAGCTGAGCCCCAAGACCGCCCCGGGATGGGGTGTCCTGCTCCCCACTCCACAGCCAGGACAAAGCCACAGCTTCCCCAGCTGCATTCCATGAGCGGAATTCCACCTCGGGATGCAGTGGGAAATCAGTCACCGGGCACAGACGCAGAACCTGGGCTGTAAAATCTGCAATTTTAAGCCATTTTGGGGTTGGGGGAGATGCAAACCCAAATCAACCGAGGAACCCCAATCCTATTTCTCTGGGAATCAGCAAGACAATAATTTTTCCCCATTAAAAATTAGGCTTTATTTGGGGTTTTTTGGCTGGAATGTCCACAGTCTCCAGGGATTGTCTCCTGCTGAGGCTGTGAAACTCATCACACATCAAACCTGGATCGATTCCTATGGAGTAACTCTGGGGATAAACCCGACTGAACCTGAACCCAGCACTAACCCAGGAACACCTCTGAYCCCTCYGAGCTCTTCCACCCAGCCCTTACCYCCAGTGACTGGTTTTCCATGGATTTTTCCATTAGTATTTGGAGGATGGAAGCATTGTTAGAGCAAGCACTGAACCAGCGCCAGGCCCGGCTCCTGCACCGACCCACAGGAGCAGGGAGCACAACCTGAACCAAACTCTCTGAAAATCCTCTTTTTCCTCACCACTAAACACAAGCTGCACCAAATCCATGGAACCAGCAGCAGTTTTGACCCAGAATTCCCATTAACCCTCCACACGCCCTGCTCTGTGGCACTGGGGTAAGCGCTCCACGGCGGAGATCCCCACATTCCCTCCCTGGGATCGCCTAAAACATCCCTTTTTTTCCCAAACCAGCCCAAAAAAAACCCCATCCCATTAACAATCATTCTCGCAGCCTGAACCTGACGTCATCTCCCGCATCCCAACCCCTCCCGCTTCGATCCATCCCGATACCACGGATGCTCCCGGCGCTGGTTTGGATTTTAAGAGGTGGATTCCAGCCTGCCAGGAATCCCGAGGAATTATTTCACTCCGGGTCCTCGCGGTTTAATTGGAGCGGGCTGAAGGCAACCAGGATTTCCTGGGAGAATTTGGTGCCCTCACCATTCCACGCACACATTCCCATGAAGCAGATCGCGACGGCCGAGGGTTTTCTCATGGGAGCCTTGCAAAACACCCAGAGCCATTTGAAAGGATCACAGGCAAAAGTAACCACTTTATTTCAGCCTTGGAGGAGAAAGAGAGGCCGGAAATGCTCAAAGCACAGAGTGTCTCTGTCTGGGGTCGGGCACAAACCCAAGAGCAGCCAAAACTCCTGTATCAGCACGAGGTGGTACAAAACCACGAGCCCAGCACCAATTTAGCCGGAGATGAAATGGAAACATTTTCAGCCTTTCCACATCCTACTGACAAAAAGGTAAAATAAGTGGCTTAAACATAGGTGGGAACACTCCGTGGGTGTTGGGCTCGGCTGCATTTCCATTATATCATCAATAAGGTGTCTATAAGCACAGAAAAGGCAATTAGAATACGATTAAACCAAGTCACTCACCTGCAGCGCCGCTCGGCCGGCCAGGATCACAGCCCTTCCKCAGGGAAAAGGAGGATCCCGGGGGTTCTGGACGTGGCGGGTCCCTGCCCGTCTCTGACACGCAGGTAAGGATCGGAGTTTGTCTCAGGAAAGACTCAGATTCGGAAATCCTACACCCCGGTGAAACCCTACCTTGCCTGGCTGCCCTTGGATTTAAAGGAAACACGGGAAGGAGGGAAGGAGGTGCTGCAGGCGGGGCCGGGGTGCCTCTCCACGCTGGGGGTGACCACTGCCCCAAACCACCCCAAACCGCCCCAAACTGCCCAGCAGCCACCCCCAGGGAGGGCTCGCACCCCGCAGAGCCCAAACCCCGAGCTGAACCCCGCAGCGATCCCGTCAGGGCTCGGGAACAGATTTATCCCGTCGTGGCTCCGTGGGCAATGCACACACGGATGGAAGGATTCCCCTCGGCACTGAGGGCTTCCCACCCRGCCCCAACGCCTGTTTTAAGAAGCAACATTTACATGTCAAGACCAAACAGCACCGAAGTGTCCAGCAGCTCGTACCTGCCCAGGTGTGGGCTGTGCTCCAGGGCCTGGGTCCCACCCAGGCACTTTCCTGCCTCCGTGGGAGCTGCAAGGCTTTGGGATTGGGTCCCACCTTGTGCTCTTCCCGTGGGACACGAGGGGAAACTTTGGGGACACGAGGCCGAAACTCTGGGGACAGGTTGGCTTGAGGCCTGTCCACGTCCCAGGGAGGCCCTGGGAGCYTTTCAAGGGATTTCCAGGAGTCACTGAGCACCCCACACTGTGGGGAACCCGAAAAGGGGCCCTGCAGTCAGCTCTGAGCACCAGGCAGTGACAAACCCCAGGCCCACAGAAGGGTCTTGCCGTTAGCAAAGACTCTCCTCATTCCCTGAGCCAGCAAGAACGATTTTGGGTGCTCTGGTGGCTCCTTCCAGGCCTGTGCTATGATGTCCCGGTCAGCTTCATCCCGAGAATACGTGGAAGGTGTTAAACCCATCTTCTTCTGGGGGAGGAGGATGGGAGGAAGGTACAGGCTGGAGGCTGCAGCGTGGCTGGGGCTCCTCCACCTCTCCAGGCCACCTCAGTGTCCAGAATCACCTCCAATCCTGCAGAAATCATGGACAGCACTTGGTGGAAGGAAAGGTCCACGGCTTGGCCGTTCTGCTTTAACCCAACTCACCAGGACGCCCCAAAATCCAACCTCCTCCCTCCAGCACCAGGCAGGGTCGTGCCAGCCCAGCGCCCTCGGTGCTGCCAGTGGGTGTTTCCCAGGGGCTCCGCTTACACGGCAGCCATGGGAATGTCGTTAATTACCCGTGCGGCTGAGCGCTGCTAACCAAGGCCCGGGACACATCAAGAATCATGTTTGCATGGCAAGTGGCACAGGAGCACCCTCGGAGGGTGATGCTCCACAGAAAGGCCTGAAGTTGTTACAAGGACGTGGGGAGACTTGATACAAAGGGCTGCCTCATGAATAGCTAATGCGGGAATAAATTATGCACCCGCTGCGGGGATTGGGTTTCTCCCTCCTCGCCGCACCCTGACATCTCCACGCCCTCCTTGCTCCCTGCTTTCCGTCCCGCTTGGTTCTTTCTCGCCTTTTTTTTTCACGCTTTGCAGGATTTACCGTGTTTGCCCATCCCCAAAAGCTCCCGAGCTGAGTCCAGCCTGTCCCCGGGTGACGCCGGAGCAGGACAGGACACCCCCTGAGCCCTCCCTGAGGAGGCTCGGACGCTTCCCCCATCACACCAGGGCCGCTCCCGCTCCCAGAGAGCCCTCGATGCCCCGGAAAGCTGAAAGAGAAGCTCCGGGCAGCCAAACAAAAGCTTCCCACGGTGGCTTTCCGCGGGCTGTGCCGTGCCCTGCCTGCCATCTGCCCTGCCCGGAGGGAGCAGCCCGAGCTGCCCGCGGCCAGGCCGGCCGAGCGCCAGCGGCTCCGAGCCGGCCACGCTCCGCTGGGTCCCTGGCGGGCAGAGAGGGACGGGGAAAGCTGGGAGAGACGGCACGGAGTGGGAGAAAAGGGGGCGTTCTCCACGCGTTGGCACTTCGGGTTCCCAGCACCCCCGAAGTCCGGAGCAGGGAAGGGAAAGCTGGGATTAATTTGGTGAAAGGAGGTTTGGGGATGTCCCCGCTCCCCGCACTGCGCAGCCCCGGGAGGGCGCGGATCTGCCTTGTGAGTGCATTCCCAGCCGGGATAGCGCAGCAGCTGCTGGGGACTGCCACCCGCTCCTGTTCCAGCGGGGACGGCGATTCCCTCTCCCTTCCCGAGCTCCGCTCCCTTCTGCTCCGCGGGCAGCGCTCCTGTGCCCGCCTGAGGCCGCGCCAGCTCTGTCCCTCCCGGCAGATGCTCCCTCCATCCCGAGCTCCCAATCCCGGCCCTGAGCCCACAGGAGGCGCGGCAGAGGGAGCCAAGGGCTGTGGGAGCGCGCGTTTTGCCAGATAGCCTGGATCCCGCTGGATCCCAGCGGATCCCGCAGGCGCCCGGCGGGCAGAGCGGCACGGGACGCGCGGGATGCTCGCACGGGGGAACTCCCCGCTGTCGCTCGGAGCTGGCCGTCGGGCGGGTCTGAGGTACAACCGCGACCCCAGAGCACGGAGGAGGTGACGAGCACCAGGGCAGAGGCAGGAGCAGCATCCCGGCCCCCGGCCCAGCCCTRCAGCCGGAGCGCGATGGTCCCCGTGCCCCGCGGCCCCTTTCCCGGCACTGCCCCTGCTCTAATCTCCCCTTATCGCTTTCCCTGCCCGCTCTGATTTCACGGGCCGGGCTATGCTATCCCTCGGGCCTGGGTGGGGCTGGGCCATCTGATCCCCCCCYGCCTCATCAGCCTGTCTGCAGGCGCCGTCACAAATCAGCCGCACCCCGCACTGACCCCGCTGAAGTTCCTCCCTCGGGGGCTCAGTGCCCGGCTCGATGCTGTCCCAGCTCCTGTTCCGCGCCTGTCGCCTTCTCGGAGGGTTTGGATAACCCCAGCCCACGTCACAGCAGCTCCTGGTCACCCAAATCGGGCTATTCTGTGTCAGTAACAGGAAACCCCCAGCACCGCTGACCAGAGCTCGTGTCTGCCCCTCCCGCCGCTTCCTCCCTGGGGAGAGCAGCATCTCAGCCCAATATCCGTCGGGAATGACATCGCAGCATCCCTCTCCAGCCCTAATTTAATCCCCACAACAGTCTCCTCCATGCGGGGTGTTGCTTGTCGGGTTTATATCACCCAAATGGTGAAGAGTCACAGAATAATTTGGGTGGGAAGGGACTTTAAAGCTCATCTCATGCCACCCCTGCCACGGGCAGGGACACCTTCCACTATCCCAGGTTGCTCCAAGCCCCRTCCAACCCGCCCTTGGATGCTTCCAGGGATGGGGCAGAGCAGCCACAGCTTCTCTGGGCTGAAGGAAAGGCGAGGGAAATGGTTTCTGTTCGGATAATCAGGGCAGCAAAAAGACACAGAAGGAAAAAAAAAATTGGTGCAGCAAGGTGGTGATTAAATGCTTTCCCTCTGGAAAAACCAGGGAAAGATGGAGGAGCAAGGAGGAAAGTGGGAAATTAAGGTCTCTGCTGGGTCCTTTCTTCTCCCTGCACATGCTGAGGAAGGTGAGGAGGTGCCCTGGCTCCATCACTGGAGGGGAAAATTCCTCCTCTGTGGTGCAGGATACGATTCTCAGTCAACRTCCATTCCAAGGGGATATTCCTGCTTGGTGGAGTTGTAAGGCCAAGCACGGCGCCACTTCATCATCACAAACTCCTGCCCAAAGCGAGATTGTAGGTGGGGAAACCGAGGCGCAGGAGGGCTGGGGTGCCAAACATGGGGTGCTCCCTTTGCTCCTCTCCCCATCCACAGCCTGAGGGAGCAGCTCTGCCTGTTCCTGCTTCTCCAGCTGAGCCTCYGGATCCTGTCCCCGCAGCAGCTGGAGCCCGGTGACCTCTCCGGGTGTYTGCTGGTGCCTCCCAAGCAGCAGTTCCTGTCTGCTCTGCGCTTCCCGGCTCCTGCTGGCCGCGGGTGACTCTGAAGAAACGACCAAGAAAATTAAAGTCACTGTCAGTAACCTTAAATTCACCTCCCAGGGGAATCCGTGCCCCTCCCGGAGGAGCTTTAGTGGACCGTAAACCGAAAAAAAAAAAAAAAGATCAAAATAGTTTGGGCCGGGAATGAAATCCAACAGTGCCGCTGTCTGGGGGATGGAGGCGCAGCAGCTCCATCCAGGAGCATTGTCACAGCGCACCACGATCCTTCTTCCAACCTCACAGCGCCGGGGATAACCCAGGACGCACCCCGTGCTCCCCGGGGATGTGCTGCTGAGGGAGTGGAGCCTCCCCACCCCATCCTCTGCAGGGGAGAGGGTGGAACACGGAAAATTTATCCCAAAAAAAGCTCCTGGAGATCTTGGCGAGAGGCTGTGATATAACAGCTCCAGCCAGAAGAGGACAGTGGTGCCTGTGTTTTATTTAGGGCTGCACCAGGAGGGATGTACAGGAGGATTTACAGGCTCCGGGTCCCTCTTTGCTGTTAAAATCAACATTTTCAACACACACAGAGGCTCTGAGGGGGGTCCAGGCTGTTCCCAAACCCATCCTGCTGTGGGTCCAGAGGTGCTCGAGGGAGCATCAGCTGCAGCAGGGCTTGGCTCTGGCTGCTGGGAGGGAGCAGGGAGATATTGCACTGAGGATTGAGCCTGAGGACGTAGAGAATTCGTCTTTTGGGGGAAAAATTTCACCTCAGATAAATGAGGACTCACTGGGCTGGTTGGAAAGGTGAGGAGGGAGCTGCTTCAGCTGGAGCCATCTCTGCCTAGGGAAGAGRTAAATAATGTGCATGGAAATAATCATCCCTCTTCCTGCACACMAAAGAGAATGGAAACACCTACATATCAACAGGAATTTAAATATGACATTTCCATTCATGTTGATATGYGTATAAATACCATATACCTACACAGGAACAGGTATTCAAGCTGCTCCCTGTGYCTCAACAGATTTTCCCAACCCCAAACTGAGCTCATCTGACCCCAAAGGGGAGAGCTGCCCACGGCACAGGGGCTGGCACAGACTGCTGGGGTCATTTCTCACTTGGAATTTAAAAAAATAAGGATTTAAGTGAAAGCAGAGCTGGAAATCTGCCAGGGCCCCACCATGCACCAGGATCCTGCTGCTGCTCCTGYTCTGGGGAGGGAGGCAAGGGTGGAAATACAGGGAGAGACCCTTCTGCTGCCAAAAATCACCAGATTTAGGGATCTGGGCCCAAAATGTCACAGGGATTTGGCACCAGCTGCCRGGTGCTGCAATAAGGCATCGATGAACCTCCAGTCTGTATTTGTTCCCCTAAAAATCCTTCACCCCGGGATGAATGGCCAGGATTGTCACATCACAAGGATTTTCCCAGCCCCACTCTCCTGGAACAGGAGGAGAGAGGCCTCTTGGTGATGGACACAAATATTTGGATCCTGCAGGAACTGGAAAGGTCCCGTTTCCCCCTTAAATTCCACACATGCTCCAAACCCTCCCTTTTCTGCTGGCCCAGGGCTCCTCAAATTCCCTTCCTGCGACAGGGGCCGGACCCAAAGGGCAAACACCCAGCTCGGGGAGGGTCCCGCTGGGAATGAAGCTTCCCAGCGTCCTCCCTAGGAGCAGTTTTCCTTCCCCGAGCTCCACTCCTGCTATCCCGAAGCCGGGAGAGCTCCCCGAGCCCTGAAGCCCCCGGGACAGCCCGAGCTGTGGCATCCCGGCCYGTCAGCCCCGCAGCCCCAGGGACGGGACAATTCCCGACACGCGCGGCCCCTCCGCCCTGCCCCGGCCCTTCCCTGCCTTGCCGGCCCCGGCGCGGTGTTCCAAACCCTTGGCTGGAGCAGACCTGCCTCGGAGCGGGGATGCTCCTGGAAGTTAAGGTGGGAGTGSAAAATCGACCCTCTTTGGGGGGAAAATGGGAAAACCCCACTCACTCGGCTCATTTCTATGGAGAGGTGACACTTCAACACGGATAAATCATCAGGAGCTCCTGGGCACTCCTGGACACTCCTGGACACTGGATGGATACATCCATCACCCCAACAGCCTTTTCACCCCACAGCCTTCCTGGGATAAAATACTTAAATGTTGATTTTTTTAAAAAATGCTTATTTTAAGGGTTTTTTCCTGACTCCAGGTGGCTCCCGAGGGGCTGGGTTCTCCTCGCTGCCCCCCGAGCCCCCCCTGCGGCCCCCACCCCTCCTCCTGCTCCCGCAGGCAGCTCCACCCCCGATGCCACACAACCCGCGTGCCCTGGAACGAGTCGGAAAAAAATTCGCTGGTGTCAAACGAACCAAGGCGCAGAACCCCCACCCCCGCCTCATCCCTGCCGTCAACGATCCTTCTTCCCCCTCCCGGGATCCCGCAGGGGAGGACGAGGAGACAGGAGCTGCCAGGGAGCTGTCACAACATCCCCGCACCGCCGCCTGTGACGCGCGGCTCCTCCGCCAGCCGCATCCAGGGATTTGTTCCTGCCTGCCGATCCCAACTCAGCCCCTTGTCCCCCCCCGAGCCCTGCCCGGCCSCGCTCACCCTGTCCCAGCGGGCCCGGCAGCCCCAGGGACGCTCCCGAACCGGATTCCCTTTGCCAGAGGTCCTTTCCCGGCCTCAGGCAGGTGGAGCTGCTCGCCAGGTTATCAGCCTCGTTCCTCAGGTGCCCGGCTCACCCCCAGCTCTGGAAGGCTCCAGATTCCCTGGGAATGCAGATGAGGAGGTTTTCCTGCTGGTCGGGCTGAAAGCCTGGGTGAAAATCTGGGAATTGGGCAGGGAATAGGGAGGAAAAGGGGCTGGGGCTGGGCTGGACGTTTGACCCCGGACCCAGGGCTGATTGCAGCATCCTCACTTCCCATTCCCACTGCTTCACTAGGAGGGGGGAAAGGAATGATGGAGATGCTGGACCATCCGTGGAGACCCTGGATCATCCATGGAGCTGCCGAACCATCGCTGGGGGCTGGCCCAGCGTCTCTGCCCCACAAATCCCAAGCAGAGAAAAATTCCTGCAGAACCAGGCAGGGCTCTGCAGCACAGGGCAGGTGTTCCCAGAGATGCGACATGGAAAAGGTCTGGAGAAAGCATTCCCATCCCCGTGGGCGGCTCCATGGTCATTCCTGGAGGCTCCGGGGGCAGAGGATCCTCTGTTTGCACCCACAGAACAGCAAGAGGTGAGCCTGGGGAMCCTCCAGAAGCAATTCCCAAGAGGGAAAAACTCCCTGAGAAATAATCCTGCCGGGATTAGGGAGAAACCCTCCTTTTCATCCTTTTCCACCCTGCCCTGCGGTCAGGCTGTGTCCCGACTCCACCCTGCCACCGCCCCTCCGGCTCCAGGGGCTTCTTGGAAAAGACTTTTAAGAAAAATATTAAAGCTATTCCCCCAGCAARTCCCAACTGGGACAAATTGCTGGAATTTGGGAAGTCAGAGGTTGGTTTTGGGGGGTTCTCAGTGGAAGACCCTCTTGAAACCCCACATCAAACCGGAGCTGCCTCCGGTTTGGACCCAGGGACRGCTCTTGGCTCGGGTTTCCCCATCCTCACTGGAATGAAAAGGTCAAAATAAGAATTTTTTTTTTGGAGCCAGCAATGACTAATTCTCCTCTGGGAGCAAGGAAATAATTGCGGGTCTTTCCCAGGGAAGGGACAGCCCTTCACTGCGAGGCTGGGCACACCCTCGGGGTAACCTTTGGAATTTCTCTCCTCCTCCAATGAGCTGCTGACACCTCATTGCTCCATCTGCTCGGCAGGAATGATCCCTCTCTCCCACCCCACCGGCACGACGCAGCCCTCTCTGGGACACCTCCGTGGGATTCATTACGCAGAATCATTCCACTTTTTTTTTTTTATTATTATTATTATTCTGGCTGAATAACCTCCTAGGGAAGCCCCAGAGCCGCTGTGTGCCCGCTCGCGCACAAACAGGGAAATTCAGCTTTCCCCATCTGCAAAAATCCAGGGAATCCTTCGTTTCCAGGCTGATGGTGCTCCCCAGGCATGGAAGCGGTGCTGCTCCGTAAGGATCCCCAGGTTTTGGGATGCAGGCGTCCAAATGCTCCCTTCTCCAGCCTTTCATTTCCTCTGGGGGGGGCCCGCAAGGAAACACTCTCCAAGGAAAAGCTAAAAATCCCACATCACCAMCAGTCACAAACCCAATCCCCCAACCCTTTGGATGCTTTGGACAGGGGGAAACTGAGGCACGCCGGGATCATTCCCGGTGCAGGCGGGAGCGGAGTCATGGGATCAAACCCCACGGACGCACCGGGGGTATCCCGGCGAGCGGGGCCGGCTCCCAGGGCGGGGATGGCTTGGAGGGAAGATTTTAGGATGGATAACGGGAACTGGGAGCTTGGCACCCTCTCCGAGCGGCATCACGAGGTGCCTCCGGCTGCCCACTCCCCCTCGTGCTGCTCCACGAGGGATCCGCAGCCTCCAAACCCGCGTTCCGCTGCCGCTCCCGCCGGGCCCGGCGGTGGAAAAACAGAGCCGCAAATCCCGGAGCCTCGCTCCGCCCCTGCCGCTGCCGCCAGGGAACGCGCAGCAGCCCGGAAAGCCGGGAGGGCTGGATGCTCCCGCGGTGGGGATCCGGGCGCGGGCATGTCCCGCGTGTTCCCGAGCCCCGCGGTGCCGCAGCCGGGAGCCGCTTCCTTCCCTCCCTCCCTCCCTCCCTCGGCGCCGGGAATTTCGGGGGTGCGGGGCCGCGCTCGGCCGCGCCAGCGGGATGCTCCTGGGTTATTCCACGCTGGTGAGGTTGGTCCCAGGCTCAGGCTGCTTTGGATGCAAACGAGGTGCCAGCGGTGTGGGAACAAGCCCCGATCCCAGGGAGATGAGAGGGGRATGGCGAGGTTTTCTTTTCCAGCGAGTTTCGCCCTCACTCCTCCCCTCCAAAATCTCGGATTTGTGTCACCTGCTCCTCTTCCGATCCCAAACGGTGTCGGGATCCATCTGCAGGCCGGCGGGAGTCAGTCCCGCCGGGGAGAGGCTGCCAGGCRCGGAGAGGCAGGGAGGGTTTCCCAGCCCCCTTTGGCAGCCAGGCTTTGGAACGCTCCTTTCTGCCTCCGGGGTGCGACCGAAGCCCTCGAGGCCCCGGGAAAAGCGCCTTGCAGGGGGCTGTGTGACGCTTCCCGCCAGCGTCCCTGGGGAGAAGTGCTGGGGAGTGAGCGGGAACACGGAGACAAGTGCAGGATATTCCCCAGGACAGAGATACCTGCGGGAATCGCCCTCTTTGGAGCCACACAGGTGCCAGGGCTGCCCAAAGCCGTGGCAGCCCAGTGGGATACAAACCCTGCGGAAGTCACCTCCTCGCTCAGGGCCACGCAGGCCGAGGGACAAGCCTGGAGCAGGATTTACATCCATCCCAGCAGCCATTCCACACGCAGGGACCTGTGACGTGATCCCAGACGTCAGCGGGGCCCAGCATGTCCTCCCATGCCCTGGGCCACCGAGCTGTGGACGGAGGGAAAAATCCCTCTGGCATCGGTGCTGGGTTCGCCTCGCCGTGCCCTGACCGTGCCCACTCTGTTCCCCCTCGCCCACCCCGAGACCCTCCCTGCCTGCCCACATTCCCAACCATCCCCGGGCCCAGGAATCCTCCCTGCTCAACACCACAGCCCCTGCCAAGATAAAAGCGAAGCCGTGAATAATTCATGGTTCAATCTCTTTCACCACCGTCTGCTGTAAATATTTAAATAGCTCCAAGATGTCTAGAGCTGAACTCGGGGAGGATGAACCCGGGCAGAGCCTCCGGCTCCAGGAGCAGCTCCAAGGAGGGGGATGAGCCGGGGATGGAGCGTGGGGAGGGTGGCAGATGCCATGGGAACAGGAGGGGGATGATTCTTCGGCTCTGTGTGCCCCGGGGCAGGAGTTTTGGTGGGGAACACTGATTTATATCTGCATAAGGAGCAAATCTCCAAGCCTTTCTGCCCTTCCAAAAGAAAAAAAAGGCAATTCAGAAAGGAACGAATTCCCACYGTAGGATACGTGAGTATCCAAAGGACGTGGTTCAGCTCTCCTCCCTCTCCTCTGCTGCCTTCCCCTGGCTCRAAACCTCAGTGGAATTTCACTCCAATTTACGTTTGCCAAAAAAAAGATCAGCAAGTTCTCTCTCGGCTGGTCTGCAGCTCCCTGCGCTCTGCTCTCCACCTGCAAAACGAGAAAACAACCTCTGACATCAAACCAAAGYGTGATCCTGGGCCAGCCCCAGCCCCCGGGGCAGCGCCCGGCCCGGACACGAGTTGGCTACCCAATCCCAATGGATTGGGAACATCTGGGAGCTCCTTGCAGGACTCAGGAGCCCCCTCCAGGGACAAACCCCGTGGTTTTGGGTTGTTTTTGTTGGCAGTGTGCAGGGGAACAGCACGGCCCTGGGAGCTGCTCGGTGGCCGCTCCTCCTCCTGCTCCAGCGTCGCTTGGGTGTCTCACAGCCCTTCCCAAATAATTGTTGGAGCAATTTCTGCCACTGTGGCTGCAGAGATGGGGACTCCTGGCCCTCAGCTGATATATCCCAGAGCTGTCTTGTCCCCTCCAGCTCCAAGTCTCCCCAGAGCTCTGCTTCGAGTCCCCTCTGGGATGTGCCCAGCTCCTGGAACTCTGGGCGATTTCCTCTCCTCCAAGTCGCACCAGGACTGGGAGTTTTCCAGCTTTGCAGTTTTAAATGCGCCAAGAGCCCTTCTCTCCTCCCTGTCTCCCTGCACCAGCCCGTGAAATCTTGCTCGTGGTGCCCTTGGTCCTCCTCCCGGAGAGGCTCTGGCTGCAAATTCCTTTATCATCCTCCAGTGAAAGGCCAAAAAAATAAATCCAGGAGGAGTTTTGCTCTTGCTCCACGTCCTGGTGGGATGTGCCAGTGCCTGAGCTGTCACCAGGGGAGGAGGGACCAGGCAGCACCTCCTGACATCTACAGCTCCATCACCCCAGAGCCTTCGGGGCCATCCTTGGATGAAAACCAGGTCCAAGGTACCTCCACTGAGCTTTAGCCTATAATCCTTTTTTAAAGACTATTTTTGGTCTGGAAAACGGGGGGAATGGTTTTAAACTGAAAGAGGGCAGGGTTAGATGGGATATCGGGAAGGAATCCTTCCCTGTGAGGGTGGGGAGGCCCTGGCACAGGCTGCCCAGAGAAGCTGTGGCTGCCCCTGGATCCCTGGAAGTGTCCAAGGCCAGGTTGGATGGGGTTTGGAGCAACCTGGGATAGTGGAAGGTGTCCCTGCCCATGGCAGGGGGTGGAAATCGGTTGGTCTTTAAGGTTCCTTCCCACCCAAACCATTCTGGGATTCTATGAAACAGCTTTCCCACCTCTGGGGGCTCTTTGTGGGGGTCCGTTGGCTTCCCCCGCTGGAATTAGAGCAAATGGAGAGTTTGGGACACCAAAACAATTCGCAGTTTGAATATTTGTGTGATTGTTGCTCTTAAGCCAAGCATTTAACTCAGTTTTAACCTTTTAAAGCCTTTTCTCAACCAACTTAACACCCGAAACAGAAGAGATTTCGTTCTCCCGACGGGATGCTTTGATAACTTCAAACCCTTTTCTTCCTCATCTCCATTCCCAAGCCAAGATATTAATCAAAACAATATGTTTCCCACAACAGCAACTACAACAATAGGCTTTGAGTCAATGAGTCATCATTTTTCCGTGAGGAAAAACAAACCTTTTCCCAATTCCCTGCTCAGGGATGGCACAAATCTCGGCACCAGCCCCCGCGGCTGAAGCAGCTGTGGTGGGTCCCGGCCAGATGTGGAGGTTTCCTGAGTGTGGCTGCAGGTTCAGCTCATCTGGGCAGGGTTTTTTCCTCCCTCTGATGTTAATGGCAAGATCCAAAACCTTTAGGGCACGGTGGGCTTTGCCCTCTTGGCTTATTCCACCCCTCCACAGGGATTTTGGAGCCCCCCAAGGGGAAGGAGAGTGCGGATGGACTAAACACCAAACTGGGAGTGGTTTCCCAGCTCTCGGTTGCTCTCCCACCTCTGGAAATGAAAATAGAGGGAAAATGTCCGTGCACTGGGGGGATTTGGCCAGTCTGTATGGATTGAAGCACTCCATGGGGGGACCTCAGCCCCTCTGAGCCCAGGGATTGCATGGAGGGTGGTAGAGCCCCAATCAGATCCCCAATCCGTGGGATTTTGGCTGCTGAGCAGGCTCCAAATGGACACATGGACACAATGGACACATGGGGAGGGATGGAGCCCGAGGGGGGCCTGGGTGGCTTCGGAAAAAACASAGAAAGGGAGGGAAAAGGGGCAAAGGCAGAAGGGAGGGAGCTGAAAGCCTGGGCAGATCAATTCCCCGCAGAGGCCTCGGAGGGTTCGCTCTGTACTCGGWGGTTTATAGATTTCCTCTAAATAGGAAGATGAACCACGGCGAGAGGCACAAGTCTGACGCAGGGGGACGGGGAMACAGTCTGGGGCTGCTGGCCCGGCCCCGTCCTCCTTCCCCCCCCAGCAAGCACACCCAGCAGGGGTTAATGGGGGGACACACCCCGGGAARTGCTGCTTCCCACCCCCAGGCAGGGACTCCCCGCAGGGATGGGGTTTTTAAAGCCTCACCGGCCACCAGGCCCTTTTTTTTGGAGGATTTGTGCTAAAGGAACTTGCCCGAGGTCTTCCAGGGGGAAGAAAGGCACAACATCCTTTCCCGTGGTGCACAGGGCCAGGCTGGCCTGTGGGCACGATCCTGCCTCATTCAGGCAAAATCCCAATGGGGGGACCCCAGAGCGGGCACGTCCATCCCGCTGACCCCTCCTCACCCCACTCCAGGGGACTGGAATGGGATCCCAAGGGTAGGTGGGCGAGCAAGGGTAAACCCAGCCCCATGACTGAGCCAAGGCAAGGTCAAAGGGGAAAGGGAGATTTTCCTGATTCTTAAACATTCCCACTGCATCCCAAAGGGATTTGCCCTCTCCGTCTCCAGGAGTTTGGAGAGGTTTCCATTTAAGCCAATAAATGGTCAGGGGTGAGAGGCTGGAGCTGGAGGGAAGCTGATCAATCCCCTCGTCCTTTATTGATGAAAGCAGCAGATTGGAGACAGAACTGCTGGAGCCACGTCCCTGCAGGAGGGTTTGGGGGGAAAAACRGACAACCAAGGCAAGAGTTTTGAAGGAAAGCCTTATCTGGAGGGGTCGGATCAATGGGAAGAAGAACCGTGGGAGACTTCTTGTCTCTCCCAGGGCCGTTGAAACTCTGCCCATCCTTCCYGATGCTTTTAAGAACTAAGCAGGAAGTCACTAAAAATGAGTGGCTTTGTTCCAGGGGGGAAGCATCACCAGGACAYGCTGAGAAGGACGATCCTCACTCCCAGGACTCTTGGAATCAGCCTGATCTCCCAGAGGATGCCTCATCAGATCCCTTGTGTCTGATCCCTCATCTGATCCCATCAGTGTCTTTTCCTCCTTKGTTGGATGCAGAAATCCTCTTGTGGACGGATCCGGTGCAGAGGACGCATCTCCTTGGCTTGGGAATGTGTGGCCATGAGGCAGATCCCACGGGCACGGGCTTCAGCCGATRTTCCGAGAGCAAGGAATGGGATACCCTGAGAAAGGACAGCTCGTAGCTCCTACTTAGGAGTCTGCTTGGAAACATGTGCAAGATGTTTGCGTCCAGGCGGGGCCTGGGCTCTCCCATGGGGCACAGAGGGATGARCCTCCCCATTCCCATGGGACACAGAGGGATGAGCCTCCYCATTGCCATGGGACCCAAAGGGATGAGCCTCCTGATTCCCATGGGACACAAAGGGATGAGCCTTCCCACTCCCTTGGGACCGAGACTGATGAGCCTTCCCGCTCCCGTTTGGCCACCTACACCCTCACCATCACTCCCCTACAGCAAAACTCCACCCTGGGTGAAGCCAGGGAAGCAGGATCAGGATCTCCAGGCATTTCAAGGTCCATTAACTGGCAGCGTGAGGCCTGAGCTCATCAGGCATAAAGCTGGAGTAAATCCAGGGACATGTGGCAGGGTCAGGGCACCGCAGCRGTGGCAGAGGAATGTTGGGAACCAAAGGCAGGCTGAGCTGTGTGGCTGGAGATGAACCCACTCAGCAGCCCAGAAAACGCAGCTCTGAGCTGTCCCAAAGCCCTGCTGACCCTCCCAGTGCCATGGGCGGGGCCTTGGTGCTCCTCTGGGTTCCTCTGCAGCACCAGAAATGCTGCTCCGAGCAGGGATGACTCAAGGCGTGGGGAAAGACGGGAACACGGAGCCCCTGGCTCATCTCCTCACCCCTCGCACACGAGGGCAATTCCCAGAACTTCCTCGGGTCCTGTTGCCACGAGCACCATCGTGGTCAGCGGGGAGAGASGCTTTTCTCCACACCAACCACCCAGCTCAGCTCAGACATGGGAAAGCAGAACAGCAAAGCCTTAACAAGACCCATTTCTCCGCATTCCCGGTGGGAGGATTCAGGGAAACCGGCTCGGCTGCTCCGTAGGTGTTGGTGCAGGAGGTGCCACCCTGCACAGCCACACAAGGACTTTGTTGTCCCCAAAGTCCCCTCCCCCGTGCCGTGCCGAGGCTGTGGCACCCCCGGCGYCGTGCTGGTTGCCCGCTCAACCCGCCCTGGCTTGGCAAGAGCTCTCCTTGGAAAAGCATCCCGGCGGGCACGGCGGGCGCGGTGCCACCGCGGCAGACGGAGGGAGCACGGGCAGCCGGGAAAGCACATCCCAGAAAGGCACTCGGCCCGGAAAAGAGCATCCGGAGGGGTCTCCTCTCTTCTCTGTGGCCACGGAAGGCACCGGCTGAGAGAGCGGAGGGAAACGTCCTCACGGCTCCACCGCGAAAATGTGGATCCAGGCGTGGAGCTGGAGATGGGAAGCGGTTGCAGTCGTGGGAACTCCTCATGTCAGCCCTGCTCTGCCTGGGCACGTGTCAAAGCCATCCCRCCCCACGCAGCCAGCCCTTAATGCAGGCACCGGCGCCCTGGCAATCCCAGCGGCACCCCTTGCACCGGGAGTGGGCACCCGTGGTCCATCCGGGCTTGTCTCCCTGACTCCTTCCAGCACAACTGCACAAACCCAGGCTCTTCCGAGGCTTTCCTCTTCTTGCCCCCGGGCAAACGGCTGAACGAAGCCGGATGAATCACGCGGAGGAGTTTCTCTCTGCTGACCGTGCCGGGGCTCCCAACGCCGAGCCCGATCGGAGAGAGGTCCCCCTGGGAATGCCCCCGTGGGCGGGAGACATCCCCCGGGGGACCAGCCGGGTGGGCAGCCCGGGGCCCCTCCCTCCCGAGGRGCACCCCCTCGGCGACAAATCCCCGCTCCCGGCACAGGGTCGGGCCCCGGGGTCACCTCTGCCGGGAGGGAGGCGCGGAGCGGGGCGGGGGCGGGGATCCATCGGGCGCGCTCATCTTGCCGCGGCCTCCCGGAGCGTGTTTCAGGCTCTAAAACACATTCCCCCGATCTGCTATTTATGGCAAACGAGCGGCTGATCCTCGAGCCGCGGTGCCGCAGCTTTGTGCTGAGCCGGCGCTCCCGCCCGTGGCTGCGGAGGGAGAGGACGAGCCCCCGGGATGGCGGTGGGAGGGAGAGGATGAGTTCCCAGGACGGTGCGGGGGGAGGATAAGGACAGGCTCCCGGGATGGTGGTGGGAGGGAAAGGATAGGCTCCCGGGATGCTGTTGAGGAGGGAGAGGACGAACTCCCGGGATGCTGGGAGAGGAACGAGTTCCCGGGATGCTGCCGACGAGGGAGAGGACGAGCTCCCGGGATGCTGGGAGAGKAACGAGTTCCTGGGATGCTGCTAGGGAGGGAGAGGAYGAGCTCCCGGGAGCCRYGWCCCACAGCAGAGCCGAATCGAGCCTTCCCTGAGCCCTTGACAGTGAGAACCACCTGAGCAAACCCTCTGCCACCAGCAGAGCACCCCACAGCCATCCCACTTATCCAAAGCCGTGCCTGTGCCGTGGCCAAAGGTGTCTCGGCTTCTCTTTCCGGAGCTGACAGGGATTGTTTTCTCCCCATGACCATTCCCACGGTGCCCCCATCCCACCCGGGAACCACTGGAGCTAAAGCCATGGGTTATTTTCCCCTACAGCATCATCGCTGAGGCTGCACTAGGGAGCGGAGGGATCTCAAACCAGTGCTCACTGGGATTTAATGGGAGCGTTTGCACGTCCCTGCATGCGGGAGTGTGTCCATGCACACATCCCATGGATGTGGCCCGGGCTGAACCAGTGCAATCTTCCAGTGCTTAAGGAGCCAGATGGCAAAGGCAGCCAAAACCCCGAGTCCCCAGAGGTGGGAGGGCCAGACCAAGAGTCGGCAGTTCCTGTGCCGCCCCGCGCCGAACCCAGGCTCCTTCCAGCACAGGCTGGACCTCAGCAGCGCCCAGCAGCGCCSCGGGGGCCCAAAAATGAGGCACAAGCACCATCTGCCCTTGGGCTGGGCTCCTGCTGTTTGCCAAGCAGCGTCTCCACCCGGGCAGGACAGGAGTCCAGCTCACCCSCGGCCGCTCCTCCTGGAATGCGAGGACGGAGCTGCCCCGGGGATGCTGCAAGGCTGGAGCCGCCGCTGCTCCGGGGACGCTCCCGGCTGTCCGGGAGCCAGGCACCCGCGGGGCCGCGGCGGAGGGCGGCTCGTGTTCCCTGCTGGCCCCCGGCCAGAGCCGGGGGGAAAACCGGAGGAGAGTTTGTGCCGCAGAGCTGTGCCAGGAGCTCTTGTGACGCCCTTTGTCTCTCCGTCCTTGCGCAGCACGAACCCCCCCGGGGTGGCACACCGAGTGTCCTCCCCCAGGGGCCTGGCGTCTCCTCCCACCCCGGGAAGGCTGCGGTTCCAACGGCCAAARCCACTGGGATTTTAGCGTGCCTGCTGCATTCATTGCAGGTGGAATGGGAATGTTTGGGGGTGGAAGGGAGGGRGATGCTCGTGGAGAGGGGTTTCCCCCCGGCTCTGCGGTGGTCTGCCGGGACCACAGCCCCGTGTGGAGCACAGGGAGCCTTCTGGAAGCTGAGGAGTAACCCAAATGCCATCAGGAGCCGAGCAGAGGAGGATCCTGCCCTGCAAGCGGTGAACTGCAGTAAGAGCTTCTGCATCAGCCCATCGCCTGCCCTCCTCTGCTGAAATCACTGCAGACGGCCCAGACATCTGAGTCTCCTCTTTCCCAAAGCACTTTAGAGCTCCTAATGAAAAGCCCTGTGTAAGAGCCACGTAACATCAGCATCAGAATAATAATAGTGACTCTCCGTGCCTGCTCCTCGCCAGCCTTGCTGGATGCCACATCCTTTCTCTCGGTGTCTGTCTTTGTGAAATTCTGCCCCGCTGTACCAAATGTTCCGTTGCTGTGGGGTTTTTTTTTTTCATCCTTAAGGGTTTCAGGGCATTACAGTAACCCAAAACCTGTAAAAACATTTGTGAGTAAAGCGCTTTGGGCTGCCTGGCCGGGAGATGTTACACAAGTGCAGAGCATCCTTCGTTCTGGTGTGACGGAGGTCCTTCAGGGTTAAATTCTCCTTCTGCCTTTTAAAGAGTGGAAATAACCAGCATGTGAATGTTCAAGAGCATGGATCAGACAAGTCTGGAAGTGGAAGAAGTTGCAGCCATCTGTGCAGTTGCTGGAGGGAGGCCAACAGCCAAGGGGAGCCTCATCCCTCCATCCCTCCRAGGTGCCAGTCCCTCCACGGAGAACATCGAGCCCCAGGTGACCCCAGCAGACCAGGCTGCTCGGGTTTAGGCAGCTGAAGCTGCAAAACCAACTTCCAGCCCAGCTCCTTTCCCCTGGTCCTGCCCRGTCGTCCCACAGGGATAAAACACGAGGTTTGGAGCAAAGCCCTCCCACCACGCAGGGCTGGCAGGGGGCAGAGAGCAGCTGCAGCAAAATGGGAAGGCAAGAGCCATGATCCACCTTCCCTCCACGCTTTCCACCTTCCAGCCTGGTGTTGGGCTCCACAGGATCCATCTCGAACATCTCACCCAACATCCGGACCTGGGACCAGGCTCTGTCACCTTCCCCTACAGCAGCTGGAGCAGGGTGATGCTCCTTCCAGGGGGGATCCAGCTGCCTGCAGACACCTCCTTGGGATGGGAGGACTTGGACCCAGAACCAGCTGCCAGAGAGCATCAAACCCCTTTGTTTGCTGGGACATGATTCCCTCAAGCTCTTCCCCACAGCACCCCCAGGGATTTGTGGGACCTCACCAGGGCCACGTAATCTCATGGAATTGTCTGGGATGGAAAAGACCTTAAAGATCACCATGTCCCAGTCCCCCTGCCGTGGGATTTCTCTGTCCTGCTCAGGGAGGACTTGTGAGTCCAGTTGATCCACCCAACTGATCCCTTTGTAAACTCGGACAATGCGGGGCTGTATCCGCCGTTGCCTCCTCGCACAACTCCGGAATTTATTATCCCCGGAGCCAAAGCTGGTAAGCTGCAAGATAAAAATGCTATTTCTGCCCAGGATTTCTGCAGCTGCCTCCGAGCATTTCGCAGCCACTTTCGAGTTATTAAAGCTCAGCTACGAAGCACCGCGTTCCTTCGGCAGAGATTTGCCTTTAATTAGCCAAGGATAAAAGGACAGTGGGAGACAACCCCGCTCGCAGGCGGAAAAGGCTCCGCTCTGGAGCGCTGCGCCCTCGGCGCCGCTGCGGAGGCAGGGAGCAGGTGCCTGGCAGAAGAGATTTGTTCTGCTTCCCTCGCCCGCCCCAAACCTTCACCTCTCTCCGGGTGAATCCGCGTCCCCGGGGCCGGATCCCGGCGGTGCCGCGGGAGGGAGGTCGAGGGCGCTGCGGGGTTGGCGGGTGGGCTGAGCCGGGCTGGGATCCTGAGGATGTGAGGAGCTGGAGATGGGATGACCTTGGCGTCTCCATCTCCCCAGGCCCCGGCGCGGCTCTTGCCGGGAGCCGCCTTCGGCTGCTTGAAAGAAGMGGCAAAACAAACTCGGAGCTCTCGGCAGCCCTGGGGTTCGTGTGCCCAGCCGGGGGCCGCGGCCCCCGTCCCCGTGGGTGCCTGTGAACTCAGCGAGGCAGCCTTTAAACCAACAACCTCCCCAAGGCTCGTCTGTGGAGCGTCGTGGAATTCTGGGACGGATCGACGCCCCCAGCTCCTGCGCCCAGCCAGGCTGGTGAGTGAGCCTCGCCCAGCGACGGCGACCGCAGAGRGCGGGAGAGGGGCAAACCTTCTGCTGAGCCTTCGGGAAACCTCCCAGATCCCCTGCACCCGACTTGTCCCGCTCTTTTTTAGGTTCAAAAGCAGAGGCAATCTCACCGTGGCTCCTTGGAGACGAGGGAGGGCACAGGGAGGCCCAGGGCACTGTGACGTCTGAGCAAGAGCTCCGTATTCCAGGCTGAGGAAGGCACTGGGTGCCTCCTCCACGAAACTGGGGTGACATCGAGAGGCCTAAATATTGGGGTAACTCCAATATTTGGGTAGAGCTGGCTTCGGTCCTTGGATCTTGTTTGCCTGYCCTAACGCTCTGTAGATGTGGGGCCTCAGCAGACTCCATCCTGACTCTGTAAAAGCACAGATTGACGTTTAATACACCCAAATATTGCTGTCCTTTGC
Organism: Amblyornis subalaris; assembly: GCA_018881555.1. Taxonomy (NCBI): domain Eukaryota; kingdom Metazoa; phylum Chordata; class Aves; order Passeriformes; family Ptilonorhynchidae; genus Amblyornis; species Amblyornis subalaris. The sequence continues at coordinate 2,193,257 of JACAXG010000081.1, read as the reverse complement.
CTAAACCCTCCTCCTCCCGCCCCGGCCACCGTGCTGGGGTGCAGATGAGAGAGCTGCTCCCAGGAATAGGTTTTTCAACACCCAGCACGAATGCAAAGGAGGGAGAAGAAGGAGCAAGGAGGAAGTGGGAAGGAGAAAGAGAGACCTGGCCTGGTTTCCAGAGCTGCAGGATAAATGTGCCTCCCGGCGCTGTGCAAGCTCCGAACCTTTGCCTAGAGGTTACCTAAAGATAGATCGTGGGGGCCCCGCTTCACACGCCCACCCTTGYGAATTTTTTGTACCCAGCTGCCTGGTGAAGGCTCTTTGGAATCACCAGCACTGCAGCAGCGAGGGCTGGACCCGGCACCAGCTCCTCCCCGAGCCCCACCGCCCCAGAAACCCGCGGAGCATCGCCGGGAGGGCGGCAGCATCCCGGGCTCTGGGATCGTTTTCCCTCTCCCACTCTCAGCATTYTCCTTAATGGCCTCCTCGCAGCTCCGGCCCAGGAAGTGCTCTCGGGATCCAAGTGCCCACTTTGCCAAATGGAAGAGGATTTGCTCGCAGGCAGCCAGGAGGGCTAAAAATTCCTGCCGGTCCCTGGGGCGCGCGCGATGGGCTGTAATGGGGTTTGAGCGTCCCGAGCTTTCCAGGAGGAGCAACAGAGGTAGTGCTCTCCTGGCACCTGAATCCTGTCCTTCCTCGATGGAAATGAGCAGGGTTTGGAGGGCTCGAGCCCCCCAGCAGGGAGAGGAGCTCCTGCCAAGGTGAGCGGTGTGGTCCCTGCACAATGGGGAGCATCCCCGTGCCCACCTCGGAGGTATCTGTGAGCTCCAGAGCGGATCCATAAGGGATTTTGTGAGGTTTTGGCTGCCAGAGAGGCGACACCGGGCAAGGAAAGTGGCGGAAAGTAGGTCAGTGAGCGGAGCAGAACCAGCCCGGCTGCGCTCGGCGGGGATCGGCCGCTCYCGCAGCCGGGGTCGGGGGCTGGGAGCTGCCGATCCGGGGAGAAGGGGCTGGCTGGGAGCGGGGACATCTCCACCTCGGATGGGTGATTCTCCCACCCTCTCCCGATCTCTCTGGAGGGTGTTGAAAGCCCCGGCAGCCGGGCTGGGGGAGGATGCACACCCCGATGGCAGCTGCCGCGTCCCGGAGCGCGGCCGTGCCGGTGCCGCACGCTGGCGGCCGCGGTTTGAAGCAATCACCGGCTCTGCCAGGAGCCCGTGCAGGGTGGCCTCTGCCGCAGGCTCCTGGTGCTCAGATATTTACGAGCCCACAAGCCGACAGGACACCGATAAAGGAAGGGTTTGGCATCGGCTGGAGCCTCTCCTGGGCTTGGAAACGGGGCTGGGGAGCACAGACTGGCCCAGTTTGGGGATGGCTTCTGCTCAGCAGTGCAGCAAACGCTGTGACACTTCCCTCAGGGTGCCTTGCCCGCAAACACTTCTGTGGCTTTTTGTGCGCTCAAATGGTTTCCCACACGCAAATGTTCAGAATTGGCTGCTCTCGAACACCTCCTCTGCCCCAACAACGCTCACCGTTGTGCTCAGCCACCAATTGGTGCATTTCCACTGTCCTAATGTCGAGTTACGGTTTGCAATTTTCTGGGACCAGCCTAACAAATGTGTCACTGATGGGGAAACTGAGGCACAGAATGGGACAGGACACCCCCGGGGTCACACGGTGACACTCGAACCCAAGGCTTGACTCTGAGCCCACACCAGGGGCTCCTCCATGACCACTGTGARGGCATTTGGGGTGGTTGAGGAGGAGATTTGGCACCAGCCCTTGGGTTACCAGGTGGTGCCACCTCCYAGAGCCGAGCAGGACCAACCCACCCAGGGGAGAAGGAAATCCCTTTGTTCTCCTTGTGTTTCACCTCCATCCTCTGAKCACAGTGTGGGTTCTACCTGTGGGAAGGGAAGCCCAGAGCTGCCTGTGAAAGCCACCAAGCAAATGGGCAAACCCCAAAACACCAGAACCAAGCGCCCCCAACGCCTTCCCTGCCCTTTGCTGCCCCGAGACATGCATGGGAGAGGAGAGGAAACAGCAAGAGAAAGCAGTGTTACACTTGTTCCCTGGGCATGGACAAACCAACCCTTCCTCCGCAAGGAGAGGTGAAGCCATCCCTGGGATTCCATCCCCATTCCCAGCCAGAGACATCAGGAGACATCTCCAGGGATCCAARGTTTGTAACCCCACAGATGATGCAYTATCCCTRTCTGTTTGYTTCTCCSTCTTCCCAGAGGGATCACCAGCTTTAAAAGCCACCCACGGGGTGCCCACAAGTTCTCCCAGAGCAGGTTGATCCCCCAGCACCACCTTTTCCTTGCTCCCTTCATGGATGTGCTGGGATCCAAGCTGGAGCAGTGGGGAATCACGGGGAACATGGGCTTGACCCTGGTTCCAGCCCCTTCCCCTCTGCCTGCAGTGCTGCTGGAGCTTTTTAGGACCAAATCCCATGGGAATGTTGCACACACCATGCAGCGTGCCCATCACTGGGACCCACAGCAGCTCCTCCCGGGGGCTTTTGGGACTCTGCTCCTCCAGACTGGCTGAGGGTGGAGCACAAACTGATTTCTCCCTGGTTCAAGCTCTTTCTTTCTCTTCTCACAGCAGGTTCAGTTGTGGAGAAAAACACGTCAAAACCATAATTTCTTGTCTTTTTCCTCTCCCGCCCTCCACAGAACCGATACCAAAATAACTCCTCAATAATATACATATTTATTTTCTCTTAATTAGTGCCGATATTTACAAAAATCGTGATACTCTGTGAAGAATAAATTATGTACACTGATGGTAAACCAGACAGCAAATGCTCATTGGGATATGTATGTACACAGCTCTGTATATCTATATACAACAGGCAGCCTTATTGACCCGGGGGCCCCCAGCCCCTTCCCACGTGCCCCCCACCCCGGCAATAAAGCAGGAATTTCTATAAACACTGTGCAAGTCGGATCCAGCTGGTGTCTAAAGTGGTGTCTAGCAAACGCATGGTTAAATGACTTGGAATTCCCACGAGTCCTCCTTTAACAGTTTATAGGCCTCTCTCCACGCCTGGTCCCATTTCTAGCCCGTAACCATGGAAACAAAAGGTTCAGCTCCAGCATCCTTAGGATGAGTCCTTCTTGGATTTCCTCTTCCTATCGATTCGCTCGGATTAGGCACCACATGCAGGGTTGATCCAATACCCATATTTTTTTTTCCCCCTTGTGCTCGGGGGTGACATTGGAGGACAAGAGCGCGGTCTCGAGCAATGAGGGAGCAAGTGCAAACGGGTAATTACAGCTTACAGGCGGCAGAAAAAAAGTAAAAAAATGGTAATCATCGAAAAACCAAACCCCAAAAGACCAACCCCAAGCTCGGGACAGGCAGGCAGGGCTGGGGAGGGGCCGTGGCGGGTCCGTGTGCGTGGACCGCGATGTCCAGCAGCTCTACAAACCAAAGCGCCTCCCTCTGGAGGAGAAACATGGATAAGGGATTCATCTCTCATCATGCACGACTGGGCTGGGGGATCTTGGCCCYGGGTGTAACTCAGTGCTGTGCCCCAGGGGGGTTCAGGCCTGGGCTGGGCCCTCTCCCCCGGACGGGATGCGGCAGGATCGGAGCACCCGTTTCCGAGCGGGGGGTGRAATTTGGGCAGCCAAAGGCAGAAACACCTCGAGGACACCGAGGCCAGGGGTGCTGGCAGGGCTGGGGGAGGACAGGACGGTGGCTGACGCTTGGGGGGGACCCTTGTCCCCCCCCGGGGCTCCTGGCAGGGGCAGCAGCTGGTCCCCAACAGGAGGGACCGAGGGATGTGACCCATGAGGAGGAGGTCAAACACTGCCGGGGCTGTGAGGAGGGAGCCACAGCCTCAATTTGGGTGCAAACCAAAATGGTTTGGGGCTGAGTCCTTCTTTGCTCAGCCCCCTTCACCCTGGCAGCACACTGACCAGCTCCCATGAGTATCTGCCACGGATAACTCCCATGGATAACTTCCCCCAGGGATGTAGGCTCGGGATAAGGTCTCACGGTAAAGACCTTGGGATAAGGTTTCAAGGCCAGGTTGGAGGGAGTTTGGAGCAACCTGGTCTGTGGAAGGTGAACAAGGGGGGGAACAAAGTGAGCTTTAAGGTCCCTTCAACCCAAACCATTCCATGATTCTGYGACAAACCTGCCCTGGCTCCACAATAGGAATCGCCACACCAGGAGCAAAAGCCACCATAGCTCAAGAGACTTCAAATCCAACCACCACAAACAAGAACCCCAAATCCCCCTGAGTGCAGCACAGCACCTGCAGCACACCCAAATCCCAACACCACAAACAAGAACCCCAAACCCCCCGGGCACAGCACAGCACCTGCATCACACCCAAACCCCTCCAGCTTCTGCTTGGCTTTCCCTGCACAGTCACAGAAATGGTCCCGACGGGCCCAGGCCGGGATTTGGGATTGGGAACACCGCAAAGCTGCTGTTTGCAGAGGGGTGCAAGGAGCTGAATGCCACCAGTCCCTCGGGATGCTCCCGCTCCCAAGGCGAGATCCAGGTCTCCTTCCCTAGGACTCGTCCCCGAGAGTATTGCAAGCTCTGGAAAAGCTACAAGACTTTGGCAGCAATTTCAAGGGCTGACCCAGGAATTATCYGATAACAAAGCAAGGCCCTTCCTGAAATACCTCCTCCTCCTCTGTCTTTTTCTCTCCTTCTGTGTATTTATGCACAAATATGCCCATATTTATCCACCCACGTGCCACACTCTCACATCGCCAATCCAGAGATCCTTTTCTCCTTATAGCTCGGCATTCAGATCTGTAGGACTTTGACACAGTCACTGCAGAGATTAATTTTCCCAATAAAACACACTGCTCCAGAGAGATCATTTTTTCCTAATCACTTGGAAGCATCCAGCTGGTACATGAGCCTCACCCCATTGCCCTCAGCAGAGGTTCTGGAAGATTTGAAAGGGCTGATGGGGCTGCCTGCAGGCTCGGGCACGAGGCTGGGTGTCAGGAGACAACCCGCTCTGGAATCGCAGCTTTCCACCCCTCCAAATCCGTGGCACAAAGGCTGAAACTAAAATAGAGGCGCTGCCTCCTCCGGGTGCCAAGCCGGGAGCACCTCCACCCACCAGAGAGCTCCAGTCTTCCACCCCAGCCCTGGAGAGAGGGAAATGGCTCCTCAGGAGGAGGAAAGGAGCCAGACCACCTCCGTTAGGAGGCCTGGTGAAATCGAACATAGCTGGTGGGACCCTCCCCTTCCCCGGTCCCTAATTTAGCATCCTCAGTCTGAGCCACTTTGCAGCTCGTTTTTGCACCTTTCAGAGTCAAGAGGAGCTTGGGATGCTCAGCATCTCCACAGAAACAGGCCCAGAGCCTCTCAAACCAAATTCCTTGAGAAAAAAAAGAAAAAAAAAAAAAAAGAAAAAAAATATCACAGTCTCCTCCTGAAAAACTGGTTCAAGATCACATCAGTGAGTCAGAAGCAAAGCTAGAAATAGCACTAGAGCTCCGACCTGCAGGCACAAATCCCATTAAAAGCTATAGGGGAACTGTTTCTCTGTGCGAGGGAGAGATCTGGACCCTTCTGCTCCGTACAAACCGACGGATCCTCCCCAGGCACGGATCCCTCCCAGCCATGGATCGCTCCCAGCCATGGATCCCTCCCAGGCACAGCCCTCACCGACCCTTCCCACCCTGAGCCAAACCTCTGAGCGCTGCTCTGGGCCTTTCCCTGTTCTCCAGGCAAGGGCAGCTGAGGGCTGCTCTCCCACCTCGTTTTCCCCAGGAATATGTGCCAGGGTCAAGGCAAGAGGTGCTGGATCTGTCCCGAGGAAGGGCCTGGCCGTGCTGGCCCTGCCATGGGGACAGTCCTCGCCTCACATGGGTGACAGCAGAACCATGGCCTCTTGCTCTTCGTCCCCATTCACCCCTGCCGTGTGGAGCTTCCCAAGGCAGCCAGGACCCTCCGGCTTGGGGATTGGGTGTGGATGTTTGGATCCTGCTCACGGATCCGCTCCCCCCTCCTGCCTGGCCTTGGGAAGCCCACAGGAACACCGTGCCCAAAACCCCACGGGAAAACACCACCTTCCTCCTCACCAAACCACGGCGGCGCCCAACACATATCCAAAGCTTTGCCCGACGCTCCCACAAACAATCCCGAACCCACAGACATCCAACAACCGGGCACCTCACAGTCTCACCCAGTGCCAGCATCYCCCAAAAAACCTGCGGCAGCTGCCCTCAACCCCRACCAGGAATGGGATCCCCTGGTGTKAAGGGCACGCGGAGGTGGGCAAGCAGCCTCCCAGCACGTCAGGCAGCTCCCCCGGGCAAGCTCAAGTCCCCACGGCCCCACCACGAGCCAGATCCATGGAAGTTGGCTGAGCACCCTGGGAATCATCCCTGAGCCTCACGCCAGTCCTGTCTCATCCCACAGGACAAGCCTCACGAGTTCAGATTTATTGCTTTTGGTTGTGTTGGTTTTTGTGTGTGGGAGTGGGGAGGCTCCAGGGGCTCCCATTCCCGAGCTGCTGCAGCAAAATGGGAGCAGAGGGCTCCCAAATTAATGAGATCCAATAAAAGACAGGCCGGGGAGCCCGTGGTGGGTGGTGCTGAGCACCCCTGAACCCCAGCACGGGGGTGCTGCTGGTCCTCTGCCCCACGCAGAAGCCAGGAGTGCCATGCACAAACCATGGACACTTGGAATTAACTATAGCCAGGCCTGAATCAAACAATCAATTAATCAATCAAATAAAACTGAGGAGTGACTCCACCTGGCTGAGTGGAGCCCCGGGAGCGTGAGGTGGATCCGGCCCTGGAGCAGCATTTGGAGCCATTGCTGGAGACACTTTAGCACCGGTTGGATTATTGTCGGGAGCAGGGTTTTCCTCTCCGAGGAGGGAAGGGTCTGCCTGACCCCTCCCCGAGCTCTGCCAGGGAGTTCCCTCCCTGTGCCCACACTTCCTGCAATGCTTCAGGGCTGATCGTGCCCCAGTTCTGCCCAAATTCACCCCAACTGAACCCTGCTCCACAGCCCAGGGAGGCTTCGCTCCACCACGACCTTGGCAGAGATTTTCATCCCTCTCCCCTGACCTGGCAGAGGAACAGGGCACCTGTCCCTGGGGATTGTCARCAATGGGGGAAAACACGRGGAAACCCACATGGGGATGGGGAAMGCAGCCAAGATTCGCCATGGATCAACAGCTCCCGCCCATCCCCAGATAACATCGGGGATGAGGAAGAAGCAGAGACAACCTCGGGCTCTCTGCACCTCGATCCACCGCTCTTAAAAACCCTGCRAAGGTTTTTAAGAGGCAAAGCAAAGGCTCAGAGCTGCCAGCTCGGATCCAGCCCACCCTCAGCACGTGCCCTCTCCACCATAAAGGAATAAACCCCCAGCCCCGAGGCTCTGCATGGTTGGAAAAGGAGCTTTCCCGCCTRAAAAGCACCTTGCCCTGGTGATCCCACGGGCTCCAGGGGCAGGTCACCCTGCTCCAGCCCATCTCCCCCCATCCCAGCAACCCTGAGCCGGGAAGTCCTCGCTGCCCCAGGCGCTCTGCATGCTGAGGATTCGGCCCCGTAGTCGCTCTCTAAATATCTATACACACACACACACACGGGAATTCTGCGGGAACGGCTGAAAACTGCTGAGCAAACAAGGCAGGAGAGCCGGAACCTGCCATTCCACCTGCTCCTCGTGCCCTCTCTGATCCGCCGTGGTTTCTGCTCCTGGCACCAGGATTAATGACTAATTACTCGCCCCATAATGAGTGCAGGTGTTTAACTTTCAGCTCACCTTCCCTGGCTGGCTTTAGTCGGCTCTTGTGTCTGGATGCTCCGACACTCAGGCTTTGCCTCGTTATCTCTCAGGCTTTGCCTTGTTATCTGTCCAACTGTTGTCAGCACACGCCTTCCCCATCCGGTTTTTAACTATAATGGAGATTTTTTTTTTTAGCTCCCATGAATCTCCTTCGAGCCACCGGAGAATCTATAAACGCTATAAACATGGATACTGTATAGTCTACTAAGAAAATAGATATTTGTGTGTGTATTAAATATTCAGATTCATGCAACAAATATCCATGCAGCTGTACGGTATTACTGGTTAAATTTCACTGCAGTATAAATATATTATAGGCCACAGCATAGTTGCTCCAGTTTTATATATAGATATAAAAAAAGATGCTCTTTCCAACTCATTTTCAATGTGTCAGTGGAGGTGTCTTTGGTGATCCTGGAAATATCGATGATGGAAGTGTCATCTAAATAAATAAATAAATTCCAAGCGCCTGATTTATTTACTCGTCCCTCCCGATGCCTCGCGTAGAAAATTTAAGACTTAATAAATAATGTGCCGTCACACTAATTATCCCTCCCCTGGGCCTCACACTGGCACACTGCAGTGGCTGAAACTATTGCAGCATGCAGCATTTTCAGTTATGAAACACGAGCCGGGCGCCGCGCTCGGCATTCCCGGGGCGGGAGCCCCGAGCCCTCAGGCGATCCGGCCCCGCGCCCGCAGCGCCCCTTCCTCGGGTTCTGCCCGACCTTTCCCCGCGAGCCTGGAAGCTGGCTGTCACCCAGGACAGGGAGCGGGACCCGCAGCACCCCGGGCTGGCCCGGAGCTGCCCCTCGCGCGCCCATCCCGTCTCCGAAAAGCCCGTCCCCGCCGGATCTTTGGAAACCCGCGAGCCTGGGGTGGGAGAAGGGCAACGAAATGGTTTGGGTTTGTCGGGGTTGTTTTTTTTTTTTTTTTTGCACGGACGCTTATTGGGTGTGGAAATCAAAGGTTAAAAGTCACTTACACAGCTATTGCTTCCCATGCAGAACCAAATATACACCGTAGAAAATACTGTGTTAACTACAATGCAGAGCAGCACTCAATATCTGCAATTGTTCCACTTCAGCTTTAAATACGGGACTAGATTTTAGCGACTAGACATCGGTTAGCATTTTGGTGATATTCACATAGTTTGTGTTAGCTAGGGTGCAATTGGCTGTCTTCAAGTTCTCCTCCCTAAAATCCTCATTGCTATTGTTTACGCCTTCCTGAATCTCCATGTAATCAGACTTACTAATAGTAGAGGCACTTCTGCTTTTCTTTAGGTCGGGGGAAGAGGGGATCTTTGGGCAGCTGGTTACTTGCAAATATTGAGCCTGCTCCTCTCCCTCGGTCTCCCGGTGGTAGAAGTAATTGAAGTTAGACACTATGACGGGCACCGGTAAGGCAATCGTTAAAACGCCCGCGATGGCGCACAAGGAACCCACGATTTTCCCCCCGATGGTCGTGGGGACCATGTCTCCGTAGCCAACAGTCGTCATGGAAACCACGGCCCACCAGAAGGCGTCGGGGATGCTCGGGAACTGGGACTCGCTCTCGTCGGCCTCGGCGAAGTACACGGCGCTGGAGAAGAGGATGACGCCGATGAAGAGGAAGAAGATGAGCAGGCCCAGCTCCCGCATGCTGGCCTTGAGAGTCTGTCCCAGGATCTGCAGCCCCTTGGAGTGCCGGGAGAGCTTGAAGATCCTGAAGACCCGCACCAAGCGGATGACTCGGAGGATGGCCAAGGACATGGCCTGCTGGCCCTGCTGACCATCCTCCGGCTTCTCGGCCAGCTCCGTCCCCAGGGTGATGAAATAGGGGATGATGGCTACGATGTCTATAATGTTCATGATGTTGGTAAAAAACCCAGCCTTGCTGGGGCAGGCGAAAAACCTCACCAAGAACTCGAAGGAGAACCAGATGATGCAAAGCGTCTCCACGATGAAGAAGGGGTCTGTGAAAGAGGTGGACTGCTGGTACCCCATGCTGCTGTTGGAGTAGGGGGGATGGCTCAGCCCGCTGCCGTGCATGTCTTCGTTCTCATCCCGAAAAATGGGCAAGGTTTCCAGGCAGAAGCTGACGATGGAGATTAAAATCACCATGACGGAGACGATCGCTATAATCCTGGCAGGGCCCGAGCTCTCGGGGTACTCGAAGAGCAGCCACACTTGTCTCTGAAACTCGTTCTCAGGCAGCGGCCTCTCCTCTTCCTTGATGTAGCCTTCGTCCTCCCGGAACATCTCCATGGCCTCTTCCCCCAGTTCATAGAAGCGRATCTCTTCGGAGAAGATGTCCAAGGGCACGTTGACCGGCCGCCGCAACCTCCCCCCGGACTGGTAATAGTACAAAATCGCGTCGAAGCTGGGCCTGTTCCGGTCGAAGAAATACTCGTTCCGCAGAGGGTCGAAGTACCTCATCCTCTTTTTGGGGTCCCCTAGCAAGGTCTCCGGAAACTGGGCGAGCGTCTTGAGCTGCGTCTCGAAGCGCAGCCCCGAGATGTTGATGACCACCCTCTCGCAGCACTCATGGTCGGTCTCGGGGTTGTACGTGTCCTGCGGGTGACCGGGAAGAGCTGCAGCCTCATCTGCAGGATCTCCAGTAGCAACTGTCATATTGGGCTTTAAAAGAAATCCTTATGCTAAACTCTTCCCAGCGCCCGCCGGTGGGATCGGGTTCAGGGCAGGGCTACTATCCTGCAGAAGGACAGGTACGTAGGTTTGGAAGAGTCTCATGAAAAGGCGAAGGGATGAGAGGAAAAAAAAGAGGAAAAAAAAAAAAAAGAGAAAAAAAAAAAGAAGAAGAAAGAAAATCGCCCCTGCTGAGAAAGAGAGAGATGGAATAAAGTTGGGGGGAGGAGAGCAGATCCCTTCGCTAGCACGTCTATCCCCTTCCCTGAGGGRTTAATTTGCCTTCCTTGGGACAGAGTTCAACAACTCCCATCTAAACCCATTAGGTGGAACAGAGAAAACACCTGAGGAACCGTCACCTGTTCAAAACCAGCGTGGAAAAACTGGCATTGGCTAACCAGGGCTTAGGTTTTGGCTAAAAATAAAAATTCCAGTTAAAGAAAAATAAAGAGGGGGAAGGACAGAGAAAGGAAGGAAGAAAAATAACCCCATCCAGCCCTAAAGCGGCGAGAGGACCCCGCGGGGTGCCGGGCTCAGCTCATTTCCAGGCATGCAGCTAAGGGTTAATTAACATTTAACCGTGCGATCTCAGGCAATCTACCCTCCAGGAGAGCTCCAACTCCGCTTTTAGGTTTAACACCTTCCCGATGCGCTTTCCCTGGCGACATGCTGCCCTCCCTGCCTGCAGCCGGGCTCTGCGGCTGCCGGAACGTGGAGCCGGCGGATCCGGCCGCCCCCCGGACCACCGCAGTCCCCCTCCTGGAGCGCTGGTGTCCCGGCTCCTGTCATCCTCTGCAAACCACCATGGCACACAGAAAACGAATCACATTACCTGGAGAAGCCAAATCTTAGTGTCTCTTAGTAACACCGATTATCTGACCCTGGGGAAATCCTAGAGAGAAATACAGGCTTCCAAGATCCCCATAATTTCCTCTCTCTTCAAAGTTAAAAATAATGGTGAGTCATCGCAGAAAAAGGAGAAGGGACATAAGAGGGGTTAGATTCCCAGATGGTGGAAGTCAGGTCTTGTAATGGTTTGGACTGGAGAGAGAGAGAAAGAGAGACAGAGAGACAGAGAGACAGAGTCTTCCCGGGAGCTGTTGCAGATCTGCACTTCAGGGCAGATGAGCGTCTGTCTGATGCCTTCGGTACGACGGCGAAAAGCTGCTAAGCTCAGCAAAACCCGATGTCCCCAGTGTCCTCGGGAGGTGTGGCATCGCCTGGAAAAAACACCGAGAAGGTAGCAAGCCGCGGGGGCTCGGAAGGAGCATCCGCAAAGCCCCGGCTGCTCCGGGCACCCCCTTCTCCCCGGCCGCGAGCCGCTCGCCCGCCCAAGCCGCACTGCAACACGAGACGGAGGAGGGCGAGAGCGCCCGCGCCGCGCCGGAAAAAAACAGAGCCCCGCGTCCCCGCGCCCCGCTCGGCCCGGCGGGGCCGCCCGCCCGCCCAGCCCGTGCCAGGCCGAGAGGCGGGGGGGGCACCGCCGCAGCCCCCCCCCGGCCCCCGGGCTCCGCACGGCCGCCGAGGGTCCCCCCCGCCGCCGGCACCCGGTGTCACCCACCGGCCGCGGCACTCGGGGCCGCCGAGCGCGTCCCCCGGGAGTTCGGGGGGGCTCCGGCTTCACCCGCCGCGCCCGTCCCTGCCTGCGCCCCCGCCGGGGCCACCCGCCCCCCGCTGACGGCTCCCAGGACCAGCGAGCACCGCGGGCCCCGGGCGCGGGACCCGCGCGACCCGCGGCCACCCTGCCCATGCTCCCGAGAGCCCACCCCCCGGCCGACCCACCCCCGGGGGGATTCCGCTCCGGCGGGTGAAACGCCTCGTGGGGATGTTGAGGCTCATGTCCCCAGCGGGCGCCGGGTCCTCAGCGTCCCTGCTCCCGACGAGCGCTCGCTGGGATCATCCTGCATTGCCTCGCACCATGGAGATGCTCAACCCGGAGAGGGCCAACCAACCGCTCATTTTTGCTTTTTTTTTTTTTTGCCCTCCCAAATGAAATAAAAACCCCTCTAACCTCCCTTCTTCAGCTCCAACTCGACTTGTCTACTTTGAGCCAGGATTACAGAACCGGGTAGGGGAGGCAGGTGGAAAATAACCCCGCGGTCCCAATCTCCTCGGCAAAGATTTCAGCCATCTCCAGGCCATTTATGCCTGTTGGTTCCTCTCTTCATCCCCCGAGGTGCAGATATTGCCGCAGATCCCTCTTTTCTCGGAAATTTCCCTTTTCCGTGCAACCCTCCTCTCCCTTCTCCTTATGCACTAGAAAAAATAGTACAACCCTGACGAGGCTTGCAGCATTCAACCGCTTCGCTTAACCCTTTTCTGCCAGGCCCAAAGGAGACGAGGTCGCATTTGTCCCAGTTTTTCTCCTTTTCCTGCATTTTCTCCCCACCACTCTCTCCYCAGCGACTCGCTGAGGAGTTCAGCTGGGTTTGACCTTCCCTGGCTCCTCCGAGCATCACGCCAGAACACCGCAAACACCATCTTCCTTCTGCTGCAGGGAAGGTCTGGCAGCCACAAACCCCCATCTCACCAAAAATCCACCAACCTGCAAGGTTTTATTTATTTTTTAACAAACGCGCCGCTTTCCTCCTGCCCGTAAACTCTCTCCTCCCCTTTCTCCCTTCCCAAAACACCCCGGGTTTGTTTAACAGCACGGAAATGTACTTTGTTTTTATTTAACATGTTGATTTTTATTTGGCATGGGCTCTGGGCTCCTTCCTCTGACTCCAAACCGAGCGCTGACGCTCGGTGCTTGGCAGAGAGGGTTACGGCATCGTCTGAGTTGACATCACCCATCCCAGCACTCAGTTTCTCCTACTTTCTCCCCACCGCCTGTTTTCCTGGCAAACAACCTCCGCCTCCCCCTCAAGCACCTTCAGGGTTAATTCATGCAAATTTGGGGTTTGGAAGGGGGGGGTGGAGGAGGCGAAGCTTTGCCCGAAGCCCCTCAGTTTCGTCCCCGCCCGCGCCGAGCACCGCAGGCGGCGGTCACACGATTTGGGGTCGTGTTTGCCACTCGAGCGCGAATCCCTTCCCTTTGCACCGTCCCCGGCCGGGCTGGGTTTGAGCGGGGGAGCAGCGGGAAGAGGGGGAAGGATGCAGGGATGGGGTTGGGGGTGGGGGGGGAGAGAAAAAGGCACCAACTTACACCGGGCTCTGCAGTAGGGCATGCGGAGAATGCACAAGCAGCCGCTCTGCTCCCGCCGCTGCCGGCACCTCTCACCTCCGGCCCCCCAAACTCGTACCCCGCACTCAACCTCCGAAGGCAGCTCAGCTCCTCCATGAATATTCACAAGATTAATATGAGCGTCTCCCCCCCCCCCCCCCCGCCCCAGCTCCCCCAGCACCCCTCCTCCCAAGCAGGAGACCTAGATTTCAACCACTGGGAAATAATCATATCCCTGGATACACGGTGCTGCCTCGCCATGCGGCTCCGATCCATCCCATGTTCTTGGTGATAGCCTGGATCTGCTCGGGGAGATCCGGGGGTGGAGAAGCACCGGCTCCCCGCGGCTCTGGGGAGGGAGATGGGGCAGGACTGGACCGGCAGGGAATGCCCTTGGCTGGGGCGAGGATGTGGAAAGGAATCATTTCATAGCACTTTGCGTTTGCTGAGGTCCCTTCATGAGGAGGCTTTTCCCACCCCAAAGGAAGGAGATGGCCAAGCTCCTAAGAAAATATAAGATTTGTGGATCAACCCCTGCCTTCGGACAYGAGGGAAATGCATCAACTTGGACCACCCTGCCATCCCCCCATGGCCCCACAAGGAACGCCAGGGAAGCAACAAGTCCCACACGGCTCCTGGCACCTGGGAACACAAGCGCTGGAGGAGGGAAATGGGAATTATTTCTATTCCCACATACAGCAGCCACATTTGTATGGAGCTACCGGTGCTGATGGCGATCGCTCCAGGGACACCCTGAGGTGGCCTGGACCACCCTGAATCCCTGAGAAAATCGGTGCTCGGTGTGGTGCCCAACCATCCAGGGCGATGTGGGGACGTGGTGGGGATAAACCACATTATTGTGGCTCCCTAGGYGCCCGGAGCAGGGGGTGGCACGGACAGAGAGTGGACGCAGCACCGGGGGATGCGATCACCCGCTGCTCCTCCCGAAACCAACAAAAATAATYAAGCCCCAGCCAGGTCCCAATACTGAAAATGAGTGTCTAACTCTATGGAAAATGTCTAATTAATGTCTAACCCTGGGAATCCTTTGTGACCAGCCTTTGCACTACAGGTTTCCCTCCAGCTGGGCAGGAGGCTACTCCGGGTGCAGGTTTTTAACGTCATCTGCCCCATTTTAGCCTCYTCTGGAGGCAGATCTGCCACAGCAGGGCGGGCTGGGTCCAGCAAACGCTCTGCCCGAGGCTGATCCTTATGGGATGTGTGGAAACTGAGGCCGGGCAGGGAACGGCTCCAGCGGAGCTGAATCTCCAGCGCGCTCCTTCCTCCTGCCGCCGCCTGGCGAAGGTTCCGCGGAACCGGGCGGGATTCGTCGTCCCAACGGCACCAGCTCCGCGCAGGGAGAGCCGAGCTCCCGTCTCCGGCAAATCAGGGGGATTTCTGTGAATTGAGTGACGCTCTCTCCCGATTTACTCCCCTAATTGGGAGCTATTATTACCGCCTGTGTGTCTGCGCTCGCCTCCCTCAGCCGCTGACAGCTCCAGACGGATCCCAGCCTCCCGGAGATCCAGACGAGCTGAGCTCTGCACCCACTTGGCTGTTGCACAAGGATTTAACAAGAAGACGCCTTTGCTCAGTATTATTATTAAATAATGATTTCCTCCTGAATTATTTCTCTTATCTCAATGGGTTTTACAGACACCCAAACTGGAATTCTTACCCCGTCTGCGTGGGTGGTGCTGGGAAAAGCACTCGGTGGGAGGATGTTCCCGGAACCGGGCGATCCTGTGTCCAGGGTGATCTCTTCTTGTTTTACTGCCTTTACTCCCAGGGAAGCCTCCGAGGGCTGTTCAGACCCTCTGTTTGTGGCTTTGCAGACACAAATAGCAAAAAATGTGCTTTTCCCCCATATTTTTCCCCCATATCCTGCTGACGGTTGGTTTGGGAGATGCTCCGTGATGTTGGGCTGTGGGGGATGGATGAAAGCCACAGGGCAGGGTTATCCCCAGGCCTGGCCTCTTCCAGAATGGCTGAATTCAAGTCCCAGTGTCACCGGAAAGCCCAACCCACACCCAGCCTCACTCCCCACTGCTCAGGACACTCAGGATGCTCCTTCCAGGGAAGGGGTGGGAGAAGCTTTCCGAAGAGGACAGACCCTGTCCCATCACCATCACACCTCCTGCACAGCCTCAGGCCATGGCAACTCCCCGTGGTGTCCCTCCTGGGGTCCCCATCCCACCTCCYGCAAAGCCAGAGGGACTCTGAGGGCTGGAGCAGATCCCAGCGGCCGTTCCGGGAGGAGGATCCAACCTGGCCCAAGGATTGCCCTGCAGAGGGGTAGGACAGGGCAGAGCACCGAGCCCCATCTCCATCTGAGCCACGCTTTTCCAGCCGGAGGGGTTGACAGAACTGGGCCTGGTGGTGTTTGAGGAGCTGTGAAAGCTGCGAGCGAATTCCCGGGACTGTGATTCCCTCGGCAGGGAAAGCATCCGACCCGCCACCCGCTGCCGACGGCAGAGCGCGGAGCTCCGGGACCCCCGGCACCTCCTCGCCCCTCCCTCGGCGCTGGGGAGAGAGGAGGGGATGCCMAGGGATGTCTAAAAACGAGCAGAGCCTGGGAACACAGCGGCACGGAGCCACGGAGCAGGATCTGCTCTCCCGTGGCAGGTGCTGCTGGTGAATCCCAAAATACCGCGGTGGGATGGGTCAGAGTGGATTCCCCAGCCCGGGGACACGGGGGAAGGATCGGGAGTGAGGCAGAAAAGGAGGAGCAGAGCAAAAAGAGCTGCTGGGAAGGGCTCCTGGCCCCTGGGAGAATCTCCTGAACCTTGGGAGAATATCCTGGAGCCCTGGACAATCTCCTGGATGCTGCAAGGATCTCCTAATCCCTGGGAGAATGTCCTGGTCTGTGGTTCTCCTGGGCGCTGGGAAGGCACGACTGGTGAAGGCAGAACAGCAAAAATCACCTGCCTGCAAAGCAAACATTAAACACCTTCTCCCTCTGGATTTCTCCAAGGTGTTTTTCAGTATAAAATACCCAATTATTTTAAAAACAGCTCCTTTGGGTTCCAGTCTGAATTCTCATCCGGTCAAGACAGCTGAGTTGCYACATTTTGCCTCCAACGATGCTCCAGCAGCCTGGAGAGCCACTCTGGAGAGGAGCTGGGCACTGCTCACTGAAATAAAAGTCTTTTAGCTCAAAAACATGGCAAAGGACCTCAGTTCTCGGATGACTGGGAATATTTCCTGCCAGGCTCTGCTGCTGGGCTGGGGCTGGTGCAGGGTGGGGGTTGGGCCTGGAGGGTGTCTCCCGCCTGGGCTGCTCCAAAAGGGTCCCAAAGCCACTTGATTTCACTTGCACAACAGGACAGGGCAAATTCAGGAAGGGAAAAGGAATCAGAAGGCTCCTCCTTCCAGCCAGGGGTGAGGGATTTCTGCTCTGGAAGCAGCCACGGCTCACAGGCCTGCACAGCATCCCTGACAGAGCCCCCACCATCCCTGGGGTTTATTGCAGTGTCACCTGAGCCCTGTGGCTCTGGACCACCGCTGAGGGG
Organism: Amblyornis subalaris; assembly: GCA_018881555.1. Taxonomy (NCBI): domain Eukaryota; kingdom Metazoa; phylum Chordata; class Aves; order Passeriformes; family Ptilonorhynchidae; genus Amblyornis; species Amblyornis subalaris. The sequence continues at coordinate 2,176,173 of JACAXG010000081.1, read as the reverse complement.
ACCCAGCCAAGTCCCTCTGTCCTTCCAGTCCTCCTGCTCCGGAGGGACCAAGCACGGAGTCGCTTCAGGGCTCCAGATGTGCCCAAAGCTTTATCCATGATGCCAACTAAACACCTGCCRATTAAACAGCAGCTTTGCCGAGCCAGGGCTGGCTGTGGCACCCCAGGACAGAGGAGAGATCATGACCATCTCCGTTTCTTCTTCCTCAGGTCAGGATTTCTTCTTCCACCAGCCCATGCCCATCTCCCAGTGCAGCATCCCTCATCCTCCAGCCCCGGGGGCTGCTGCTCTCCAAGAAACAGGGAAGTAGGGCCGAAAGTTGAAACCTTCTGGTTGTTGAGATTAGGGAAGAGAAGAGTAAGGGGAGAGGGGAGAAACCTGCGGGGGAGATGGCCAAAACCTCTGGTGGAAAGGGCCAAACCCTCCTTTGGAGACGAGCAGCGCCTGCAGACAGATTTCCTTCGCCCGGGGGGAGCTGTAGGTGACCTCAGGGTCCCCTCTGTACCTCCCCAAGGGGACACAGCCCCTTCCAGCCACCAGCCCCGGGGCTGGCTCCCCGTGCAGGCCATGCCCGGGGTGGAAGCCTCTCCCCCACGGCACAGGCGGGGCGAGCAGCCCTGCCGACGCCGTTTTTAGAGCCCGCGGGTCTCAGCCCCAGCGCCTGGTGCTGCTGGGCGGGGGCCGAGAGCTGCTGGAGGTCAGGGCTGGGACGCGGAGCAGGGTGAGATGTTCCCGTCAGCCCGGGCTCTCCTCCCTGCCGGGAGCAGCAGGGCTGCAAACACGCCGCGAGGGAAGGTGGTTTGAGAGGATGAGCTCCCTCTTCTCCTCCTCCCACGCGGAGCTGYTGCAGGGAGGAGCCGCCGGCTCGGGCTGGGAGTGCCCTCCCCACCCCCCGGGCACGGTGGCACCGAGGCAGCTCCGGCCACGAGATGGCCCTGAGCGGAGTGGCCGCAGAGCTGGGCCACACTCACGGGACGTGCCGGCCCCATGGCCGTGCCAGACGGGGAGCTGTGCCAAATCGTGGAATCCCAGATGGTTTGGGTTGGAAGGAGCTTAAAGTCCATCCAGTCCCATCCCCTGCTAWGGGCAGGGACACGTTCCACCAGCCCAGGTTGCTCCAAGCCCTGTCCAACCTGGCCTTGGGCACTTCCAGGGATGGGGCAGCCACAGCTTCTCTGGGCAACCTGTGCCAGGGCCTCCCCACCCTCACAGGGAACAATTTCTTCCTGTATCGACTCTAAATCGACCCTTTTCAGTTAAAATCCGGGTCATGCCAAATCTGGGCCGTGCCAGATCCCGAGCCGTGCCAAACTATGAGCTGTGCCAAACTGTGGATCCACACTCGGCCAAATTGTGGATCGTGCCTCTTCGGGAGCCGTGCCAAATTCCAGGCCAGCCCAGCCCACTCTTCCTGGCCCCCAATCCCTCTGTAAGCCCAGCTGTTCTCACCCTMCAACCCACACCCCCCATATCTCTGCTGCCCAGCACCGTTCCCTGCCCTGCAGCCTCCCCTGGGAATGGCCATGCCATGGTGGAAAATTCCTGGAATAAAAAAGCCAGGATTTYTTTTTTTTTTCTTCCCAAAGAATTTGGAGGACACTCACTCATTATTTTTCGCCCCTGCTGAGCTGGTGGGAGCGGCTGGAGAGGCCCCATCGTGGTGGCACCAACCTGACCCTGGGGATGTCCCCAGCAGCTCTGGGCCACTGCTGTGTCCGGTGAGCCGGGCAGGGGACAGCTCCAGGGCTGAGGTGGCACGGGCAGGATGCAGTGTGACACGTCCAAGGCTGTGTGGGAGGCAGTGCCAGAGCCCCATCTGCTCCCCCCGGGACCCAGACCCCACAGCCCCATCCCCGGGATCCGTGGGGAATGTCCCCCCGCTCCGTGGGGAATGCCGCTGACAGGCAGCCTCCTCTTCCCCGTCATTCCTCTGTATTTACTATTTCTTCCCCTCCCACCCCCTCTTTTGGGAAGAGCCAGACTTCCCCGTTCCCATGGAAACACTCCCCCTCTCCCCTCATTTCTTCAAAGAGGTTTTCATCCCTTTCTTTCAAAAATCGCTATTTTTAGCCACGGCTTCCCCTTCTCCCCCTCCCCACGCTCCGCTTCCCGCTCACGTTTTCCCAGACAAGGAGCACCCCTGAGCACCCGTGGGAGCCGTGGGATCACCCCCAGGGCCGGTGACTCGGCCAGGGCAGGAGCAGCTCAGATCCACGGTCCAGATCCCGATGGTTCCCTCGATCTGTGCTCAAACCCCCCGGGGCTGTGGAATGTTGGCAGATAAAGGAAGTGCTTGTGTTAGCGGGAAGGGCCTGGGAGCATCCCAAATCCCTTCACTCTGTGGAATCACCGTCCTTGCAGCATCCTCTGTGATCCCACAGGGAAGCCAGGGGAATATTTCCTCTCCTACCATCAGGATAAACCAAGAGGTGCCTCTCACACCCGACAGAGCAGGAGATAAAGTCTCTTCCAGCCTTCCCAAATCCCGACAGGGCAGAAACACCACCCAAATCCTCGGGATCGGGGCTGCCTGTGGACAAACGTGGTGAGGGAAGGGGCTGGAAGCGCAGCACTGGGAGAACAAAATCTATCAATAAATTGAATAATAACAAATGGCCTGGACAAGGTGCTGTGAAGTAAAGGAGAATTCCATACGGGGAATTACAACCTTAGCATTGCCATGGATCAATATGACAGCAGAGGGGTGGATAACCACCCTTGGAGAAGGATGCCAGGCCTCACAGGTTGGAATACAAAGGAAGGTCCCTTCGGATCCACTCAAAAGATAGCAAGTGAAGTATCCAAGACAAGGGCTCCTTAGCAAGGCGTGGTTTGAGGAGCAGGGAAATACCTGTAGGAGCCTGACTCCAGGCTGGAAGAGCATCCAGCATCCTGGAAAAGTCACGCTTGGAAGAGCCGGACGCTCTGGCTTGGAAAGAGGRACAGGACACAGGTCATTAAAACCCTGCACGGTGCTGAGGTGACGAGCAGGGGGTGGCGAATCCATATTTCTTCATAATGCAGGGAGGAAATGGCTCCCGGGGAAATTCCCAGGCAGGAAATTTCAAGGCAGCTGGGGAAGGATTTACGGAGCAGCTCCGCTGCGAGGAGCTGCCGGAGCTGCCACAGCCACCAGGCCCCCCGTGGGATGCCCACACTCGGCTAAGGAGGGCAAAGCAGGGGCCAAAAGGCAGCAGAAACCACAGCCAGGCTCCTCCAGAGCTTTATTGAAACCGAATTTATCCATGAGAAACCTCCCAGCAGCAGTGCCCGCTCCAGGGGTGGCTCCCAGCACCCAGCACTGGGGGCATTTGCCCAGTGCCCTCCACAGCCTCTGGGGGTGAAGAAGGAAAGATCCACCCTGGAATCACACCTGACCCCCCCAGCATCTCTGCTCCTGGCAGCTCTTCCCTTAAATATTGGTGAATACAGCCTGGCTCGGGCACACACTGCCGGCACTGACCCATCCTGTCCCTCTGCAGCACTGACCA
>JACAXG010000081.1:2131456-2172062 GCA_018881555.1 Amblyornis subalaris | reverse complement strand
TCCTGTCCCTCTGCCAGCACTGACCATGTCCTGTCCCTCTGCCAGCACTGACCGTGTCCTGTCCCTCTGGASCACTGACCRTGTCCTGTCCYTCTGCCAGCACTGACCACGTCCTGTCCCTCTGCCGCTCCTCGGTGTTCTCCATGCACTGACCACCCCAAGTTTGGCCTGGAAACCCTACAAACCCCATGGGGGCTGGGGCTGGGCCTCAAATCAAGATTGCCCCTGGACTGGGTATGGGAACATCTCCCTCCACTCCTCAGTGTGGTGTGGGAGGTGTTTCCTGTGGCTCCCTGGGCCATCCCAGGTGGCACACACCAGACCTGCTGGACCTGTCCTTGCTCCGGGGCTGGTCTGGCTGGTGCCAGTCGTGCCCCATCTGCCTCTCGGGGTTTGCCACATCCTGTTTTTCCCRGATGCTTCAGCACTCCTCGTGTCAACCGAAACCTGCAGCTGGGGACACCGCAGACATTCGGGGAGCTGATACAGAAATCGAGGTCACAGCAGGGAAAGAAGCAGYGAAAGTTGCTAAAACCCACCCCAGAGAGACCCTGAACCGGCTGAAACCTGCCCCTGCCACCCCCACGGGCCAGGAGCCGCTGTGGTAGCATCCAGCACAGCCCCACCGAGAGAATTCGGGAATATTGGGGCTGAAGCTGATTTTGCTCATCGTGGATCATCCTCCCCCAGCAGAGCTGGTGCTCCCAGCAGACCTCGAGAGCAGAGAGAGCTGAAACCACACAGAGCAGCSCCAGCACCCAGTGCTGCTTTTCTAGGAACTTCTTTGACCCTATCAGAATTCCTGAGGCCGGCAGGGGCAAGATGTTTTGTAAAGCTCAGGAATTTGAGGTTCTCCCTCCATCATTACTGAATTCCCCCGGTTTGATCCCGTCCAGGGTGGCTGTGGGCACAGGTGGCTGCTGCTCTGCTCCCGCTCCTGAGCCCCCCAGCTCGGCACCTGGAGCTTCTCATGGGATTTCTGCCTGGATTTCAGTCCCAGGATTGGGATTTGCACAAATAGCCAGGTCATTTGGGATAACAGTCTGTGCTCCTGGCTCGGTGACCACTGAAAGGAAATCCCTTGGCAGGAGCCTGGGACCTGTGGCCCTGGGACAGAGCAGCACTTGAATGCCCAGCCCAAGCCATTTTATCATGGAATCATGGAGTCATGGAACCCTGGAGTGGTTTGGATGGGAAGGGACCTTAAATTTCATCTCATTCCACCCCCTGCCATGGGCAGGGACACCTTCCACTATCCCAGCTTGCTCCAGCCTGGCCTTGGACACTCCCAGGGACGGGGCAGCCACAGCTTCTCCAGGCAGCAGAGGAGAAACAGCTTCAATATTTTGAAGGCAACCAAAACCCTAAACCAAACCTTTGACTCTCTTTGGCCACTTTCACTTTCGGGTGAAGCTCCCAGACGTGCTTGGAAGCCAAGAGTGAGGTTTTCAAACGAGCTGCAGAGCTCATTTTGCAGGATTTCCATCCGTGCTGGGAGCGGGCGGGGCAGACCCCGCGCAGCCCCTGTGCCGGAATTCCCTGTGCCGGAATTCCCTGTGCCGGAATTCCCTGTGCCGCAGCACCGTCCCTGCCATCCCTTCCTGGGACGCTTCAGCAACATTTTAAGGCTTTGCCTGGGGCTCTTTCAGTCCAGGTGGCTGCCTGGGATGCCGGAAATGTGCGGATTTTCCCCTGGCATTTTATTTCTGCAGCAGGGTGAATTGGACTCCTGCGAATGGCATTAAATTTCGGATTATTTCACCCTGAAAAATGAATTCACCCGGAGGACTCCCCTCAAACCTCCTCCCACCACCCCTTTCCACCCCAACATCTCCCCTTCCCCCTCTGCAGTGCCAAACACCACGCGCTGCGTTTCAGCCGTTTTATTGAACTTTGCGTATGAAAGAACAGTTTCGAGTTCGAAGGAGAGAAAAAAAAAAAAACCAAACCATTAAAAAAATAAATTCAACATCAGGTTTAAAAAAAAAAACAAAAAAACAGCAAAAAATCACTTTTTTTTTTTTTACTGGGAACTGAACACAAGGCCCACACCACGGTGGAGTCACCAGCACGAGGGGATGAGCAGCTGGTTTTAGCATCASACTGGTATCAAAAAACCCCAAATTTTAAACACTTGCAACACAGCTCACTGGAAAACCAGAGCTGAAAACGAACTCGGAGTAACAAGACTGCGTTTAACGCCTCCGGTCCCGAATGGCATCGCTCCTGCGGCACCTGCTCAGGATTTAGGGACGAGTTCAGGTATTTTCAGCCCCGTACGCTGAATTTCACAATATCTCACTGCGGGCACACCCAGGGCGTGTCCCGGGCTGGGACAGCCACGGAAAGGTTTCTGCGTTACCCAGCTGTGAAGGGAGGAAAGCAAAGCCAAAATTGTATCCAGCCGCCTCCATCCCGGGAACATTCCGTGGAAATCGGTTGCATAGTAAAAGGATGGGAAATTAAGAAAAAAGAGCTGCTCCTGTGCTGGAGGTGGAGGGAATGTTGCCCTTTTGCCACGTTTTGGGTGTCAGATGATTAATTAGGAGCTTGTTCTCCTTGGAAGGTGCCAAATTCAGCCCTGGGAGGGCGATTTTCCTGCAAGAGCAATTGGGATAACCAAGTGCAATTCCAGGGCAGCAGCAGGGATGTGGCAGCAAACCCCTCATTTTGCATGAAAACTCCACTATTTCAGGCACTTCTCAACTGCATTTTCCCTTAATACCTTTTGACTCACAATTCCAGCTCTATCCATGACTCGTGCGTTGCCAGGCGAATCGTCCTGCTCCGAAATCCCCCTCTGGAGTAGGAATGATGCACACAAAGCCCAGCAGCAGTGCCTGGCCTTGCCGTGGTCGGAGGTGTGTTATGGACAGCACCAGGCAGAGCTGTCTCAGAGCATTCCCTCTAAAGATGCACTGATGACATCATCTTGGAAAAGCAGGAAAAAMGGGAAAAAGAAATATAATTTATCTGTATCAGAGGCTGGTGGCTTGGAATGTGTGATTTAATTCACCCAGGGCTGCTGCTTGGCTTTAATCTCAGGTTGAGGGACAGACTTCCAGATGAGTTTGTGCAATGCAGGAGAGTGGGGAACTTTCAAGGGAGAACAACTCTCTCAGAAATTCCTTAATTTTAGAAGGATTCAGTAGCAATTGCAGCATTTGAACACCTGGCTCGGAAAACACCTGGGTGAGTGAGGTAATGGAGCCTCCAGCGCGCTCCAGGCTGGATTCTGACATGTCAATCCTGCAGGGGTTTGCTTGTGGAAAGAGGCTGCAGGTTGGGATGGGACCGCAGGAATCGTAAAATCGTAGAATGAACAGAATCGAATCCCAGAATGGTTTGGGTTGGGAGGGACCTTAAAGCCCATCCTGCTCCCACGGGCGGGGACACCTTCCACTATCCCAGGTTGCTCCAAGTCCCATCTGGCCTGGCCTTGGRCACTTCCAGGGATGGGGCAGCCACAGCTTCTCTGGGCAACCTGTGCCAGGGCCTCACCCAATCCTGACTTTTCCCCCAAATCCATCAGGGCGAAGCAGCCTCCCTGCATTCCCTCCCTGCCTCCGACGGCCCATTCCAGCCTCGCCGCTAAGCCCCATCCCTGCGCTGCGTCCCCTGAGCCCTCGTTAGTGCCCTGAGACACTTTTGGAGATCTTTTCCTTTCTCATTTTGCTGCCTTCTTAAAACGGCTCAAACCGCGTCACCGCGGGGAGCGGCTTTGCGTGACCCCACGCCGGCCCCGCTCCCCAGATCCGCTTTTCCTGCCTCTCCTCCGGCTCGGAGCCAACGGCAGAGCTCTCATCCCTTTAATTGCACCCTCAAATTGACGGGGGAGGGTGGGTGACGGCGCCGGGCCGGGCCCAGAGCGGCGGTGCCGACGTGTTCAGCGTCCCAAGCGCCCGCCTGAGCGCGACAGCTCCGAGCGCGGCTTTGAAGGGCTATGAATAAAGATGAGCAGCCTGCCTCGGGATGATTATGGGAATCAAAGCACGCTGTTTTTTGGATCTTCTCTTGATGTCAGCCATCATTAAATCGCTGCCTTATTTTTTTTTGGTTTTTTTAATCGGCTGGATACATTTTTAATTCGCCTTCCCTCGCCGCATCCAGCCCCGCGCTGCCAGCGCGGCTGTCCCGGGGCGAGGGGTGGCAGCCCCAGGCTGGAGTCAGGGTGCTGCCAAGGCTGGACCGGCAGTTAAAGACCACCAAACTCTCCATTATTTTGGAAAAGCACATTAACGCCAGCTGGCTCGGCGGCCAAGCGCARGGAACCCCCGAGCACGGAGCGATGCCAGCGGGGACAACACCGGGGAGAGGGTGGCATTTGGCAGGATTGTCATCGGGGTGGCACATCCGGGGGGTGGCTGGCACCCACCAGCCCAGCAGGGTGAAAGGTTTTTCCCACCGCTTTAACAATAAAARTACAGTTTTGAGCCAGAACAGAGACGCTGTAACAAGTGGCTACGGAAAACAGACGAGGTATAATTATGTTACAGACACACACGCACACGCCATAAAAAAAGCTCTCTGTAACACCGGTGAAAAATAAAAATAACTTTAGTASTGATACATTCTATCCCCCGTTTTAAGGGCTACTAGATCATGTTCCGAAAGAAACTAAATATAACACCTTTGGGACCAGGGCTTCCCAAGATCCAGGTCTGTGTTGCATTCCAGAAAATCAATTCTCCTCCCGCTAATGGGCCATTACCTGTGCGGGCAGCCCGGGGCCCCCCTCCCTTCCCGGGGGGCTGCGGCYGCTGGCAGCCCGAACCCATCAGCGCGGCGGAAGGGCGGGTTTGGGGTCAGTCTCTCACGATTTCAGGGTCGCTGGAGCTTTCGTTCAGCCTCCTCCGCGGGCCCAGGAGAGCACCACGAACCTGTCACGCCGCGGGGAGGCTGCGAACAAACGCGTGCTGCAGCTCCGCGGGGCTTTTGGAGGTGAGATGTCCCAAAAAAGCCTGGCTCCGTCTCCCCCAGCCTGCCAGCAGCTCCCCCCGGGGCAGTGGGAAGAGCACCTTGGAATTCCCAGCGATGGGAACGGCTCAGCCCTCACCCCCCCAAACACCGGGCGCTTTTCCAGGGATTTTTAAAGGGGTCTTTTGAGGTCTCTGAGATTTTGTGGTCTGAGCGTGAATTCATTTGGGTGCCGGGGAGCTGCGGGGTGAGCCAGGACACGGCTCCSCGGGGCAGGGATGCCTGGGAGGGGTTCGGCTGTGCCAGGGGCAGGAGCTCTGCCATCCATCCTCACACCGGGATCCGCCGGCAGAGCAATTTGCTGGAAGATCCCACGGAGAAGCTCCCTCTCCCCCACCCCCACCACGGGCTGGCCTCCGGGCAGGGCACGGCCGAACCAAGTTAATGAGAGCCGCTGCTCTAATTAGCTGTAATTTGTGCAGGCGCTTTCGCRCCGCATCGATTTCACACCGCGGCTCCTTTCACCTCCGCGATTCCCTGGAATCCCTGGGAGCCTCGGTACCCTCAGCTCAACTCCGAGGGCTCAGGACCTGTTCCATGGGCTCTTCCAGCAGTCCTGGCCCCCAGTCCCACTCTCCCTCTGCGCCTCGTGCTGCTAAAGCCGGGATAAGCCCAGGTGCCGGCAGCAGCGACCCTTTCTCCTCCGTTCATCCACAGCTCCGGTGACCACGGGGTTTCTGCCACGCTGGGAATTAATGCAAGAGGAGCAACGTCCCGCTGAGAGCCAGATCCATATTTGCTCTCCGTTCTTCAGCTGATTAAATCGACTAAAACCGCTGGGTTTAACACTTGTGCTTCTTTTCTCGCCGTCTCAGCCCATCCTGCACCTCTGCAGAGCCCCAGGGATTTCCGTGTTTGGGCCCCGCCAAGTCCTTCTCCCACGAGCAAAGTCTCCCCCACCAASGATGCGCCTGCCGTGGCAGGAGGAGGAATTCCAGCCAGGAAATCATCTATGTTTGAAAAACCAACAAAATAAACGCGACTTCACCAAAATTTTCAAGCATCACCTCGTTTCCCAAGGTTAAGGGAATTCCTCAATCCGAGTTTCAGCCGAGGTGTGAGGGTCTCGCTCGTCTTCTGTGCAAAGACAGACATGCAGTGCAGACAGTTGGCTGCTTTGCCACGAATATTCCCAAGTTTTCCCATTTCCGAGCCTTTCTTCCAGGGAGGCGTTGGTTTAAGTGCCTCCTCGCTGGGGCTGTGCCTCGAAGCATCCCACGTGTGTCTCCCGAGGGTGTTCCGTGTGAAATGCAGGCTGGGGGAAGGATCCAGGCTTTGCTGCTTCCTTCGGGCAGAGTGGGCCTTGCTCCACCTTCCAGGGACCTGGTGGGGACCTCCTTGGACACACAGCACGATCAGCAGCATCAGTTCACGAGTCTTTCTCACACACAACGATTTTGTTYCCTGTGGCCTCCCCTGGAGCAGCCTCTGCTTCAGAGGGAGCTSCAGCTCCAGCTTGGTTCTGTCCAGTCCAAATGGACATTCCCCAAACCATTCCCAGGGAATTCTTGCACTGCAGACACAGAGGTTCCTGTGCTCAGCTGAGTGCCTCCAACGTTATTTTCACCCTTAAATCCGACGCCGTTCCAAGTATCTGCTCCTCCCACAGAGGATGTGCTGGGAGGGTTTTGGCCTCCAAGTCGGGATGGAGGCAGCGTGAGGAGGTGGATGAGGCTGGGAAGGGGGAAAAGAGGGAGCCAGGAGCAGGAGAGCCCATCAACCCCCTTGCCATTTGCATTTATCCCTTTGCCATTTGCATTTATCCCTTTGCACGCCATTTATCCTTCTGCATTTATCCCTTTGCACCAGGATAACATTGATCCCTGCAGTCCTGGGAATCGCAGTGAGGTTGCAGAAAGCCCGGCTTTAACAGCTTCCCAGCCCAGCACGGGCAGCCCACGGATCTAAACCTGCCACCCAAAAACCTCATCGTGCAAAGTGAAACAGCATCGGGCAAAGGAGGGATGGAATTCCTGATAATTATAGATTTAGCAAGGCAATACTGGAATATTCCCATGGGACTGAAGCACTGTGGAGGTGCAGAGCAGGGCACAGARGCTCTCATGAAATGAAGCAGGAGCATGATCAGCCAGGATTTGGGTTTTTAGACCTTTTCCACCCTGGAAATTCGATTTTTCCTTCCTTTTCCACGGAGTGATCCTGAAAGCAAGGCAGAGCTCGCCAACCGTTTGACACCATTTTCCCCAGCACCGGCGGAGATGTCACTTCCCTAATAAGGATTTAAAGTAAATCACAGCCTTTGGTACAGCACAGAGCTACTTATAAAGGGCATTTCCAGGCAAGTGAGAAAAATGGGACAGAAGATTCCCGAGGAGCTGAGAACAGCCCGTGGCCTTCGCCAGGGAACAGCGACAGCGACCGAGCTCCCCCCACTCCCTCCCACCCCGAGCAAAACACTTGGGCTGAGTTTTAGCAGCTCTGCTGAACATTTCCTTTCTGGTTGCTTCATCTTTCAAGCGATTTTTTTTTTTTTTTTTTTTTTTAAATAATAATAAAAAAAGACTGAAGTAATGTCCAGGTGATTTCCGTCTCTCCTCCTTTTTCCTGGCTTTGCTCAGCCTCGTTCTACTGCACACGACTTGAAGACAATCTTCTGGCTCCAGAGGTGCTCCCTCCTGCGTAATGCACTTGGTAGAAAACACAGATAACGTGGGAAATATTCCATATATAAATATATATATGTGGAATATGGGCGTAGCTGGGGAGGACRGACCCTCTGTCGGTCACCGTGTCCGGGATGTTTGGGATGTTTGTCCTTTCCTCGGAGATGTTTTGCTKCTCAACACAGTCCTGAAGGTCTTCATTTCCAAACTTCTTCTGTTTTCTGTTGGGCAGAGCAAAGAACCCCTTTTATGCACAGCTTTGGAAAACAACCAGCAGTTGGTTTTTTTTTTTTTCAAAGTAGAGTGGAAGAGATGTTGCACATTGTTCTTCCCTGACAAATTCCCATCTCCATTCCCCACGAATGCGAAGTGAAAATTTGCTAATTAAAATTCTTTAATGGACTAAATGCCACACAGTCTAAAGTGAGCTAAAGATAGCAAAAAGATTCATTAAATATATTCTGGTTATTAACTATTATCTCACATCAAGCTCCAAATCCAGAATAATTAGCACCAAGTGGGTTTTCCTCATCAGGTTTTTATCTTAATCAAGCTGGGTTTGTTCTGACCCCATATAATCCACGAGATATTGAGCAACTGGTTGATTTTATAAACCCAGTCCGGGGGATGGCAGGAGCTGGGGCTGATCCCAGTCCCAGAGCTTGGACTGTGGAGTCGCTCCCGCAGGGCTCAACCCCAAAATCCCATTTGTTTGATGTGGGGATGGGGATGTCCAACAAAGGGCCAAAAAATCSCCCAATCTCTGCAGAGCCGGAGCCACGAGTGCTGAATCCAAGYGGAATTGCAGCCACAACTCTACAGCAGGAGGAGGCTCGGCCTGACTCCTGTTTTAACGCAGGGAGATGCTCTGCTCTGTCTTTAAGACCCTGAAATTTCTAGAAATTTCCTTCAACTCTTTGTATCCCTCTCATTTCCCGAAAAGTCCGTGTTCTGCCTTTAGTTCCCACCACAGCAATCAGAGCATTCCCATCCCCCAGAGCAGCCTGTGTGAGCCGGGAGCTCCCTTAGGAGCCCGTGAGGAGGGAARGGTTGGGAGGAGCTGCAGCCACAGCTCGGAGCCTGGCCTGAGGCACCAGGACATCCCCCAGCTCGGCCCCAAAATCAGCCTGTTTTCCCCAAAGGGAGAGGCAGGATGGAGATCAGCCGGCTGGGATCCAGGCACTGAGGAGGGAGAGACCTGTCCTCTGGACGCTGCAGGGATGAGGATGTAGGGATGGGGACGCTGCAGGGATGAGGATGTAGGGATGGGGATGCTGCAGGGATGAGGATGTAGGGATGGGGATGCCGCAGGGATGAGGATGTAGGGATGGGGACGTTGCAGGGGTGATGGGAATGCAGGAATGAAGTTGCAGGAATAATGAGGATGTGGGAACGAGGTTGTAAGGATAATGAAGTTGCAGGGATGATGACGTTGCAGGGATGATGAGGATACAGGGATGAAGAAGATGCAGGGATGAAGGTGCAGGGATAATGGGGATGCAGGGATATGAGGATACAGGAATGATGCTACAGGGTTGATGACGCAGGGGTGATGAGGATGCAGGGATGACAAAATTGCAGGTGAAGTTGCAGGGATGATGAGGATGCATTTGCAGGAATGATGAGGGTACAGGGATGATGATGTTGCAGGGATGATGACGTAACAGGGATGAGGATGCAGGGATGACAAGAATTCAGGAATGAAGAGGATTCAGGGATGAAGTTGCAGGGATGATGAGGATGCATGGAGGATGAGGTTGCAGCTATGATGAAATTGCAGGGATGATGTTGCCAGGATAAGGAGGATGCAGGAATGAGGATGCAGGAATGAGGATGCAGGGATGATGAGGATGCAGGGATGATGAGGATGCAGGGATGGTGATGATGTTATGGGGATGACGAGGATGCATCTGCAGGGCTGATGAGGATGCAGGGATGGTGATGTTGCAGGAATGACGCTAAAATCCAGCAGAGAAAGGAGAGAGGTGGGAATTCCCTCCGGGAGCAAAGCTCCCCTCGCAAGGCAGTGCAGCCCTGGGGAAAGGAGCTTCCAGAGGGGCTCAGTGCTCCCAGCAAGGATCTCAGCCCAGCCCCTTGTTCAAGCACCAGCTTATCCTGAAGTGCCAGCAGGAGCATTCCCAGGCTTAGAGCTGGCTGGGCTTTCTGCTTTATTGGCCTGGGCTTGATGGGGGATTACACCCCCTCCCACCTGCCAGCCGGGAAGAGCTCCAAGCTGCCGGGATCCTCGAGGATCCCTGGAGTTACACACTCAGTAAATAAACACACAAATAACACCCAAAGAGCACCTTCAGCCCGGGAAGTGCCACTGGCTTGGGCACGAAGGGGATGGTGGAGCTGGGACTCTGCAGATGAAGAAGTAAATAACAATTTTTTTTCCCACCAGGCAAATAATGCAGTGTTTTGGGATACCCTGGAGCCTTTCCAAGATGTGTCCTTGCCTGTGAGGAAAGGAATGCCAAATGCTCAGCCTGACAATGGTGTTGTTTCCCTGGGTTCAGTAGGAACAGCAGTGGGAGTGAGAAGGCAGGAGCGTTCAGGAGCTATCCCTGCTCCGGCTCCTGAAGGGATCCAGATGTCTTTCCACCGCACAGGGGTGAGGAAATCCTCTCTATCCCAAGAGGAATAGAGGATATTACACAGCAGCCACAAAAATTAGTTGTTTTTAAATCGGCTGAGCCAAATAACTTCAATCCAAGCACTCAGAGCTGGCGGAGCAGCTCSTGGGAGTGAGGATCTCCTGAGTCCTTCCAGAGGACTGGAAAACAGCTCCTGTTTGGGACAGGTTTTTAAGGGATAAACCTGCAGAAATGATGGGTCTGGCCATCTGTCGCTGATCCCAAGCAATATGCTGGAAAGGCTGAGAGTCCTAATACGGAATGAAAGAGGAAGATTTAATTGATGCCAATCAACGCAGGGTCAGGGAAAACAGATCTTATCATATTAATTGATATCTCTTCTCCCCGAGTCCCACGCTTGGCTGATAAAGGTGCTTGTGCAAAGCTCTCCTCCCAGGGAATTGCAGGGCAGTTGGGTTAAGAAAAAGGAGCRATAAAGCCAAATTCCCAGGAGATCTCCCGAGTGAAAAGCCCAGCTGGACCCAGGTCGCGTTCCCTGCTCGCTCCTCCTCGGGCTCCCTGTGCTTTCTCAGAGCATTTTGCAACCAGGATTGGTCCAGACATCCCTGAAAGTTTCCAGCCCTGGGACAGAACAGCCCAGGCTTCTTTCTGATGCTGCAGAAAGAAGATTTCCTGCCTTAATTCCAAAGGATTTAAAGCGAGGAATATCATTCAGGCCTCAGTGCAGAGGCACAAAACCCCTCAAACCTGCAGTGCTACASCCACTTCACAGCAATTCCTGCCTCATCCTTCCTGCAAACCCAAATTCCCAGCAGGACAGGGCCATTTGAAGCCCAAACTTCTYATGTCTCATTCCTGACCCACTGCAGCACCGTGGGGTTGGAATTGTTACAGAGCCACGGTGGCAGCTCCAAGCAGAGACYGGCAAGGAGGGGGAAGAGGGTTCTCAACCTTAAATTCACAGAGATTTCAGGAGAAACGGGCCAGAAGGGTGGAAAAGGGAAGCTGCAGAGTGCAGAACTCCCAGGAAAGGAGGATGGTGGTGGGAAGGGAGAYGAAGGCAGAGCTGGCAGCCCAGGGAGCTGGGTGAACCCTCGGGCTTCCCCCCAGCCAGGGGAAACAACTGCGGTTCTTGGGGTACCCAGGGGAGGGTCTGCAGGCTTTTCCAGCCTCGAGAGAGCTGAATCCCGTAAAACCTTTGGAGGAGTCCTTCAAAACCACCACTCCCTTCCCCAGTGGGTTTCGCTGCAAACACTGCCCGAAGCTGCTCAGGCTCATTCACGGATGGGGAAACTGAGGCACGGAGGAGCCAACCTGCCCAAAGCCCGGGCAGCAAACCCCACAGCGCTCCCACCCTGCGGGTCTGGGAGCAGGGACACATTTCCACGGGCTAACAACCCCAATCCCCCCGAACGGCATCCCCCACCAGGCGCACCGCGCTCGGCTCCTTCCTCGCACCGACAGCAAATACAAAAATCACTTTGCAAAGTGTTCATCCCACCCATGTCCCATCCCAAACTTTCGCTTCCCACCAGAGCCACGCCCCGAGGACAGACCCCGCTGCAGCAGCCCCGACCCTGCTGCCACGGCTGAGCCTTCCGTGCTTCCACCACCAACCAAACCACGACACGGCCCCGGAGGATTTTCCATATCCGTTCTACGACGGCGCTTTGGAGGAAGCAAAGCAAAGCATCTGGCGCTGGTCAGCCCCAAAATAAACCCGAGGGCGCTTTGGGGMGAGCAGAGGTGGCCACCGGCTCATCTTCCCACGCAAGCCACACGCCCGAGCCCGGCGTGCTCGGAGATGCTAAAARCGAAGCGCGAGCCCCGCAGCAGAGCAACGGAGCTTCGCCGCGCTCAGAAAAGCGTCGGAAGTGCAAGTCCCGAGGAAATGRATCACTCCCAAGCAAACCCTGCAGCGCCTGCTGCCGTCGGGGCCTCACGGCGAGGGCGCGGAGCCGGCACGGCACGGCCGCTCCCGCTCCGGGGAGGGGAACAGCAGCGATCCCCCAGCGTTCCGGCCGCTCCCGGCTCCAGTGAGGAGCTGAAGGAGATGGGAGACGTGTTCTGATTTACTTGAGCGTGTCTTGGTTCGTAAGGAGCAGAGACGAGTGACGGTGCCCCGCGGGGAGGTTTCCCTGCCCTGCTGCTCAGCAGCCTCGGCACGGAAAATTCAGGCTCTGGGCGGTGATGAGGCACAGACGGACCCTGGGACCTGATTCCTGGAGGGAAAAGCACAGAGGGGCTCGGGGGGGTTGTGTTTGTGGCTGAGTTTCGCCAGGAACAGGGATAAAAGGGCGGCGTGGGACCCCACACACATCCCCCTTCCATGCGCGGGGTGGYTCTCAGGAGCAGGATCTGGGATTTGCCGAGGGACAAAGAGCAGGAGTCCCATGCTGACCGTCAGGGGGGATGAATATCACTGGGASACGGACACCATTACTCATTCTCCTGTCTGGGAAGCCAAGCATGGGAGTAAAAGGCCTCGATTGTATCCCAGGCTCAACCACAGCGGAGCCGGGAGAGCTCCCGTTGGAGCAAGAGCCAGGAGGGGCTGTGGAGCCGGAGCTGGGGCTGCTCTGCAGGGATCCCCTGGCAGCCAATGTGTCCCTGCCCTGGGATGGRTTTTCCCTAAGGCAGGGCTGGGGCTGGACCCTCCTCCCGGTGCCAGTCTCGTTTCTGACCTAAGAAACCCCCAGTCAGCACCCCCYGAAACGAATCAAACACCCTCCACTGCTGGGCAAGGGGTTCCCAGCTGGGATGAGGCACCTCGGGGCACCCAAACATCCCCAAAATGTCCCTGTCAAAGAGGTGGTGGCCACAGCCACAGGCCTTTCCAAGGAAAAGAAGCACATGGCTCCATCCCTCCACCCTCAGTGCCCACCTCTGGCACAGGGAGAGGACTCACCCTGCACCCATTGGGATCACCCGGGCCTCTGCCATGTAAACAGCACCCAGGGAGATGGGGAAAGGCAGCAACATCCCATCCTTGACACATCCTYCTGCTGCACAACCCCCCCAAAGCCCAGCCAAGCACCCCATTCCTGCTGGGGGAGGGACCCATAGCAGGGGAATGTGCAGGGGGACAACACTGGCTCCACAGGAGTGGGAGACAATTTCCAGGATATTGCCCTGCCCACAGCACTCTATAACCATCGGAATGCTTCGGGTTGGAAGGGACCTTAAAGATCATCTATGGCAAAGATCATGTAATATCCAGAAATTCCCTGTTTTCCCGTGTCCGCATGGCTGCCCTCGCAYGAGGATGCCGCGGCACTGAGCTCTCCTTCCAGGCGCACGCATCACTGAGGCTGAAGGGCAAAATAAGCCACCTTTAAACCCGATTTGTCCCTCTGCACTCCCAGGTTTGCAGCCCACCCAGAAACCGCCTGTTAAAGCGCTTAAACGTGGGGAAAACCAAGCCCTGCTTCCCTCCGGCGGCRGAGGAGCCTCCCAGCGCTCTCACCAAGACATGCATATTTTAAAAGCTTGGCAGGAGAGGGCTCCAAACTACACAATTAAGCAGATTTTACACACGACGCTCCCCGTACACACCAACCACCGCGAAAGACCCTTTCCCTGCGCCACATCCCGGCGGGAGAGACCCCTTTGGAGCGGTGACCCGGGATGGCTCCTTCCATTCCGCGGGAAAAGCACTTGTCTGCCCTTTGCCGCTGCTTAATTGCCCGTGAACCGGGGACTAAAAACAAAACCGGCTTCTTTTGTCAAGGGACGGAGCAGGAACAATTGCCTGGGAAGAAATTTAACCCTCCTGGAGGAAAGAGATATCTCCAGCCCTYGTCTGCGTCCACACGTGGGGTGGGATGGATACTGCTCTGCTCCGGCCACCCCAAGCACCCGAAGGGCATCTTTTGTGCTGGAGAACAACAGAACCTTTTTAGAGGAGTTCAGGCCTGAAAACACACGGAGAAGAGGGAGAAGAAGCAGGAGAAAAACATGACGGGGTCAAAGTACCAAGCGGAGGGGTCAGGGTTGGGGTGGCTGCGGGTSCCTGCAGCCCTTAGTACCGAGGTGGAAGGTTTCAAGGCAGCTTCCAGGGCTGGAGCAGGGGAGAAGGTCCTCAAATACAGGCACAGGGAAAGGCAGAGTGATAGGAAAGAGGAAACAGGCAGCACAGGGCTCTACAGCACCCAGTGCCCCCACGCAGGGGTTGCAACAAGACGTTCCTCAAGATCCTCTTCAACCCGAAACGTTCTGGGATAAACCGAAAGCACCCACGGAGGCAGCTCCAGCCCGCCAGGGCTGCATCCCTGGGGTGGGAGCCGCCTGTTCCAGCCTCGCTCCCACCCTTCAGCGCCGCGGCGTCTCCCGGGTGACAGCACAAAGGACAAGGACGGCGAGGACACGGCGGTGGAGACCCCGCCGGGATTCCCGAGCGCCGCAGGGCCCCCGCTCCCCCCCGCCGGCTCTCCGGGCGCTGGGAATGCCAGCCGGGGGCTGGCGGTAATGCACTTTCCTCCATTTAATGGAATAAGCCGAGCCTGGGCGAGCCCTCGGCCTCGCAGACAGCAGCTCCCTAGCGCTAATCCCCTAACGCCGCCCCTCTAAGCACATTAGGAACGGGCGAGGCCAGGGCTCGTCTGGAGCTCCCCGGTGGCTGCCGAAACGCTCCCTGGTCCTGCCGGGGCGCAGGGCGGGGGAGCAGAGCCACTTCCGTGACCGCTGGGGTGGGGAGAGCGGGTTTGCAGGGATCCCTCCGTCCCCGGCACGACGCGTGCGGCAGGCGGCTCCAGGGAGCCCGGCGGAGCAGGGAGCAGAAGGTGTTTGTCAGAGSCACGGAACGGTTTGGGTTGGAAAGGATCTCGAGGATCATCCGATCCCAGCTCCCTGCCACGGGACGCCTTCCACCGGAGCAGGTGGCTCGGGATGCTCGGTTTGTCCCATTGAGCGGTGCCCGTGAGGCTGCAGAGAGGGGAGAGAGGGAAACAGGGCACGAGACCCAAAGGATATCCCCTTCTCCCACTTTTCCGCTTCCAGTTTTTCGGGTGTATCTAAAAGACAGAGCAGCAGTGAATTTGTGTTTTTCGGTGATACCACTCAGTACTGAAAAGTATTTTTTTTGAACCTGGAAAAGGGGAAATTGAGAAAAGATATAGGGAAGAAATCCTTCCCTGTGAGGGTGGGGAGGCCCTGGCACAGGTTGTCCAGAGAAGCTGTGGCTGCCTCATCCCTGGAAGCGTCCAAGGCCAGGTTGGATGGGGCTTGGAGCAACCTGGGACAGTGGAAGGTGTCCCTGCCCATGGCAGAGGGTTGGATTAGGTGATCCTTAAGGTCCCTTCCAACCTAAACCAGTTTGGGATTCTGTTGGAGCAAAATTGCCTTTTACCCCAGTGGGTGAAGCAGTTTCCTTGTCACCTCTCCCATAAAGCATCTTTCACTGTCAATAAAATCCCTTTGAAACTACCCTAAAAATCCCCAAAAACCACTCTAAAAATCAGGCAACAACAGCCTGCAAGGTTTCTGCTTATTTTAGACRACAGAGAAACTGAAAATTGCTCTGTGCCATTTCCAGGAGAACATGTGGTTTCCGTACCCTGCGCAGCTGCTACAGGGAAAACACRGACCCGAGACTCATCTGCAAACTCTCCTGAGCGAGATATTTCCACTGCTTTTAAACTCAAACCCTCCTTTTAGGAATAGGTGTGTGGGAAAGCTTCAGCAACAATAAAATTTAATAACAATAAAAGTTAATAACAATAAAAAGTGAGAGCTCGTAGGMAGAAATGACATTTCCGCCCACTGGCACCCACGGGGGTGTTCCCAGTTATCCCAGACAAGGAATCCCAGTTATCCTCGACAAGGGATCTCAGGTTTGTAGTTTCCTGGGATTCTCCAGAGCATCTCCCTGATAAAGATCATCTGTTAGAGCCCCATCTGATGAAAACTCTSGTGGCCCCAATAAACCATCACACCCCAGCAGCCAAGGAGCTGCTCCGATGTTTTTCTTGGGTTCATGAACCGGGGCTAAGGGAGAGTGTTACAAACTGTCCAGATCCTTCCCAGTCTGGGTAAAATCCCAGCTAAACTCCGATTTTGGCATGGCCAGCACCTCGCGGGACAATTTCCCCTCTCCACACCCTTGGGAAAGGTGTGACTTGCACAGGGTGGGACCGAATCTCCCTTTGCTGTAGGAGGTGTTGAGCACCATCCCTGTTCTATGMACTACCTCGAAGGAATTTGGCTATTTTTAACCCAAAATCCAGCAAAACTGAGCAGAGCCAGAGCCAAGGCACTCGAGGCCGAGCTGCCTTTGGCCTGTGTYGATGGCAGGGGCCGGATGGGAGCACTAAACCACTGAAATCACCTTTTTGGCACAGAAGGGAAGGAATCCAGCTGCAGAGGAGCAGCAGGGCTTTCCTCCTCCCACAGCCCTAAAAAGCAAAGTGAAAAGCAAATATAACCAGAGGAGCTATAGGATGGGATCCCACTTTACCCAACGTGTATAAAAATACCCGGGAGCAGCGGGATAAGCTGGAAAATAAAAGTAAGCATGGAAAGCACGGGGTTTGTCCCAAAAAACCCAACGTTACTTTATGACTGCATTGAACTCTCCCCCGTGCAAAGCTCACCTGATCCCATCAGATGTCCCGTGGCCCCTGGCGCACACGTGAAGACGAAGCCGGTGATTTTTCCCGGCGGGATTTTTGGTTGTTTTGCCGTCCTGTTTTTCACCGTCCCCCTTGTTTCACAAAGCGGCCGAGCTTCCCGACGCCTTTTCCCGCTGGGTTTGGGGTGGTTCTCGGTGGAGCGGGATCCCAAATTTCGCTGCCAAGGCGAGGGGCGGGTGGATGTGGGGGCGCTTATTGCCTACGGATGCTTTGCCTTACTCGGCACACGGGAGCGGCAGCGGGACGGGCCCGGGAAGGGGGCGCAGAGCCACGACGTCCTGCGGGATGGAGGAGCTGGAACCGTCTGGAAAAGGCTTTTTTGCGGGAAGAGCGAGGACCAAGGGGGATGGGAGAAGGGATGCCATGACAACCTTCGGGGGTTTCCCAGGAAACCGTGGTCGCCATRGCAACTGCATCGCTCCGGTCGGAATTAGTGACTTCCGCTGGAAGGCGTGTTCGCCGCTTTAATCTTCTGGTGATAAGCGGCCGCATCTCCTCCAAAGGCATGGCAAAAAGAGCAGGAAATATCCCTTTGTCTCCGGCGGGGTGGGCTGGAGGCTCCCGGCACGGCGAGGAGCCCTTCGTGGATCCCGCTCCCCCGCCGCTCCCCGCCRGCATCGCTCCCTCCTGAACCCATCCCAGGCTCCTTTCGCCTCCCTCCTCCCGCACACGGCCCCGAACTCGACATGGGAGGAAATAATTCCATCAGGTTACAGGGGAAGGGAATTAAGAACAGAAAGCGAGGGCTTTGGAGGTTTTTTTTTTTTTCTGTTTAAATCATCATTGATTGCACTCGGTCTCCGGCCAGATTAGAATTTCGTAAATGATCTAATGGGGAGAAAAAGGGAATCTGTGATGTGCCCGTAATGGCACATCACATGTTTCAATATCAAGCATCATTTAAGGATGTGGTAACAGACTCTCTGCAAAATTAAACGGTTATTTCCTCCCAGCCCCCTCCCAGCACGCTCTGCTACATGTTTGCCTCGTTCCTCCACCCAATCCGGGTCTGTTAATCCAACAAGTGGGTTTATGTGATGGAAGGGAAATCGGCTACACGCTGCCCTTAGGGAAAGGGGGGGGAAATTCAGGAGCAAAGCGAGAGGTTCCCCAAAACCCCGAAAAGCCAAGCAGCCCTGCAACACGTTGCAGAACAAACACCTGTTTCGACAGCGAGTGTGGTTCGTCTTCATCTTCCTCCTCTCGACCCTTTTCGCTGTCCTCTTCCTCGGAGAATTTTAAATCCTTTTACTTTTGGATCTTTAGAAAGGAAGGATCTAAAAAAATAAACGTATAAAAAACGAGGGCACACACAGACCGACGATGGTGCATGTTCCACACAACACCGACACACAGCCACTTTGCATTATTATCGTTATTGTTATTATTGGTATCGTTTTACCGAATCCTCGGGGTTTGCTGCCGTTCGTTTGGTTTGGGTTTGTCGTTTTTTTTTTTTTTTTTTTTTTAAACATCCGTAAAGATCTTTTTGATGTTCACACAGTTGGGATTGTTTGTGGTCGTGCAGTTGCCCGCTTTGAAGGCAGCCTGCTTGAATGCACTGTGGTTGATGCCCCCCTCCTCGATCACCATGTACTCGGACTTGCTGAGGGTGGAATTGCTGCGAGCCTTCTTCATCTCCTCGCTGGACGAGAGGTGCTGGCAGCTCCCGACGTGCATGTACTGGGCTTGCTCCTCGCCCTCCGTCTCGCGGTGGTAGAAATAGTTGAAGTTGGAGACGATGACGGGCACGGGCAGGGCGATGGTCAGCACGCCCGCGATGGCGCACAGAGAGCCCACGATCTTGCCGCCGATGGTGATGGGGTGCATGTCCCCGTAGCCCACGGTGGTCATGGTCACCACGGCCCACCAGAAGGCGTCGGGGATGCTGCTGAACCCCGAGCTGGGGTCGTCGGCCTCGGCGAAGTACACGGCGCTGGAGAAGAGGATGACGCCGATGAAGAGGAAGAAGATGAGCAGGCCCAGCTCCCGCATGCTGGCCTTGAGGGTCTGGCCCAGGATCTGCAGCCCCTTGGAGTGCCGGGAGAGCTTGAAGATGCGGAAGACCCTGACGAGGCGGATGACCCTGAGGATGGCCAGGGACATGGCCTGCTGGCCGTTGCCTTGCCGCTCGGCCAGCTCCGTGCCCAGCGTGATGAAGTAGGGGATGATGGCCACGATGTCGATGATGTTCATGATGTTCTTGGAGAAGGTGGCCTTGCTGGGGCAGGCGAAGAAACGGACCAGCAGCTCGAAGGAGAACCAGATGATGCACAAAGTCTCCACCACAAAGAAAGGGTCGGTGAAGGACGACACCATGGAAGCGGCCGAGGACGAGGAGTTGGTGAAGACATCGGGTGGCAGAGGGCCACCGCCCGTCCCGAAGGTCCCCCCGGTTCCCTCATAGTCGTGGTCATCCCTGAACTCAGGCAGGGTCTCCAGGCAGAAGATGACGATGGAGATAAGGATGACCAGGACAGAGACGATGGCGATGCCTCGGGCCGGCCCGGAGCTCTCRGGGTACTCGAAGAGGAGCCACACTTGGCGCTGGAATTCCTTCTCGGGAAGCGGCCGCTGCTCCTCTCGGATGAAACCCTCGTCCTCGCGGAACTTCTCCATGGCCTCCTCGCCCAGCTGGTAGAAGCGGATCTCCTCGGAGAAGATGTCGATGGGCACGTTGACGGGGCGGCGGATGCGTCCCCCCGACTGGTAGTAGTAGAGGATGGCGTCGAAGCTGGGCCGGTTCCGGTCGAAGAAGTACTCGTTGCGGAGGGGGTCGAAGTAGCGCATCCTCTTCCGCGGGTCCCCCAGCAGCGTCTCGGGGAACTGCGCCAGGGTCTTGAGCTGCGTCTCGAAGCGCAGCCCCGAGATGTTGATGACCACGCGCTCGCAGCACTCGTGCTCCCCTCCGCCCGCGGGCTGCCCGGCGGGCGCGGCCGGCGCCGGGGGCTGATCGTAGCGCTCCCCGCCGAGCAGCGCGGGGGGGTGCTGGGCTTCCTCCGGCGAAGGGTCTCCGCCGCCGCCGCCGCCGCCGCCTCCCACCACGGTCATGCCGCCTTCCTCCCCTGCCTCGCCCTCCTCCTCCTGCTGCTCGGGGCCGGCSCGGGGGGCGGCGGGGGGCGGCTGCTCGCTGTAGCCCAGGTTGTGGTGGCTGCTGCTCGAGCCGCCCCGCGGCTGCCGGCCGGCGGAGGAGGCGGCCGGAGAGTGGAGCAAGCTCCGCCGCTCGTCCATAAAGGTGTGGGGCGGAAGGGGAAGGGGGGGGCGGGGAGGGAGGATCGGAGAGGCGGCAGCCCGAGCCTCTTCTTCCTCCTCTTCCTCCTCCTCCGGGCGGAGAGGGAGAAACAGCCGCCCAACTCCTCCGGCGGCTGCCGCTGCTCTGAAGAGCTGAGGCTCTTCTCAAAAAATCCGCCCCCAGCCCTGGCACCGCCTCGCTCAGTCACCGCTCCCGGAGACACCCACCGGCCCCCCGGCCCTGCCCCGCGGCCCCCGGGCAGCGGCGGGCACCCCCTCCCCTGCCCCTGCCTGGGGGAGCCCCATCCACCCCCCAAACAGCGTCCAAGGGCTCCACGGTCTCCTCCCGGGAGCATCCTCCGATGCTCAGAGGGTTGCAAGCAGGGAGAGGGCTTTTTCCCGGCGGAACCGCTGCCTAGAAAGAGTTTCTCTGCCTTTCCCCAGGTGCAAGGCAATTTTGACTCTGAATTTCGGCSTTTGCTGTCGGTTTTCAGTCACGGCTTCACGCAGCGCGAGGCTGCGGGCAGGGGAAAGCCGACAGCGCGGCCAGAACCAACAGTTGTTTTGAATCAGCGTCTGGGTTAGGCTGGGGATTGTTGTTTTCTGTCTAGGAGAGCGTGTGCGTGTGCGTGTGTGTGTGTGTGTGTGTGTGTGCACACGTGTGTGTGCGTGTGCTTCCCCCCACCAAAACAAACCCTCAGCCAAGCCGAGCCAGCCCCTCCACCGAGGAGGTTTCAGGCTGAACCCAAATCTGCATTTCAGACTTTCCGTCAAGAAAGCCAAAACCCTTCGATTTTTTTTTTTTCCCCCTTCTCCCTTCGATTGATCTTCTTAAGCAAATAGTTCAATGTTGAGCRAAAGGGGCTTTTTCGGACAAAACCTCCTCTGCAGGAGCCCAGGGTTGGGAAACACCCCCTCCCCCCGAGATGTGCAGGAGGGACAACGTCTGATTTCTGCACCCCCAGTTTCCCCACCAAGACCCCCATTTTCCCAAACCACCCCAACAGCAGAAGTGCTTCAATCCCCAACCACKTGCCAAGGGGAGTTTAGGCAATTCAGGGAGCTCCCAGCTTGGGAAAGAATAATGGAATCGTTTGGGTTGAAAGGGASTTTAAGCCTCATCTCATTCCCCTGSATCTGGACACCTTTCCCTGGACCATGAGGGTTGGGGAGAGGAGAGGAGGGAGACCACGTTCCCTTCCCGAGCCAGAYGGGTGGTCCCGCACGATGGAGGTGAAAACCCCTCCACCATCCCCACTCRAGCTCATCATCCTGGTTATTTTTAACCAGCACAGCCTCCAGAAGGTAGGGAGAACAACAGATGAAAAGATCAAATTTATTTATACTTTAAATGAGAAACAAGCTGTACAAAATACACAGATCTGGGAGGGAACAACAATAAATATTGGTGTAAGAGCTGACTCCGGGATCCAAATGGYACATGGACGGTGAGGATGGAGTCTGAGCCAGCCCAGCCCACCACCCCCTTTGCTGACAGAGGGAAAACACCCTCTGCCACCAGAAATCAGGGAGGATTCCCGGGGGATGAGCCCCAGCAAGGCAYGGATGAAAAGGTGGATGTTTACCCACGTCCCCAGGCAGGGACAGTCGTCTCCAGGCCGTGTCACCCCGCCCCAGRCTCGGACACAAGTCCCTTGTGGCCACCTCCAGCCCTGCCTTCAAGCCCCACTTTTGAGACCTGTTTTCCYGGAGGGTGTGGATCTCCTGGGATGAGGGAGTTGGGGCACAGGATCCCCAATCTTGCTTCCCCACCATTCCTGCAGCATCTCATGGTGCTAACCAGCAACCAGCTCCCAGTGGGAGCGCCCACCCCTCCTGTCCAACCCACAGTACCTCCCAGACATCCCAAAACACACATGAAGCAGGAAGCAAAGCCCTGGAGCACCATTATCCCTTGAGCTCCCCTCGTTGCTTGTAGGTTGGGAAAAACTCCTGGAAGCAACAGTTCACACCCAAGCTTGTGGCTTTCTTTCCATGAAGATGAGCTAACCATCGTCCCCTCACCACATACATGTGTGCAGCAGTTGAAATCTTGTCTGGCTCATCCCTTTTCCCTGCCAGGACTTCTGCCAATAAATCAGTTTTGTCTGGTCTGAGGCAAACAAACAAAGCTGCCTCAAACCATAAACACTTATTGGGGGCACGAGGCTCGAGGCACAAGGTGTGACTTCCATAATTGCCATAATTTGCTCCGGAGCTGCGAGGGGCAAACTCATCGGGAATTATCGACAGAGCCACAGAGCTTCGGGATGCCGCTTGGAGAAGCCTTTCCTTTGAACCCAGCGGGATGAAGCCCTCACCCCACGGCCGCGGCACGGCAGCAGACATTAACCCTTGAGCTCCCGCGGCTCGGGTGGGGCGCCGCGCCGGGATTTCTGCGGGAGCCGGCGGCCCCGGGCACGTCGTGGCCTCCTGGCCCTGTTTACTCCTCCTCTGCTTCCCTGTAATCCTATCAAAGCCAATTAAGCCGTGCCAGGCGAGCAGCAGCGCTGCAGGCGGAGAGCAGCCGAGGGGCAGATCCTCCCCAGCCCTTCCCCTCGGCTCCTGCGTTCCCGTGGGTCCCCAGCCGAGCTTTGGGGCAGGATCGGGGATGCAGCAGCAGCATCACCCCCTCCGTGAGCCCCCAGAGGGGTTTGCACCCAGAAACTGCAGCAAGCCCGACATTTGTCAAGCAGAAACAGAGATGGTCTAGGTCAGGCTTCAAAACCTGGAGGTCTGAGCACAAGGGCAGGGGAATAAAAGCACCATGTCTGTGGTGCCCGACTCCAGAGCCAAAGCTTTCCCGTGAGCTGGGAGCTCGGAGCGGCACCAAACCATCTCCTCAGGGCTGTGGTTTGCTGCCTGCTGAGAGACGTCCCAGTGTTCCCTCTGCAAGTTTCCTTTCTGCTTTTTCATCCATCTCTTTTGCTGCATCTGGTCTCCACAAATTCAATTTCGTTCCTAACGGCCATTTAAGAAATCCCCCTGTGCGATGATCCGCAGCCTGCCCTGGAACAGCACATGCAGTTTCTGTGAGGAAGCAGAGCAGGCATCACTCTTTTCCTCCCTTAATGGCCTTCTCAGGGCACATTTCCAAGAACAGGGGACGCACAGCTTCCCTCTTCCCACAGCCGGACCCAGACCACGAGGGGAATTCCCCCAGCACCCCTCCCCTGGGGGACGCGGSACCTTCACCCCGACCCTCAGCTATCCCCAGCCATGGGGCTGCCTCGGCATCCTGCTTCCACCTTGGGATTTTATTTCCTTCTTGGTGGATCCCAATGCTTCTCAAGCAGCGTTTTGGGGTTGTCCTTCTCGCCCCAGAGCTCCCTTTGTCCCCCGTTGGCCCCAGCAGCCGGGCAGAGCGTTCGGAATCCAGCCCGGCTGTGAGCAGGACCTCGCCCGCCCTCCCCTCCCTCCCTCCCCTCCCTCCCTCCCGTTTCAATGGGAACTCTGCTGCCATTGATAAATCTGGGACAAATCTGCTCGTCTTTGTTTCAGGGGATCAGAAACCTCTCAGCACAAGCGCGGCCGCGGTAATTCCCTAATGCACCGCAAATGCATTGTCCGTCCTCCCGCAGCACAGCCCCGGCCGCCCCACCCAGGGCAGCACTAACTCCCTCCAGGTCCCTCCTCCTGGAAGCACGAGCCCTCCTCTGCCGTTCAAAACATGGACAAATGTCAAGGAGAAGGGCTCGAGGCTGTCACTCGGGTCACCCATCACAGGCAGCACCGCAGGGACTGTTGGCATCAAACACGCTTCAGCAGCAACCCAACTCTTTGRGATCGACTTAGAGCGATCAGAATCACAGAATCGTGGATTTCTTTAGGCTGGAAAAGCCCTCTAAGATGATGGAGTCCAACTGTCCACCTAACACTGCCAAGGCCACCACTAAAATTTGTCCCCAAGTGCCACATCCACACGTCTTTGAAATCCCTCCAGGGACGGGGACTCCACCGCTGCCCTGGGCAGCCTGTGACAGTGACTGCCCATATCTGGGGGAAGGAATTTTCCCCAATATCCAAYCTGAGCCTCCCCCGGCACAACCTGAGGCCGTTTCCYCTTGTCCTGACTCTCAGCAATCAGGGAATAAGTTGAACAACACAACCTCTGGCTCCAGACTGGCCAGTCCTGCCATCCTCACCTCCTCCCTTGCGGAGACAGGAGGTGGGAGCATCCCCGCTATTCCTGAGGGTCACACCCTTCCAGAAGAACTGGGATGCTATTCCCAACCTACACCAAGATGGGGTCATCTCATCCCCAGAAATCATGGATCCTATCTCCTCTCCTCACCAAGCCACGAAAGCATCCAGTGAGGGTTCCCTCTCCGGGATAAGACAAATCCTCCGCCAACGCCGCCCGGGGAGGCAGCAGGAAGGATGGAACCGAGCCTTGATTTCCCAGGATGGGTTTAGTGCTCTAACTCTGGAGCACACCATCCCTATTCCTGTCGCTGCCTGAGTCAGACTCCAGGTATAGCTCAGCCGTGGAGTGAATCCTTCAATCCCTCCGTGCCTCAGTTTCTCCTCCGTGCACCGAGGGAGGATTTCTCGCCTCCCACCTGGAGTCTATTTAAACCCTACACCAGAAGCTCTGCACTGCACTCACAGTTGCAGGGTTGTTTCTCTTTTTCAGTTGACAAAGATACTGGGATTTGGGAGAGGGAGGAAAATCCAGCGCTGTGTGAATCCTGCTGCTCGCTCAGCCCTCGGAGAGCATCACTGGGAGCTCCACAGGGATAACTGATGCCTCTCTTTAATGGGATATTCGGCACCAGGCAGAGCAGGACCCCAAACACCCTGGGATCCTGTCTGGCTTTCAGAGAGCAGTCATTGCTGSTCGTGGGTGGGGGAAGTGAAAATGGAACTGATGACCCAAAATAACCGAGCACGGGCTATTCTTCATGGGTTTTTCCCACAAAACTGAGGATTGAGCAAGAGCATTACTTGGGAAGGGAAGAAGAAGTTCTGGTGGCTGAAAAAGGTCAGCCAAGTCACTCAGCATCACCATCATCCGCCGGTTTTGATGGAGCTAAATCCCATCCAACCTTTGGGGATCCAGGGGTTACAGCTCAGGGTGGGGTTAGACCCGTTTCAATACCCTAAAAATGTGATTAACGGCGTGGGATTGGGATGGCCAAACGATGTCATTAACGCAGATTCCAGTGTGATGGGGATYGCATTCCGAGGCCTCCACAATGACGGCGAAACGAAACCCAACGACTCCTGTTGCAGGGCATTATTSGGTCATTAAGGGCTAAGATTACATCGGCAAAGCAATTTCACCGCAAATCCTGGGAGACAGCAGCGTTTTCATTACCAAGTGCCCGCGGGAGGGGAGGACGAGCCGCGCTCCGGAGAGGGGAGGAGGAAAATCAGGGACATCTCAGGGACTCGAGGTGATAATCGRTGCCGAGCCGGGCGCAGCCTCAGCGTAAAGATGCGAAAAGCTCAGTTTCTGGCAGTAAAAAGCATCGTGTGGGCRAGGGGGGGGACTGTTTGGCCCCTGAGTAATTTACTCCAAGGATGTCACTTGTGGTTGTGGTCGGTGACAGTCACTCGGTGAGGTGGCACAAGCTGCCACAGCCTCCCTGAGCCGAGCAATGCCATCCCACGGCAGGGAAATCTCTCGGTATCAGCCCCTGCAACCAAGAGCAGCAGCTGATCCCCTCTAAATCGACGTGATTGGAGCAATTTCCCCTAAAACATGGGCTCGGTCTCTTCCCAGCAGTATTTTAAGTTGAATTTTCAGAGGAGCGAATTGGTGCCTAACTCCAGCTGCACAAACAAGTCTGTTTTTAAGGAAAATGGTCTTGCCTTCCACAGAAAAACCAGGGAATCCGCAAGTCACCGCTGTGCCACAAAGCGCCCCTTTGTGCAGGCTCAGACGTTTATTTTTAAAACATGCCCTCTCCACCTTTCCCTCACTCTTTAGCCAGCTTTATTCAGGAAAATAAATTGCATCAGAGACGTGAAGCAATTTTTCCCGTGCTGGGCGGCTGGGATGGGGCCAGCCTCGACCCTCCTCTGCCCGGCACCCGGCAACGGGGCCTGCCGGCGGCGGCATCGGCGGGAGCCGGGCGGGGAGGAAACGCTCCGAGGGCAGGGAGCTGTCGGAGCCGGGCACAGGATCCCGCTGACGGGCGCGGCGCTGCCTGGCACGCCGTCAGGGACCTTCAAACTGGGTTTTGTTTCTCGGATTTTTCCGCCTTTCCGCCATCCGCCCGATGTTTCGGCGACTTTTCGTTTGCGCGCTCGGCGAACATCGCGTTAGGAAGGAGATGGAAGGGGCTGCGGGGCTTGGATTGGCACGGCCCAGGAGCGAACGATGGGGGATGGGGCATTGCCAGCCTGGCGTGTTCGAGGGGGATGGGATGTCCGTCGGTGATGTGCCGATGGRGAACAGCCACCATTTTTGGGATTAYAGAATCCCAGAATGGTTTGGGTTCTTCCCAAAGTGGTGGTCTTCTCCTTGGGTGGGAAGGGACCTTAAAACTGATCCCATTCCACCCCACACCTTCCACTATCCCAGGTTGCTCCAAGCCCCGTCCAACCTGGCCTTGGACACTTCCAGGGATGGGGCAGCCACAGCTTCTCTGGGCTGTGACACCTTGGGGACAGGCCAGCCCTTGGAGAGCAAGGCGTGCTCTCCAGAGCATCCCAGATTTTRAAGGACTAACAGGACTGGGGGAGCCCAACCCAGCCCTGGGTACCCCCAGCCCACTGCAACTATGGAAACCCAAAAAAACCAAACGGAGGAAACTCTGCCTCCCACCAAAACCACACCCCAGGGTTTGCACAACGGTGGTTAAAACAGGGAGCACACGGGGAAAGGAAACCAAGAGGGGAGAGAAAATCCTCTTTTGTAGCTCACGTTCTTATGCCTTCCAACAAACACAGGAGCAAAGTCACTGTGCTAGAATTGCCCTGGAGCCATCAGACTTCCATTAGAGTTTGATAAAATCACGGGAAGAAACAGGGTGACTCTGCCTGGCTGCAGTGAGAGAGCCACGACAGAGACCAGGATGCTCCAGAGRGCTGGATCCCCCAGCAACAGCATCCTCAAGGCTTTTGGCCTCGAAGGAAATGAGTAAATAGCAAATTAAAACCTGCACAGGTCACCAGGAAAAGCACATCAGTGCAGCCTCGGCTTCCTGGCCTCCGCTAATTACTGAATGTCTGGGCAGTGCTTTGAGAGAAAAAACCACCTGAATCCAGCTTTAATATTGTCACCATTCCCTTTCCAGCTGGAAATCCAGGGAAATTCTCTTCTGCCTCAAGGCCCTTCYGTCTGCCCTCCCCATCTCCAGTTTAACCCTCGATCAGCAGTGCTGGAACTGGTTTGTGACAAACACCCCTCCCTCAGCTGCAGGGCTGTTCTTGGGGGGTCATTTTGTGCAGGGGAGATGAATTCGTTGGCAAACACAGGCGGGGACTTTGTTTGGCTTTAGCTGCAACATCTGGCTGCTGGCAGAGCTGCATTTACCTGCAACATCTGGCTGCTGGCAGAGCTGCATTTACCTGCAACATCTGGCTGCTGGCAGAGCTGCAGAGCCCGCAGGTAAAGCTGGAGCTCCCTGACGCTCCCCAGCCGTCGGCAAAGGTTTCATTTCTAGCTGGAAAACCCAAACCAGCAAAGATTCGGAGCAAAGGAATTTGTCTGCGAAGAGCTCAAAGACCCGAGCTCTGCAGCTCAAGCCTGTGGTTTATTTTTTATCAGATTTCCTGCCTTTCAGCTGCAGCACAACTTGGGGAACTCCCCGAAACCCCGCTCAGAAATCCCCACACCAGCAAGGCTGCAAATAGGGTGAGAGGGAGCAGATGGGTCACTTTTCRGTCTTCTTAATCCTCCTGGCTGGGGCTGGGGGTGTGAAGGGTGACAGCCCTGGCAGGAGGTGACCCATGGGTGCCGCAGGTCAGGCCCACTTTGCCGACCCACGTCCTTCCCGACAAGAGCCAGCAACAACAGATGCATTCTGAAACGATTATCACAAGATTCTCCCCAATGACCTTTCTTACACAACTCACCAAAGCCACCACGTTCCTCTTTCCCCTTCCTCTAAGCCCCAAAGGACAACACAACCAATTAGGGGGTGGGTTTAGGGGAGGGGAATGGGGATTTCTGCAGCCTGCCTTTTGTTTTCTCTTGGATATATTGGGAAAAACATGTCCTGGCTCAGCCCGGGGACACGGGGAAGGCTGATCCGCTCTGTCACCTGTGACAGTCACCCCAGCAACAGCTCGGCTGCAGGAGAGGATGCTGACTCACTGCCTGCCTCGCCTGTGCAGCTCACCCTTCACTGAAAGCTCTGCTGAAGAGTCTTGCTCTTCCTTTCCTTTCACCCTGCCCTTAAAAAAATAATTGAGAAACCTTAATTAGAAATGGACACAAGAGGARAAAATAAAAAAGCAGCAGTGACTATCAAAGAGAAGTTTCACTCCGTGGAGGAATTGGTTTGGGATCCAAAGGCAGTGCCCATTTAATTCAGTGCTGCCATTACGAACAGAAATGACTCTGAGATGGAAGGGTTTGCTGCAAATATAAATCACTGAGTGATTAACAGCCTGATTAACAGTGGAGGAAACTTGAGGGGCCTTCCTTTAAAGAGGAACTCTCCCCAGAATGATCGAAAGTCTCTTCTTCCCTCTCACCCTATTTCTGTTTGCTGCTTGCTTTCCTTTTTAACGTAAACCTGGTGCTTCTCTGCTGCTTTGTTCCCCTTCTTCTCTTGGGGAAGCACAAAATGAGATCCAGAGCAGCCTAGAGAGGGAAAATCACTTGACTTTGCCTTTTTCTCACAGCTTCTCCTCCCATTACAGTCATTTTGGCCAGCGAGTGGCAGGGGCAGAGGATGGAGACGCCAGCGGGAGCAGGACCAGGGCTGGCTGGAGAGGAGATGCCATGGAATTCCCACCAGGAAACGCTTCTGCAGCTTCCCCCTCGGCAGCAAGGCTGTGTGACACCTCTTCCAAGCAACAGGCCGTTTGGAGATGCTTTTTTAATTGCCAGGATGTATTTCTGCTTTTGATTCCTCCCTTTGGTCCATCCTGAGGAGCACCCAGGTGCCYCCGACCCACGGTGACGCTGGCCAGGTCTGGGCTGGGTTCCCTGTCTGCTGCCCCCACCTCCTGGCACCCAGCAGGGATGGAAGACCCTCACCCGCACTCAGAGGGTGAATTCCCAGCCCCCGTGCAGCGCAGAGCCAGAGAAAGCCCTGCACAGGATATCATCCCTGTTATCATCTCCCGAAACCCCAGGAGGAGCCTGAAGGTTCCAGGGAGGGGGAGAAGCAGAGGATGAGTTGTGACTCACGGCTGGGAAACGCACGAGGGTGGCACAGCCTGGGAGAGAAAAAGCAACCCAAAAGATCCCTCCTCGCTCAACAGCTGCCAGAAGCCAGAATTCAGCAGGGAAACCCTGCACATTCCTCCTGCTCCTGCGACACGCGGAACAACCTCGGGCACCGCGGGAGGCAACGGTGCCAGAGCCATGGATAGTGTGGGGCTGGGGATGTGGTGGGACACTGAAGAAGCTCTGCTGGCCATAGAGACCCTACACACACCCTACACACACCCTACACACACCCTACACACACCCTACACACACCCTACACACACCCTACACACACCCTACACACACCCTACACACACCCTAAAAACACCTTTCTTCCCAGTTCACCCCTTTCAGGTGAAAACCATCACCTACAGATAAACCTCCCCAGGAGCCCCTGTGCCACAAGGCCAAGTCCCTGCATTCCCAGCAAGGAACCTCCACGTCATCCCAGAGTCACAGAATCAATAACACTGGAAAAGACCCCTGGGATCAAGTCCAATGCAGATCGATCCCCGCCTTGTCACGGAGTGCCACATCCAGTTGTTCCTGGGACACCTCCAGGGATGGGCACTCCAAACCTCCCTGGGCAGCCCCTGCCAAGGCCTGACCACCCTTTCCATGAGGAAATTCCTCCTGATGTCCAACCTGAGCCTCCCCTGGCTCAGCTTGGAGCTGTTCCCTCTCCTCCTGTCCCTGTTCCCTGGGAGCAGAGCCTGACCCTCCCTGGCTGCCCCCTCCTGTCAGGGAGTTGTGCAGAGCCAGAAGGTCCCCCTGAGCCTCCTTTTCTCCAGGCTGAGCCCCTTTCCCAGCTCCCTCAGCTGCTCCTGGTGCTCCAGCCCCTTCCCCAGCTCCATTCCCTTCTGAGGACACACTCCAGCCCCTCAATGTCCTTCTTGTCACAAGGAACCCAAAAGTGACTGCAGGATTTGGGGTGGGGCCTCAGCAGTGCCCAGCACAGAGGGACAATCCCTGCCCTGGGCCTGTGGCCACACTATTCCCGATCCAGCCYGGGTGCCCTTGGCCTTGTTGGGTTTTACTAGAAATTAATGTGCTCCAGTGATGTTCTTCATTAATATCACAGAATCCCAGAATCATTGAGGTTGGAAAAGCCCTCCAGGACCATCGAGTCCAACCTGTGCCCGATCCCCACCTTGTCACTCAGCCCAGAGCCACGTCCTGGCTCTGAGTGCCACGTCCAGGCCTTCCTGGGATGCCTCCAGGGGTGGGGACTCCAAACCTCCCTGGGCAGCCCCTTCCAGTGCCTGACCACCCTTTCCACGGGGAAATTCCTCCTGATGTCCAACCTGAGCTCTCATCCTGTTGCTCATTTCCTGGGAGAAGAACCCGACTCCCACCTTTCCACAAGCTCCTTTCAGGTGGAGAAACCATCTCCTTTCATCTGGAAACGCTGCCGGCAGATCCCCCTCCTGCTCCCGGCGCCAGGGAGCAGGGAAYGTGTCCTTCTCCCGCCGCCTCCCGCCCTACCTGCCTGTGCCCCTCGCGTTCCGCCCGCCTTTCCCGGGAGCTTTTAATAGCTCTGCTCGGGCAGCACGGGGGGTGAGCAGCGTCTCCGCAGCCGAGGTGGGAAGGATTTTAAGGAGGATGATTCACGGCAGCTCCCGGCCCCGGTGGCGGCCCCGGCACGGCGGGCACGGCGCTGACGTCTCGTCACGAGGGGATGGAGGAAAAGCTCCCGGCTGCTGGAGYGTGCAGCGTGGGGAGAGAGGGAATGTGGGCCTGAGGCAGATCTCTGCTCGTCTGAAGCCAGAGCAAAGGGGTAGGATGGGGGTTGGAGCTCCAGAGTTGGCGGGAATGGCCCAAAATTGATGTGAGCGACGATGCAACAGCCTCCTCCGCCCGCCTGGCTCAAGGGCGGGGAGGAAGCCACAGAGCAGGGACAGGAGCAGCTCCTCAACCTGGGTTTTGGGGGC
Organism: Amblyornis subalaris; assembly: GCA_018881555.1. Taxonomy (NCBI): domain Eukaryota; kingdom Metazoa; phylum Chordata; class Aves; order Passeriformes; family Ptilonorhynchidae; genus Amblyornis; species Amblyornis subalaris. Next base: position 2,140,739 of record JACAXG010000081.1, on the reverse strand, counting down.
TGCTTCAACATTTAAAGAAACCTGAACTGCAAATCAGGGGCTGGGAAAAGCCAGGAGGCTCGATCCAGGCTGCTCCATCCCTGCGCGGAGGGATGGGATGTGGCTGCCCCATCCCTGGAAGTGTCCAAGGCCAGGCTGGATGGGGCTTGGAGCAACCTGGGACAGTGGAAGGTGTCCCTGCCCAGGGCAGGGTGTGGGACTGRATGGGATTTAAGGTCCCTTCCAGCCCAAACCATTCCATGACTCTTACGATTCCACGACTCAGTGCCCACATCCGGGTCTGGTTCAGCCCATCATTCCTTAGTCCGTGGAACAGGTTCATTGCACATCCCAGGAAACCATTCATCAGCCCAGGAATCAGATGACTGGGACTATTTCCCGAGGTGATGCAGAAAATTTGAGGGAAAAGGACTGAACCACACGTTCCCTCATCCCTGCCACCGGAGCCCTGCAACGCCCCGTGGTGCCTCAGTCCCCCCGTCAGTCAGACGGGTGGCAGGCATCCACATCCCTTCCTGGAGCGCCCTGAAATCGAGGAAAGACGCGATTAGGGGTGGCAATTATAATTATTCACACCCTCCTAATGGCACTTTAGAGCCCATCAGGGCTGCGTCTGGATTCCGACGTTTGTTAGAGAGAGATAAAAGCCTTTTTCGCCGATGGTGTGAAGACTTTCGGGCTCCCTTTGATGCGCCGCGGCTTCATAGCCCCTCCGTTGGATTCATTTTCATTCCTGCCGCCGGTCTCTGAGAGCTGCCACGCAGACTTTGTGAATGGATCGGAGCAGACGGAGCAGCGATCCCCCCTCCCTCCGAGAGCCGCTCCGATTCTCATTAATACAAATCCCCGCAGGGCGAGCTCCCAGCCGAAAATAGCAGCGTTYATCGTGACAATAAATAACGGGGCGGGCGTCAGGAACCGCGAAATGCCTCCGACGGATCTCGGGTGGGTGCGGGAAGGTCCCCGAACGCAAGTGACAGCGACAATCGAGGCTTTTGTGGGAGCGTGAGCGCTCGCAAGAATTGAATCGCTGCCTCGTCGCGTACGGGACCGATTTAGAGCCTCATTATGCGCTTGGCAAGCACTCGGCATAACGAATCGATTTAAAACGGCACATGAGACTCGAGTAATTCAGAGTGAAACCCCAAATCAAGATTACAAGGCAAGACTGAGCCTCCTCAGCTCAAATCACCGGGACGGAGGGGCAGCCCGGGGYGGAGGTGAGCGGAGGGTGGGGAACAGGGTGGAGGAAGCTCTGCCGCCGCCCTCCCGCATGGCCTTGGGTCCGGAATTCCACTCTCCTGGGGGCTCTGCACCCCAAAATCGCAGGTATTTCTATTTCAGAGAGTATTTTATCTTCCTTTGACAAACAAGGGAGGCGAGGGCTGGTCTGTGGTCACTGCCGGGTGTCCCTGGCTCTGTCACATCTTCATCTCCCTRCTCCAGAAACAGCCCCAAATTCAACCAGCTCTTCTCCTGAGCTTACCCCCATAAAATCCCCTTTTCCACATGGCCTAGGAGCTCTGCCATCCCTCTCTGTGCATCCCAAATACTTCCCCACCCCTCAAATATCTCTGTTTCTGGGCTTGTAACACTGAGATGGGGGAAGAGGCRGTAGATGATTCTCGTGGGTGTGAGGAGGCACCCACGGCAGGATTGGGGTGTAAACGAAGCACCTGAATCCCAAAAGGCTTCAGGAACACCCCAAAATCACGGATCCGTCAGAAAGGACATGGGTGTTGTCCAAGAGGCTCGGAGCAGGGCAGAGCCTGGCATGAGCTGTGCCCAAGGCCAGTTTTAGTCACCCAAGGCAGGCGAGGAAAGTCCCAGCTCCTCCCCAGAGCATCCTCAGAGCTCAGGCTTTACCTCTGTGCATTTTAGGAATTATCCAGCTGGGATTAAAAATGCCTCCCACCCCTTTATTATTTAAATATAGGTTTTCAGGCTAACACACACACACAMAAAAAAAATAAAATAAAAAAAAAGAGAAAGACAGAGCCCAGGCTTTGCTGAAGCAGAGCTGGATAATTAGGGATGACTAACACGACGTCCCGTGGGAAGGCACACAGGAGACTCCTGCCAGGATGCAGACCCTGCCTGATGGAACCTGCCCAGGACAGGTCACCCGGGGTTTCTGGGACACTGCTGGCTCCAGCTGACAGCCTCTGAGGCCCAGACAGGCTGCTCCAGCACCCCAAGGAGCTGCTGAGTCCGTGGGGACTTTGCCGGGCTGGGACCCCTCGTTTCCTCCAGCTCCTTTGGAGAGGTCCCAAATAAATAGGATCATAAAATCCCAGGATGGTTCGGGTTGGAAGAGACCTTAAAGCTCATCTTGTTCCAGCCCTGCCACGGTTCCAGGTTGCTCCAAGSCCCATCCAGCCTGGCCTTGCTCYGGGTGCTCCCTGGTTGCCCTCTATTCCCCCCTACAAAGATTATGAGGGGGATTTTTCGGAGGTAATCCCAACTGTGTGCTCCTCGTGCTCAGCCTGACAGCTCATCCCAGCTCCCGGTTTTACAGCACGGTATTTTCCAGCCTTGCTGCTCCCTGCGGTAATTCCCGGTTAGAGGAATTAGAGCTGCTGTTACAGGGTGACAAAAGGATGTCACTAAGCTCCTGAGGGGCAGCTGCAACCCTTAATCTCTGCATTRTAACATAAATCAGACCATGAAAAATATTTGGGAACCTCTGATATTCCCAGTGCTGCTGAAGCTGCTTCCCAGTGCAGGTGTCAGGGATGTGCAGCAACAGCTCTGATGCTTTTTTTTTGGTAAGATCTCAGCAAAAACCCTCAGAGATCTGCGTGTCCAGCACAGTCAGTGCAAGAGATTGCAAAGAACAGGATCACATCCTCGTCGTGGGGGAATAATTTTGGCTGAAAGGCATCTCTGGAGGGATGTTGTGCACAGGAACCCTTGAAAGAGGCAAGAATTGTACAAAAAAATAGTCATGGAGGCYTGCACATTGTGACAATTCAAGCTGTTGCTTGTTGCATTAAGTTTCATTAGACATTTATATTTTTAAAATGAATGCTGAAGTTCTTAGAGGTTCAGGGTTTATCCCACAGAGTGCAGGGATGAGGTTACAAGATCCTTTACAAAGTTMTTTTGCCTGTTTCTCAACATACAGCACCCAAATATTCCCTTCTCAGTGTTCTCTCAGCAATGCCATGGCCTACACAGGCCTTGTTTGGTACAATATCGAATTTCGGTGGGATTGGCTGTCCCTGAAGTCACAGCAACCTCCCAACATTTTGGCAAAATTAAGGCTTCTCCTGCCCAGGTCCTCGCTCATATCTCCCAGCTGGATCCATAGGGATCTTTGCATGAAATGCCCAGGAGCAAATCTTTCCTGTCTCCACGTTTTTCCCCAAATGATTCTTTTTTTTGCTGAAAACACTTTGCTAGATTTCTGTGCACAAGGYAGGTTTTTTTTCTGCTTCTTCTAAAATCTGCTACAACTCAACAGAAGACGAGAGAAGTTCACTCCCCAGAATGTGTTCACAATTCTGCTACCCAAAATACTCCCTGGGACTCAAAAGCAGAATGGAGTATTCTGATTTTATCCAAGTCTGCCCATCCTTATAAATTTATTTAGACAGCCACAAATCTGAGGAAACCACCAGAAAAATTGGGGAAGAAACAAAATCAAAGGGGGAAATGAAAAGCTTGGGTTACATCCAGCTCTGAGGGAACTGCTGCAAATATGGAGACCTTCTCCAGAGAAAACCCTGGACTTAGAGCATCTGTGGTGAGATTGGAGAGCGTGGAGAGAAAACAGGGAATTTGCTTACCTGAGGCAGCAAGGGAGTGTGTGTGCACCCACACGTGTTCCCAGGGATACCTGGGACGTGGGAAAGCRTGGACAGTGAGTTTTATTAGAAATTAATGTGCTCCAGTGAGGTTCTTCATTGATATCACAGAATCCCAGGATCACTGAGGTTGGAAAAGACCTCTGGGATCATCAAATCCAAGCTGTGCCCAACCCCCACCTCRTCCCCAGCCCAGAGCACTGAGTGCCACATCCAGGCCTTCCTGGGACACCTCCAGGGATGGGCACTCCAAACCTCCCTGGGCAGCCCCTGCCAAGGCCTGACCACCCTTTCCATGCAGAAATTCCTTCTGGTATCCAACCTGAATCTCCCCTGACACAACCTGAGGCCGTTCCCTCTCCTCCTGTCCCTGTTCCCTGGGAGCAGAGCCTGACCCCCCCCTGGCTGCCCCCTCCTGTCAGGAGTTGTGCAGAGCCAGAAGGTCCCCCCTGAGCCTCCTTTTCTCCAGGCTGAGCCCCTTTCCCAGCTCCCTCAGCCGCTCCTGGTGCTCCAGCCCCTTCCCTGCTCTGTTCCCTTCTCTGGACACGCTCCAGCCCCTCAATGTCACAAGGAACCCAAAAGTGACCCCAGGACTGGAGGTGTGGCCTCAGCAGTGCCCAGCACAGAGGGACAATCCCTGCCCTGCTCCTGCTGGACACACAATTCCAGATCCAAGCCAGGTGCCCTTGGCCTCTTGCCCACCTGGGCATCCCTGGGCTCATGTCCCACCGCTGTCACCAGCACTCCCAGGGCCTCTTCCAGCTCTCCAGCCACTCTGCCCCCAGCCTGGAGCATTCCATGGGGCTGCTGTGACCGAGCTGGCCATTGTGACCACCCTGGAAGCTGCAGCCGCTGTCCCAGCCCCCAGGAGCTGGGTCCTGCACGGGCACAYGGAGCTGCTGGGAACACCCAGCACAGCTCTCCAGGATTTCACCGAGCCTCTGGACCTTGCTGGGCCGGGCAGGCAGCAGTCCTGGGCTCTGTGCGCACTGGAACGGGCTCCTGYGTGTCCCACGTGTCCCAAGTGTCCGTGACAAGCCGTCCCAGGACAGCCACAGGACGTGGGCACAGCAGGGCGGGGGGGACGCAGCCACCACTGCACCCCCTCGGTGTGACAAGAGCTGTGTGGCCACTCCAGGCACTGGGAAAGGCACGGGGAACGGGATGGACGGTGGGGATGTGGATGGTGGGGGAGTTCAGCAGCTCCCCAGCACGGGGGTGTGGGGTTTTGAAGTTAAAGGATGGGCTGGGCAAGGCAGATTTCAGCTCGTGCTCGTGGTGCTGAGCCTTTRCCCCGAACCCTCCCCAAATCCCAGTCCTTGAGGGAAGCCAAGTCCCAGCTGCACGCGTTCAGCCTGGAAGTGCAAATGAAGTGCAAATGATTAAAAACCTTTTTCTAAGGAATCAGAGAATCATTAGGGTTGGAAAAGACYCAAGATCGTCGAGTCCAACTGTTAAAGGAGAACCTCCCCTTCCATCCCCCCACCATCTGCACCAATCGATGTCCTCTCCCTGCTGGGGAGAGGAATTGACCTTATTTCCAGCTCTCCCTCCTCMGGAGCCAGGAGGGAAGGTGACACCGTTTGGAGATCCAGCTGTGGCACAGCTGGTGCCTTGGGCATCGTTAGAGCATCCTGGAAAACGCTCCAGACTGGGAGGGGTGACATTTTTGGCTCCGTGTTCTGCAATGAGCTGCTCTGAAAGGCTGAGTTGCTATTAAAGCACCCAAAAAGAGCTTCATGCTACAAAAATTTCTTACCCCTGGTAAAAGACTTGTCTGAAACACCAAGAGGCCGGGCTCAGCCATTTTTGGGGGAAATGTCCCCCAAAGTGTGACCCCAAAGAACAGACCAAATCCATTCTTGTCTGACGAAGAGTTTAAGGAAGGGATCTGRGTTTCCCCGTGCCTGGCTGGGTGTTGGTACCACACAGATTTACCCGTGAGCAGGAAGGTTTCCCTTTGTGTCCGACACAAAAAAGCCTCTTGCCCTGTAATTCCCACATCCAGCCTGGCTTGCAGCAGAGCTGGAGGAGACCTTCAGTCTTACACCTCATCCCAGTGCAAAATTTCCATKACTTTTTCCGTTCTCTCTTCGTTCCACAGCTGAGTTTATTTCGCTCCATCTTACAAACACTCCCCTGGAGACACAGCCTTTGAACTGCAGATTTTAGGGCCCCAGCTCAAAACCTGATGGAAACAGAGCCACGGTTTAAAAGGAGAGAAGAGGAGGAGCATCTCCTCCCTGCCAAGTGTTTTAGCACTTGAGCCTCCTGGACACAGACAAACAGCTTAGCCCAGCTTCGTATTAATTCTTTTTGAGATGCAGAGTTTGACTGAAAAATGCAATTTTGCTTAAGAAGAAAACTTTATCTCCAGGAGCCAGGGAGGCAGAGGCTGAGGCAGAGCCCTCAGCACGTCCCGGAGCAGACACAGCCATCGATCCCGGCCACCCGAGGACAAGCAGTTTGTCTCTGATCCTATTTTAACACCAGCTGGGTCCAGGTGGCAGAAAGATAGAACAAAGCCGTTGRTTTCATTTCCATTTGTCTCCTTCAGTTTTGCTGGATGCTGAGCCCATTACTTGGGATCCATCCCACGGAGCTGCTGCTGCTGCTCTCGGGAAGAGCTCCTGTGCGTTATCCAAGCAGAGCAAGCTCAGCAGTGACCAAATCCTTTCTGCTTCTTGCATTAATCCCCCAGTCTCTCCATTTTACCTAATAATCTTCATATTTCTCTATTTTCACTGCTCTGCTGACCTCCAGCTGTACAGACTCTCCTGCTCTCCCCATCTAGGAAAGCCAGGGATGAGGCTTGGGAATTTTTCAGTTGTGCGGGTTAAAAAATCCTGGCTTGACATTCACAGTGTCATCTGTTCCTTTCTTTTGCTCCTGATGCTTGTGTGAGCTGTGGGGTTTGGGGGCAGAACTGCCCCCTCAACTCCCAATCCCATTGGCAGAGGTGGACATCCAGGAATGATGCCAGGGATGAGGAGATGAGGATCCCCTGGGTGACCTTTTTGCTCCTCATCCCAGCCTGACCCAGCCATAAATACACGAGGATAAATTAATAAGGAAAATGACTATTTTTAGCCATCTCTGGGGGGAAGGGAAGGTTCACTTCTGAGGATCCAAGAGCGACCTTTGCGGATCCCTGGAGCTCAGCCGAGCGCCACAAGTTCCTCCAGAAAACCTGCTGCCCTCTGTTATTAGCTCTGCTGCGATCCAGATGCTGCAGGATCTGGCTCCGTGCCTCACCGAGCGGGAATTCTGTCCCTGGGGAGGCTGGGAAGGCACAGAGCCACCCAGCCTGCTCCCTGCACCTGSACCCCAGGCACCACACACCATCCCACCTCCTCCAGTGCCACATCCCCAGCCCCAGCGCCACTGCTCCCGGGCTGRAGGGGGGTGACAGGCGTGGAGGTGTTTTCCATTGGGCAGAAAACCTCCCAGGTTTTCCCCGAGTCTTCCCCAGACACGTTCATCTGCCAAGCAGACTCTGGCGGAGCTGCGCGCATTAAAATCAGATGCAAATCTCTCCGCAGCAGAAATCTTCCACTGACACGAGCCTTTGTTCTCTCCCGGGCGTAATTGCAATTTGAGGACTGCTCTCCTGGAAGAGAAACRTCTATTTAACCCCCGTGTTATCTCGAGCTGGTTAAACTCCTCGTGTCCATGTGCAGCAGCTGATAGGGAAGCACCGGAGGAAGCTGATAGCATCTTTCATTTCTCCTCGGTCACCCCCCCCCCTCCCGGCCCAGCCGCCTCATTTCCCATTGCACGAGCTCCAGCTGCATCCTTCCCAGCCCTAGCAGCCACTTCTCCATCCATTCACAGCCTGTCATTCCCAGCAACATCATTAACGACAAGATTTAGGACAAAATGTTTTGCACCTTGTGGGGTTTTTTTTTTGTTCGTTTTATAGCCACAGCTGGGAGAGGGAGGTTTGTTTTTATGCCGTGCAAAGGAAGCTGCTAGGAGAATGACAAGCCTTTGTTCTTCCTAGGGTGCTTGGAGAATTGGCACTTCCAGAATTTAAGTCCTTAGGAGGCCATTCAGACTCGGGGCTGTTAAGAAAATTGATTAGAAATTCCATTAAGCGAGTTGAATGAACTGAATCTGGCACTGTTGATTACCAGCCCTGCTTGCCTCAAACTGACGTCCCCAAAAGCCTGACAGACCCAGGCTCTTTTTTTTTTTTTTTTTTGAGAAAAACGCTTTCTGCAAAGTTCAGCAACGCAGAGCCCTGACACAGAAACCCAGGGTCAAGCCTCAGCTCTGGAGCCCACAGCTCTGATGTGTCTGTGATAATCAGGCAGTGTCGGGCTCTGGCCGTGGCAGGGCCTCCACCCAAACCCAATCAGCCCTTCCCAGATCCACAGAACATCCTGCAAATCCTCTGGAAACTGCTGGAAACGGAAGGGCAGCAAACAAGCCCAAACCCACCTTCCGACCCTCAGCAGGGTCTGGCTTTGGGATGGAGACAGGYCCTGAACGGCACAAAGCGACCCCAGCGGGTGGCCCAAGCCCCTGCCATGGACCCCACACCAAGGAGAGGTTGTCCCTCCTTGCCAAGAGTCCTGCCGAGCACAAGATGTGCAAATAACCACTGGAAGCTTTCCCGGAGAGCCTGGGATGCGCTGCAGCACCTTCAGCATCCAACATGCACCCCCAAGGAGACCCCTCCGGGCCTTCCATCAGGGCTGCACACAGCGGGACAATTCCGTGGGGTGATGCTGGCGACCCTCACCAGGAGAGTGTCTCCTACTCAACACCCAAACCCCCCCCCTCAGGCTCTGCCACCTCCTGTGCCAGGTCCTGCCTGCACACCTACAGAAAAACCACTTTTGTCCCAAAAAGCGCCAGCTGGAAGTGCCCACCTTGCCGCAGGGATGGGAAACCGAGGCCCAGGGTTTCCTCCAGCAGCCTCAGCTCGGGAAGCACGGGCAGATCTCCCACATCTGCCCTCGATGTCCCCACCAGCAAAGCAACTCCCAGCCCCACAGGGCTCTGCGTGTCCCAGGCTCTGGGACACGGCCGCTGGGGCCTGACCCACGGCTCCTTTCGGTGTCCTCGGCACAAGGATGGGTGAATTCTCCCCGTTCCCATCGTTCATCCTGCAGCAGGATCTATTCCCAATTCCCAGCGCCAGGCCAACCTCCTCTCACCAGGTGAGGTGTGACGGGGGATGTGTGACCTCTATTTTAAGGTGCTGCCGTGTGACTGCTGTTCCTGTGTCTCCAAACCTCCGGGGTGTGAATGCAGAGGCAGGAGAAGGTGGGGAAGGTTCCCCCCTCGGAGCCCAGCCCCGCGCTCAGCTCTGCAGTGGGAGCAGCGCTCACACCTCCCAGCTGAGTCACCACAGACACGGGGAGAAAGCAGCCTTCCCTTCCCTTCCCTTCCCTTCCCTTCCCTTCCCTTCCCTTCCCTTCCCTTCCCTTCCCTTCCCTTCCCTTCCCTTCCCTTCCCTTCCCTTC